>CM060093.1:13314924-13715240 GCA_030522485.1 Stenchaetothrips biformis
CGTCGTCAATCATGTCGCTCCTTCGACCCTGCATGGCCCACTGTGCCTGGCCCACCCCACCGCCCTGCAGGGCGATTCAAAGTCTCCTTCCATCTCCCTCGTGCGGCGTCCCGTTGCATGGGTGCGAGAGAGGCAGAGCGGACGACGGGAGCCCCCGCTGGAGCGGGCCGGCCTTCCCTGTCCATGGGCCGCCGGCCTGCTGGAGTCTGCCTTGCTGGAGCAGGCCCGTCCTGGAGAAGCAACACGCCTCGGGGGAGGGATGGGATATTAAGGGCTGAAGCGGAAAGTAAACATTTTGGCGTGAACCCATTGGCGTGGGAGGACGTCGGCCGCGTTGTGTGCGGAAGAAAGGGGATCAAATTCCCCCTCCTCCCGTCCGTCCCCTCCCCCTTCTCTTGCTGCTCGACTAATTGACCGGCAGAGTGATGAGCCACTCATTGTTCCCTTTCATAACGACAGGGTCATGGTTTCATAAATTCTTTCATTCAATTTATTCAGTCATTCATTACGTCGTTCATTAAGCGAGCAGTTATGCCATTCTTCATTCGCGCTCATCTTCCATCCGCGCGGGCTAATCACCCTCGCCCGTTTACCGACATGCATTAGTGAAAAATTCAGCTCGGCGCCGGAGCCTTATCTTCCAGGTTAAAAGCTGACCTTCCTTCTTCGATGACAAATGCACTCGCGTCGCAGCCAGTGCGCCAGAGAGAACAACGACAAACGAAAAGCAGCGCAAATTTGTTCACTCACTCATCGCGCTGCCGGCCACTAGTCGACTCCATGTTGGCGGCCCTGTCCTCGAAGGCCACTCCAGCCGCGGCAGCACTATTATTCAGCGTCCAGTAAAGTGCATCGGAGGGCCGGCGGCCAGGACGGCGCCGACCGGAGTGCGCGCCTCCGTCATGGTGGCCTCGGCCGCCTCCAAGGACGCATTGAGCGCTCGATGCGCCCGACCGGTAGCCGCACAGTCTGTTTGTCTAAGTGTTTGGTGGATCGAAGCTCGTTGCTGAGGAGGTTGCGTTGCGCAAAGCCACGCGGGGCGAAGCGGGCGAAGCCTCGAGTGTCAGACTACACTTCCATTGTTGTGGCCCCGCCGCCGTTTGCTCATGCCGCACTGTGACAAGGCGAAGATAATCGAGCTGGGCAACGGACTGGGCACGGAGGAGGGAAAGTGCTTTGGCAGTACCGCGTGGACTGTTCCGCCCCGCCCCGCCCCGCCCCGCCCCGCCCCACCTCACACCCCGGCTCGCCATGCAACGCTTCTTTAACGCGCCCTATCGGTACTTTCTGCCTCGCCAGAACTTGGACTCGGTTTCCTGATCTATCCCGATTGCCACTCGGGTGCCAAAGGGATCCCAGGAGCCAAGGAAGCTGCAGCGCGGTGCAAGCAGAAAAACAGAAGAACAAACAAGCTAAAGAGGTGTGTTGAGTTGCCCCTTGCTGAACGGCGGCCCCTGCCGAGGTGATGCCTCCAGCACGCTGATGCCGAAGAGAGCGCCCCTAGTCGCTCGGTCTCTCTCGCACTCGCAGGGCGTTCCTCGGGGTCGCGAGAGAGACAGAGCGACCGAAACACTGTTCGGCATCAGCCTACCGGTTAGAAAGAGCCGCCCGGCACCACGCAGGACGTAGGCCGTGTCTCCGAGTAAAAGTGAGTGCTCACGACGACGTGCTACGCGCACGGGGTGTCAACGAGCATCACGGCAGTACCGCCCCCCCTCCCCCTATACAAACCCACGCGGTCGCGTGCGCCCCCCCCCCTTCTCCCCGGCGTGCCACCACCACGCAGTGCAGGACCACCGCGGCGAGCAAAACAAGGGCGTGCGTGCGGCCACCGCGTTGTGCTCCCCTGGCCGCGGTGCGCGTTGGTCACTCCGAGCCCTGGAACGGGGATGCCGCGGTGCTGAAGCAGGCGGACCGACTACTTCACCATCAGCACCATGGTGAGTGCGCGACGCGACTCCATCATCAACAGGAACACGGTGACCGCGTGAATCATTCGGTAACGAATTAAAGTGATGTGCCCTTGGCGGTGTGATGAGAAATTTACGGTTCGGATGTGTGCGCGCAGCGGCGGCGGGATGATGGAAAAGTGCGCAGGGAAAAGCTAACAGTGGCGCTGCTCCAGTGACACAGTTAGCCGTTTGTTGTTTGGAGGACGCGCCTTAAAGCAACAAAACAACAAGTGAAATAAACAACAAGCGAAACTGGCGCAGTTGCGCCTGCAGACTGATTCCGAGAGTCGTTTTTATCGCTCCGTCTCTCTCTCGCACTCATGGGGCGTCCCATAAGGGTGCGAGAGAGACAGAGCGACTCTCGGAATCAGTCTGTGCGGAGTCTGCAAAGCCTGCAGGGATCATCTGGCCGCGCGCGCCGCCGTATGTTGAGCGTCCCGCTGTCTCCCTCGCACCTCCATCTCTTCCTGACGTAACGGCGATACTCCGCTGGAGCCGACGTTGCGTGTGTGATGGACGCATCGAGTGACACATTGAGAAATCCTCTACCGCAGGTCCGTCGATGCGGGCAGTGGTGCTCTCCGTTTTGCGCTATGTGGAGCTTTGAGCTCTGGGGAGCTTTGGAGCTTTGAGCTCTGTGGAGCTCAACGAGGCCCCGAATCGGACGTAGTATCACGGATTCCTATCAATAATGGATTGGCCCTTCAACGAGGAATCTCTTGGTATACTGCGATGTGTCTGGCTCATGTCTCATCCGAGGACTCTGTTAGGGCAGGTTTTTGACCAAACAAAGAAAAGTAGCTTGTCACGTCAAAGTATTTTCAGCCCCTGTTAATGTCAGCCCAAATGGCTCACTTGAGCCTGATGTGGCTCAGGAAAAGAAAGGCCAGACGAGCAGGCGGCGGGGATTGAACCCGCCGTAGCGGCGTCAGCGAGTCGATGCGTGTAAAACTGCGTGACCGCGTGCTGCCCCTCAATGACATCCAGCTGGTGTTCTGCCAAGGAAAGGAGAAAATAATAGGAGAGAAGCGGAGGAAGGTTTGCTCCTCGCTCTTCCTCGCCTCGGCACGGCCAGCACGGCATGGCGCGGCGCCATGTGCGTCCGTGCGTCGTGTGACGGTGGCCGCCGTGCCTGACCAAGCCTTCGCATCGTGTCGATGGCAATGGGATGGACGGAACGGAAGGTGGTGGTCAAAGTGCGATCACACGCGACGGTCCGCCCAAGCTCACAGCTCGCTGCGTCGTCTCTCACTCACACTCACGGCGGCGCGTTGCGTTCGGGTGCGAGAGAGACAGATAGGAATCGGTCGGCACATAGCGCCCTGCGGCAGGACTCTCTGAACGCTGCCGCGCAAAAAAGGCACCTTTCATATTGGCATTCGATACACCAGTTTAATTTAGAAGGAATGTTGTTGTGTCGTGAAGACACATCTTCTGCCGTGCCGTCACCAACTGCCCCCTGCTGCGTCTACCGCACGGCCTCGGCCCACTCTGGAAGTACGTCCTTTGTAAGAGGCCTGGCCGCCGCAGCCTGTGGGCCCAAATAATATTGGATGGCACGCCACTTGCTTGTGTTATAAAAATTCTGTCTCCGAGACCAATATAAAAACTTGTCGAGGAAGGGTTGAACCGGGGCGAGCCGGGGGGCGGTATAGTGGTCGGGGTAAGCGGTGACGCAGGTCGGAGTACGCCAACGTGCTCACCCCCAGGTTTTGGTCCTGTGAGGCGGCGGTCCGTTTTTAACAGTGATGTCCCTCTCGGCCACGCAGAGAATCTCATCTGCGGACTGGAGGCACTTTTCCGCCGCGGTCCTGTGCGGGCCCACTGTGCGGGCACAGGGCCGCTTTGGCTGCCCGCGGCCGAACGGGCTCCTTTGGCTTCCTTTGGCTTCCTTTGGCTTTCTTTGGCTTCCTTTGGCTCGTTTGACGAGCCGCGGGACCCGGGCCGGCTAGGACCGGCCATTTATTGCGGGCCAGAGTAAGGGCGGTCCGTCCAGGACGTGCCCGTCCAACCATCCGTGGCGCTCCATGGCCCGACGGCGCACAGTGGGCCAGAAGACCGGCGCAGGCGGTCAAAACCGAGGGGGAAGCAACTCAAAATTTTTGTGTACGTTTTTCAAAATTTCTTGATTTTTTTTTAAATTTTTGAATTTTTTTTAATTTATAGAAATTTTTTAATTTTTTAAAAATTGTATTTTAAAAAAATTGCCAAAATTAAAGATTTTTTATAATTGCTTCAAATTACTCCCGTACTGCTTACTGCTTCAAATTAGCCGTAATTTTTGCCGGCTCCGGTCTTCTGGCCCACTGTGCAACGACGGCCTTGGGCAGGAAGAGGAGCGCACAGCGTCGTGACTGCACTTCCATGAGTAGTTTCTTTTATCGCCGCCGATCGGCAGCACACCGTCGTTTTCCCGCCTGGTGCTTTACCTGCCTCCGACTGCGAGGGCAAGGAGAGCGGGGTTGTAAAAGAGGCTTCAGCGTTGAGTGCGCGCCGGCCGGCCGGCGTGTCGCGAAGCGTCCAGCAGACTGATGCGCTGTCTCTCTCGTACCAGAACGAGACGCTCCATGAGTGCGAGGCGAGGAACGCGACTGTCAGTCTGCAGGCCGCGGCCAAAGGCGATTCATGGCCGCGCTTTAAAAACAGCTCGCACTTTTGTTTTTAACGCCTCGCGGCCAAACGATTCCACACGTGATTTCGTTTTCTCGCGCTGATTCGTTACTTTTACGGGAGGTGTGTACTAAACGGTTTCACATGGGTCACGGTTTACGAAAGAGCGGCGAGCGAGTGCAGTTGTTAGGGCGCCGTGGATTGCCTCAGATCGATAGGGTGCGAAGCCAGGCGAAGACGGTTTGGCGCGCTGCTCCGTCAAATGAATCCCTGTGATTGTGTTCCAGGCGCGTCTCACGCGGCTCACCTGCGCCGCGATGGCCGTGCTGGCCGTGCTGCACAGCGTCCCGGCCGAGGAGGTCGACCTCACGGCCTCGGCCACCACGTACGGAGACCGACTCCGCGCCACGACGAGGCTCCCCTCGTACTCTTCGCGAGTCCACAGTGCGCCAGTGTCCACGCCCGTCGACGACGTCCTGGCCTCGGACGACGACGAACACGAGGACAACGGCCTCCACCGCCAGGCACAGCGCGTCTCCCCCACACTGAGGCCGAAAGTGGATCGCACTGCGTTGTTCCGGCGGCAGAGGCCGTCGACCACCACCGCCGCCCCGATCGAGGAGGTCGACGAGGCCGTGCTGCAGGACGCGCGAGACCTCTGCCGCCAGTCCCCCAATAGCTATTTCTGTCAGCCGACGGGCAGCAGGAAACGGCCACAGCGGGTCCGCGGAGCGTCCTCGACCACTTCCTCGACCTCCACCACAACCACGACCTCCACCACGACCACAACGGAGGCCCCGACCACCCGGCGCGCACTGCCCATCACCATGGCGCGTCGCAGCAGGCCAAAGCCCGCCAAGCAGCCCACGATCATCTACACAAATCTGTACCTGCCCGGCGACGTGGCCGAGGCCGCAGCGGCGCCCGCCCTCCAGTCACAGGCTGCCCCGGTGGACGAGGCCGTGGCAGACGACGCAGTCAAGTCGCGCAAGAGAGTCTCGGCCAAGAGGGAGCCGGCGACGAGGCCGTACACTGGGCTGTCCGACACCACGGCAGCACCGCTGCAGGAGGAGGCTGCTCTCGGCGAGGTCGTCGACGATACGGCCTCCACCAAGACGCGGCCGGCCTTCTCGGCGAGTCACCGGCCAGCTGCCACCACCACGAGACCGCGCGAAATCTGCGACGATCCCGCGCACATGTTCCTGTGCGAGAGGCCCACTGTGCAACGGACGCCCAGCCGTCGACCCGTTGGCAGCGGACTCCGCACCGGGGGCATCAGCAGGGTGGCGGTCTCGGACGAGGACCACGACGAGAACCCCATGGCGCCGCCGACCATTTCCTCCCGCTCAGGGCCTCAGCACGAAGCCGAGACCTTCACCGAGCTCACCGGGGTGGACTACACCCCCGTAGCGGAAGAAAGGCCCGGCTTCGACGTGGACCCGGCCAGCGAGGGGTACTACTTCTCCAGGCCCGCGGTCACCGCCACCAGCAGGCCCCGCGCTCCGGAGCCCAATCAAACTCCTTTCCTGCTGAACCTCGGGCCCTCCAAACTGCCGGCCTTCTCCAAGCCGTCAGAGGACTCGTTCGCCAAGCCGGCGAGGAGGGTGCCCGTCCAGGACCAGAGCGCCAGCCCCACCGACCAGGCCTTCAGGTACCAGCCGCTGGCCGCGTTCCCCAGCGCCGCACCCACAGCAGCGTACCCACTGCAGAACCACGAGGCCGCCGTGCCTCAGCCAGTGCAGCCGGCGCAGCACTTCGTGCCGCAGGCAGCCCTGCAGCCCGTCATGGCGTACGCAGTGCCGTCTGTGGAGGCCCTGCTGGCCGCCGAGCGGCAGCGCGAAGAGGAGCACAACAACCTGGCGGCGCACGCCATCCTGGCCGCGCTGCGCATGCAGGCGGACGCTCTCCGCGAGCAGAGCGCTACCCCCGTCGCGGACATGGCCATCGCCACCCCCGAGGCCACCCCCGCGCCCCGCAAGCAGCTCAAGAAGAACAAAAAGAAGAACAAGCGGCCGAAGAAGCCCGAGCACGACGTGGCGGAGTTCGTTGACGATGAGGACGTGCTCCTGGAAACGGTGCGACCTGTACACAGCCACGGTCACGGACATGGACACCGACGGCCGGTCGAAGTGCTGTCGGAGCCTCCGCGCGGTGCCCTCATTCTCATGGACAGCCATGGGCCGCACGGGCCGCACGGACTGCCCAGGTCGCCGATGTACCGCGGTCACATGCGCCCTATCTCGAGACCCGTCCTCACGCAGCATCGGTTCAAACGACAGGACGACGGCTACATCTACCCCAAGCCCACAGCCGGCGGCCAACCAGCGCCCGGGCCGGCCCAGCCTACCGACGAGGAGGGGTACGACTACCCGCCGCCGGGGCAGCCGTTCCCAGGGCCGTCGCCGCCAGCACCCGGCCCGTCAACACCAGGGCCTTCCTCACCCAGGCCTTCTTCACCCGCTCCAGAGCCTGCCCCAGGCCCTGCCCCAGGCCCTGCCCCAGGCCCCTCCCCGACCCCCGACGCACCGGAGCCGGAAGCACCGGAGCCGGACACCCCGGAACCGGACACACCGGAGCCAGAGGCCCCCGTGCCGACGTCTCCCATACCAGTTCGGCCGAAGCCGACCCCGGCCCCGGAGCTAAAGCCAACTCCTGGACCGCAGCCGCAGCAACCCACCGGCGGTGACGAAGACGAAGAGGGCTACAACTACCCCCCTCCGGGTGGGCAGCCGTTCCCAGCCCCGGGACCCGCCGGTGGTGACGCAGATGGCGGTGTAGAATTACCCGGTGCTGGCGCCCCCGCCGAGCCTGCTCCGGGTCCGAGCCCCAGTCCGGGTCCGAGCCCCGCTCCGTCACCGGCCTCCACACCCGCCTTGGACGGAGGCGAGGACGAAGGTTACAGTTACCCGCGCCCGGCAAGGGGGCTTCGCAGCCGGAAAGTCTGAGCACTTGCTCTGTCCGGCTCATGTGTGTAAATACATTTCATTTCAAGGAGGGAGCCACAACAGTTGCGGGGTCGTTTCGTGTCATATTTTGTAGAAATTCGTATTTATTCAAATCCTAATTTAAATTTTCCTACTAGGGGTTAGAAATTTCAGCGGACGACCAAGGGAGCTAAAACCTTGTTTCGTTATATTTATTATAATTGTATTTTTTTTTTGTAAATTATAACATTTATGAGTTTCTCCATTGTGTGTGTATACAAGTACATAGGAATAATTTTGATATAAGTCTGATCATTGTAATTTTCTGTTAAGAAGCGGGTTTGAAAACGCAGACTCAAATTACTGTGCGTGTGAATAAACCAGTTTACTAACAGTCGCGTCCTCTTTTATTTTCTGAAAGCTTTGAATTGAAGCAGCTTTATGATCTTGTCTCAGGATGAGGTTTTTATTTTTTATTAGTAGTCTTGCTCTAGCGCCTGCGTCGCGTCGCTGCCACACGCGGGTGCACAAAGGGATGCCTACCTCCAGGCGCCCTCATCTGTCTCTTTCTCGCGGGCGCGCGCACCGTGACCTGAAGGGTTTAGCTGAACTTACCTTTCTCGAGGACCAAGCACACCGTTCAGTAAAGCCGACGCTCGGTCAAACCTCTAACGTCAACTTTGTCGAGGGCGGTGTTTCGAGGAGCAACAATCGAACGGATCGAAAGGGGGGAAAAGGAACAATAGAGCGGCGGCCACAGGTTGGGCTGCCTGCAGGGCTGCCTGCCAGCATGGCCGGCATGTGGAACGTCGCAGGGGACACGCAGCGACCCACCCCACCGTTCGCAGCCCCCACAGCCCCACGAGGTCCAGCGCATCGCACCACGGGGCCGCCGTAACCTCAGAGCCGGCCACCATGACCACGGACGCGACGCGGCAGCCTACCGTGCTGCAGCCCCTGACCGATGGCATCCAGGTACAGCCAATCAGAGGGAGTGTCGCAACGCCCTGACCCACAGAACCGACAGCAATCGAGTCGCTCTTCTTCTCTCACGATGATACAACATGCAGGCAGGTGCATTTTTTCCCAGCCGCTTTCTCTGTACATTCGTCGCTGTACTTGTTGTCAGAACCGCGGGTTGTTTGATTCAGCATTTTTATTTCTCGCGAACCGCGCTTTGTGACCGCGACTCATGGCGTCCGTTTCTTGTTTGACGCGAAGCAGGTGCCGCAGCCAGTCAGGCACATGGAGCGACCCCCGGGGAGGCTGCACAGGGGGCCCATGGCCCTCGCCCCGACCATCGCCCCTCCCATCATCCATCGCACCATGCCCCTCACCCCCGCGGACTCGCGCAGCCTGGCGTCGCCGTCCACCGCCGTGGCCTCCCCCTCCGCCTTGCCCACGTCCAGCCGGATAGGTATTTCTATATCGCCTGGAATGCCCGACGATTTGCAGTAAGGGCCTTATACCGCACGTGCGCGTACGTGTGCAGCGGTCCCACTGCCCAGGGACGCGCCGCGGCTGATCAGACCTCGCACCGCGATGGAGCTGGCGCCGCCGCCCCCACAGCTACTACCGCCCCCACCGCCACCTCCACCGCCCCCACCGCCACCGCCGCCGCCGCCGCCACCGCCTCCAAGACCACCCTCCAGGCCCGCATTTGCAGCAGAGTCGGAGGGGCCGCAGCCTCTGGTCCCCATCCCCGCCGTGCCTCGCCGCCTGATCGTCCAGCGGGCGGGGGCGGGGGCGGGCCGGCTCGTGGTGGGGCCGGGGGCGGCGCGGCTGCGGGCCGGCCGGGTGCGTCCGCACAGCGCCAGGGAGCCCGAGTTCTTTCCGGGCTTTAGCGGCGGGGAGGGGCCCAACAACAGGTCCCAGCCGATAGGTGAGCCCGGTCCAGCCCACTGTGCCCGGCTCGACAGGCCGGATGGATGATCGCCGTTTTATTTGTTCCTCGTTTACGGCCATGCCCAAACGGCGTAACGGCCCCATTCTCTCCGGCAGCGCCCCTGCCGACAGCAGTGTCCCTGTCCCCCGGCGGCGAGCGTGGGGCCGCCGTGGCGCACATCAGGCGCGTGCACAGGATCACGGGTGAGGACGGGAAAACGTCATACACACCAGCAGAGTGACTCCGAAAATTGCTTTCGTCAGCCTGTCTCTCTCGCGTCCTTACTGATTCTCTGTCTCTCTCGCCACCCCACGGGACGGACGCCCCATGAGTATGAGTGCCAGAGAGACGTCTTCCGAACACTGTTGCTCTGTCTCTCTCCAACTCATGGGGTATCTCAGACTGGCTTCTCTGAGTGCGAGAGAGACAGAGTGACACCCCTGCAGCCTTGGGTCACGATGCATCTCGCACTCAGAAGCTCAAAAGGGCGTCCGCAAAGCGCAAGGCCACATTGCCACTCGAGGCAGCGGCGCATATGCCAGACTCGTGGCCTATTCGCCTATTCCTGGACGCGTGAAACGGTGCTGTCTGCCGCGCCGCCGCCGCCGCGCCGCCTGGCCGATGGCACTGGCGCCTTGCCGCACTTTCGCTTCCCCCCCTCCACCCACCTCCACTCACCTCACGTACACTGCAGCATCGCTTTCTTTTGTCCTCGAGCGACAGCTGACGTGGCTTTTTCTCAGTTCACGGGATCGAATACCGATGATAGGGGCCGTATTTCATCTTCCGCGCTTTTTCACGGGGCTTCAGGTGGAATCATTGTCGCTCGGAACGGGACCAACGGGGTGGTGAGATGGCCAAGTTGCGAGACTTTTTTTTTTCGTCGCGTAAAATTCATGTTTTATGTTCGACCAGGCTCCACCCTGTGTGTTCTCCCTGTAGGTCGGCGTGTAGAGCCATCTCATGGACCCAATTTCGACTGTTCCCTTTCCACTGCGATGGGGTTAGGGCTTGAGCCGTTCCGTTATCGCAGACCCCCTCGCCCTGGCGGTGGTCGCGGCCCACGCCCCGCACCCCCACGCCGTCCCCCACACCGTGCTTCGCGGCCACCACCGTCGCCGCCCACGGCCCTCGCCCGCCTCGCCCGCAGTGCCCGCCACGCCCCCCGCAAACCGGCCGCCCGCCGCACCGCCCACCACCACACCGCCCACCACCACACCGCCGTCGCCGCCTCGGCCTATCTCCACTGCCCTGGTCCCGGCCGCGGTGGACAACGCTGCCGACACCGGCCTGCAGGCGGTCCAGGTACGCGCGGGACGCTGATTTAAATCTCCGACCCGACTCTGCCTTTCCGGCGGCGCGTCGCATTCATTGGGATTCCCCGCATGATAAATGGCACGGCACGGCGCGGCGGCCCCCCTGGCGGTACTTCTGGCCCCCGCATATGTAAATGGTAGATGGCTGGTCGTGTCGTGCCATGCCATGCTGTGCCACGCCGTGCCACAGCGAGCCCGGCCGCGTCTTCCTCCCCCAACTGGAACACCCCTGCGCTTCACAATAAAATGATGCTCTGCATTCAGAGGCCCCGTCCCAATTATTCTGTCGTGTTGCGCGGGCAAAGCCGCCTCATGCATACGCGAGTCCCAAATACACGCCCGCGTCCTCACTAGTCCCTAAAATGATGGCAGTTTGATTTATTCTGCGCTCCAGGTCGCGGGGGCGGTGGGGGCGGCGGTGGGCGAGAGCGGGGCTTCCAAGGAGCAGCAGCTGCGGCAGCCGCTGGCACGGCTCGAGACCATCCGTCAGCGCTTGGCGGACCAGCGAGAAAAGGAAAAAAAAGATGAAGAAGGGGTCGTAGAGGAGGCGGTCACGCCGCCGCTGCAAGACGGCCTCGACTTTATGGCACAGGTGAGGCCGAAGCAATGTGGCCGGCATGGTCCTACTAGGGCTCTAGGCCGATTCCCGTAAAGTTCTGCCGCGTCTGTCTCTCTCGCGCTCATGGAGCGTTCCACTCGGGTACGAGAGAGACGAAGCGCGTCAGCCGGACTAACGCTTGTCGCGCAGAGCAGCCCCCTGTCGCTGCTCGACGCCCCGCCGCGGCGCTCCAAGCGCTACGCGGCGCCGCCGTGCCCCTCGTCGGTGCGGTTCGTCGTGCAGGGCCTGGGCCCGGACCCGCGGCCCGGTGAGCCGCCGCCTCGGCGAGGACGCCGCGCCACGCCACCGCCGTACGCGACCTGGGCGCCGTACGTCATCCAGGGCAAGCCACCGAGGCCACCGCCGGAGGCTGCGTACCGACGCGAGAAGAAGGCGACGCCGCCGCCGTTCGCGACACTGGCGCCCTTCGTGATCCACGGCGTGGACGTGGGGCCGGTGCCCAAGTCGCCGCGGACGGGGAAGCGCATGTCACCGCCGCCGCACCCGAGCCTGGCGCCCTACGTGATCCACGGGCCGGCCGTGGCGCGCGCGCCTCTCACCTGCATCTGGACACGCGCACGCCAGGACGATGCGGCCACCGCGGACGACACCCCGCGGCTCCAGGACGCCGTCGGCGGCGCCCGGCCCAAGACCGTCCGGAAGAAGCGCGCGCCGGCCGACGACAAGGAGAACGCCGACAGCGACAGCGATAGTCCGGAGCGGAGCGCGGTGCCGAAGAAAAAGTGAGAGCGGAAGAAAGAAGCTGGCGTGTGGCACACGTGTCGGGAAATGTTATCCCGGCCCTCATCAACCTGGGGACGTGGGTGGCCTGGATGGCCTGGAAGAGCGCTAATTAAGTCGTTAACTAGACTGTGATTGTCAGAGCGTGTGTGGCGCCGCGAGAACATGCCGCCGGGCGGTGCCCTCAATTGTGGGCCTAGATTGCGGCAGCGAAATGAACACCACACATACATCATTCCACTCTACATGTCGTCTGTATTTCAGGTGGTTGTACCGTTGGGCGCAACGGTATTGCTAAGGAAAATATAAACATACGCAACAGCGTTCACAACAACAACAACAACAACAACATTTTTTTTAAATATTCGCTAGAGGATTAATTCGACGCTGGCACAAAACTAGGGACTCTGTATGAAGTACATTTCCAACCAGTCCTGCTGGTTGTGAAAAACTAATCTCCAGTTTTGTGCCTACGTCAAAAAGAACACACCCATGCCACTTTTAAGAAATACATAATTAGACTTTTTTTAAAATTTGCTTTTGAATTTTAATTTCTCGACTGTTACTAATTTGTACCTACTATCGACTGAATGGCGACGAACTCTCTGCCTCAATCCAAACGGTGGTTTGTAGGCACAGCAGACGACGCCCCCTCCGCGAGCGACACCACGTCGTCGACCGCGTCGCTATAAACTGCTTTCTGACCGTCCCTCTGAGTCCGTGGCGAAGTTTTCTTCCGCTTCCACTTGGTGCCCTTCTGCTGCTGCTGCATCTGCTTCCAGTGCCGCCACAGGGCCATGCGGTCCCTCAGGGCCTCCTCCACCTCCTCCATGAAGCGCTTGTTGGCCTTGGCGGCGTCCTCGTCCGAGATGGCGGGCTGCGTCGTCTGCTCGACAGAGTCCTCCTCCCCGCGGTCCTCCTGGACGTCGAAGTACGAGCCGCTTCCCTTGCTGGTGTGCTCGGCCGGCTTGGCGGTCTTCTTCGGCGCGGACGCGGCCAGCCACTCGGCAACGGGCTGCGGCGCACCCGGCGCCTCGTCCTGCTCCACGCTGTTGAACGAGGGCTCCGCGTCGACGCCGGCCGTCCTGGGCACCGGGTGCCGGTCTTTGGGCCGCTGGCCGCCAAGCAGAGCCTCCTCGTCGTACTCCTCCGCGGACTCACCACTGCTGTCCACGTCGGAGTCCTCGTCGACGTACTCGTCGCTACGCGCGTCTCTGACGCCGTCCCTGGTGGCGTCCTTGACGACATCCTTCGGCGGCGCGGCGCGCTGGTACGTCTGCAGGATGGCCATGAGGTGGCCCTGCATGTCCGGCGGCAGGGACCGCAGCAGCGGGGCCAGGTCCACCGCCACCGAGCCCATCGGGTCCGACGCTTGGTCCTCTGGGACGGCTGGAATATTTTTTCAACAATCATTAAAAACAAGGTCTCACTTTACTTAGAAGAAACGGAAATTTTGTAAAAATACTCACATTTCCTTCGCTGGGAGAATGTTCCTCCCTGAAGGATGGACGCGCCCTGGCCGATATGATCAGTGGCTCCCGAATCCCTGTAATAAGGAGCACTTAATTATACCGCACTGCAAATGTAAACTAGGAACTCATCATGACATGAAACATCTGTTCTTTAATACCTGAAGCGCATAGGCAGGCTGACGGACTTCTTGGGGTAGAAGTTGAGGTGCACCACCATCTTGTGCTTGGAGTCGAGCATGGGCATGCCGGCGAGCGACTGCAGTCCCTTCAGCCCCGACAGCGTCACTCCGAAGGGCTGGCCGTTGCCGGCCGAGAGCTGGCCCTGCATGAGCACGGGGAAGCGCGCCGCGCCGGAGGACGTGCTGGAGGCGGAGGCGGCGGCCAGCGACATGGCGTCGAACGGCATGGCGACGGGCCTCCGCAGGCTGCTCTCGGCCTGGTGCGCCACCGCGTGCTGCGCCGCCACATGCTGGGCCACGGCCTGCTGGACGCTGGCCGGCCGACGGACCACGGGCCGGAGCGCCGCCACGGGGAGGTTGTTCCACATGACCGTGGCGGCGCCGTCGTTGGCCTTGGCCTGGCCCATGGGGAAGATCTCCAGCATGACGCTGAGTGGTGGCACCGACTTGCCTGTCGCGCCGCGCCACGTCGCGTCCGAGGCCGGCGGTGAGGTCGACGCCGACGTGTCGGAGCCGAGCGGCTTGAACGTGGCCTCGGTGTACTGCGGGCCGCCCGGCTGCAGGAAGGGGTGGCGGTGACGCGCGAACCGCCCCGGCGGTCCAGGCAGACTCGCAGGCCTCCCCGCAGGCGTGAACGGCTCGCCGACCTCGTCCACGAAGCCGGAGTGCCGCACGGCCTCGGAGCTCGCGGAGGCGGAGACCTCCGAGTCCATGACCGACGCCATGTGGTTGATCTCGGTGGGGTCTGACAGCTTGTAGGGGTGGAAGGGGTCCGCGACGTAGGCGTGGCCGTTGTAGTGCGAGTCCGGCCCAGGACGCTCCATGGACTCGGCCGAGTCCATGAGGGCCATGTCGTTGACGTAGGGCTCCGGCCGCGGGAACGGGAACGTCTCCTGCTGCTGCCCTGCGTACACGCCGGTTACCTTGGCAGCCTTCTTGAGCGCGGCGCCGCTCCATGCGTACGGCCGCCTGCCCCCCACCACATACCCCTTGCTCTTGAGGTAGTTGGCGACGTCCTGCAAGTGCTTGTTGTTGCCGTGCTGGTTGCGGTAGGGCAGCAGCTGCGGGAAGTTGGCGGTCTTGACGATGTCTGGGAAGTTGACGCTGTGTGGGATGACGACGCCCTTATTGTTGACGACCAGGTACTGGTTTGGGGCCTGGCTGACTTGCTGCGGGAAGGCCCAGGGCTTGTTGCCGCTGCCCTGAAGAGACACCATCAGCTTCATGAGCTTCTTGGGCACGAAGTGCGTCCCCGACGTGTCGAGCTGCTGCAGCTTGGTGCTGGCGGGGAACAGGACGGGGCCGAGGTTCTCCTGCACGGTGTAGTGCGGGACCACCATCTGCTCGCCCTGGATGGTGCCCAGCTCCGCGAACATGCCCGTCCTGCGCTGCATGTCTTGCTGGCGCCTTGTGGCCTTCAACGAGGACTGCAGCTCCTCCTGCATGCGCTCCAGCCACTGCTCTCGCGCCCGCTGCTGTTGCTGCTGCTGCAGGTGCTCTTCCGCCCTGGGCCAGTTCAAGTCCATGCCGACGTGGTAGGGCAGCGCGACGGCGTCGTCGAGCTGCCCGTCGTCCGACCTATCCTCGGCGGACAGTGGCGCGGCGTACGGCGGCGGGGGCGGGTCTGTGGACTCTGCGAAGGCGTCGTCGTGCTGAGGCTCCTCGCCGCCTACCTCCTCCCCGGCTTCTCGACCCTGGACGTCGCCGTCGTTCCCTGACGGCGCGGAGGGTGCGTCCAGGTCTGCCTCCCCGCCGTTGTCCTCGGAGCGATACGCGCGTTCCGTCGGCGGAGCGCCGTAGTCCTCGTCCTTCAGGCCGCCCTCGTAGTCCTCGGCCATGTCGTGGTCTTCGCCGACGGCATCGTCTGCAGATCCGTCTTCGGCGTCCCTCTGCCTCGCCCAGTCGTCTTCTGGTACGTCTTCGGCGTCATCCTGCCTTGCCAAATCGTCCGCCGCCGCGTCGTCCTGAGCGTGCGCGGCCTCGCTGCTGCTGCTCTCGCCGACGCCAAGACCCGCGCCAGGCTGCCGGGCTGGCTCGTCGTGGCCCTTGAGCGAGCGGCCGTAGTCACTCCGTCGGGGTATGGGGTAGGAGAAGGGGCGAGGCTGGCGGTGCGGTGGCGCCTCTTGTCGCCGGACCGGCTCCCTTCCCTCCCCCCGCCCCTGGCCCCGCCCCTGGCCTCGCCTCTGGCCCCACCCGTCCTCCTCCTCCTGCCTCTTTCCCTCCTCCACCGCGGACGACCTGTCCGTCTCATTCACCGCCCTCCTGGAGGGTCTCCGCGCAGTCTGGGTAAAGTCCACAAGCAGCAGGCAAACCTAAAACACAAACAAAAACAAAAACATTTCAGGTTTAATCCTAAAAGGATGCAACCCCCTGACCCCTGAACTTGTTTAAATTTCACATCGATGTTTTCTCTGACAAACGAGTTACTGGCGTGATTTAATTACAAAGTCATTTCCAAAGTCTTTTCCCGCCAATCGCCCAAACAAGACATTCCGCAGCCCCGACACCCGGCGAGGCCCCTTTGCTGCAGCGCAGCGCTGTCAGGCTTGACGGGTGCCCCTTTTTTTGCCGATAACAATCTGGAACGGATCATCGGGGCCCGGCTAAATCAACAACATCCAGACCGAAGGAAAATTAGCTCGCTGCCAAGAGTCTTGAGAGCTTTTCTTTTCGCGACCGGTGGCCCCGGTATCGTTCGGGACAAGAAGTCGTTGAACTGGTTCAATGGTGCCTCCGGGTGCCACCTTATTGCCAGTGAGTCAAGCAATAAAAGGGCCTCGTTGACCTCCACGGAGAGGGTTGCACTGCTAAGGTCTCGGCCGAGGCCGCGTTGCGGCTCACCGCATTCTCTGCATACCACCACATTCAATAACGGCGGTGCATCAAGATGTGCCATCGAGCCGGGCGCGGTCACCACCGCCACCACCACGGCCTCGGCCATCGCGTCGCAGATATTGTCCGCATAACTCGCACCTCCCTTAACATGCCGAAAATGCAGCAGAGAAATCCCCACCACCCTCACCCTGCGAAGCGATAATAGCTTCCACAAGGCCTTCCCCGCCCCACACCCTGCATACACACACACACACACACTACACACACACTATTATCGGCGCTATCACCCCAACACACACGCACACAGACGATACTCGCGATACTCCGGTATCCTTAACCCCCTTTCCCTCTCAAGTTGTGACTCCATGCATAGCAAGTGACGTGTGCGAGGGACCCGTGGAGGAAACACTAAATTTGCCTCCCCCTCGTCTGCCCCTCCTCGGCGAGCCCCGACCCGCGCCCCGCCCCAGCTGCGAGAAGAGGAGATAGGCAACTTATCCGTTCTCCACGTCTCGTCCCGCACCCCTCCTCCCCCTCCCCGCCTCTCCTCTTCGCGCCGTATTCCCACTCGTACAACAATCGCGCCATCCGTTCTGGATAGAAAACGCTGCCAGCGCCCCGGAGGGGAAGTGAAGGAGGGAAGTCCCGAATGTGTTGTTCGGCCGCCGGCTGCCTGCCGGGCAGATGGGCCGAGGCAGCGAGCGCGCAATCGAAGCGACGCACGCGACACCGTTAAAATCGAAGCGCAGTTACTGTTAGTTGCACAACTTTACAACTAGTTTAGATAGAGGAGAAATTGATTTAGAGATGAATTTTGCGAGAGCGCGGCAAACCCCGTGGCAAGTTTCCTCGCCACTGGCGTCTCCAGACCACGTACCAAAATGTGGCACTCCCTTCGCTGGCACTTACGAAGAGCGTGAGCATGGCGGCGAGCACGGCGAACACCGCCCAGCGGGTGGCGTGCCGGGGCCGGTCCTTGACGCCATGGCTATCCGTCGTCCTGCCCGGCCGGCCCGACGACCTGAAGATGCCGAAACTCTCGCTGCTGGTGCCCCTGATCCTCCTCGGGGCTCTAAAGGGCCATCCGGAGGAAGGGTCGGTCCACGCCCTGCCCGCGCCCACCGCGCCGCCCCGGCCGCGCCCCTCGGGCCGCGCCCCAGCCGCCATCAGCTCGCTGGCCCCGGTGGCGGCATGGCGCCCCTCAGGCGGGAAGGGGGGTCATGGCGGCGAGCTCGCTGCACTTCACTGCACTCCTTGCACCAGTGGGCGGTGGCACCTCCTCGACGTACTCCTCGCGGTCGGCGACGGACGCGCGCGCGGCACTACAGTCGGTGACGGCGCTGACGGCGTGCTCGAGGTGCTCGTCGGCGGGAGGCTGGGCGCGGACTGAGCTGAAAGTGCGGGCTGCTCGTCACGCCGGCGTGGAGCACGGCCTGGAGCGCGGCCTGGAGCGCGGTCTGCAGCACGGCGTGACGCTCTGGTGACCGTGGCGCCGCGTGCGCCCGCGTGTCACTCAGGGTCACACTGGCTGCGTGCCTATAACTTTCTCCGGGACGAGCGCTGGTGTGCGTGTGTGCATAAGAACAAGATTTTTTTTTTACATTTTTGTCCAGGCACGACGCATTTCTGGCATTTTTTTTCCTATTCACACCTGGTATTTTTTTTTCCAATTTGCATCTTCGGTGTTTGGATATGGGAAACGGTGGACCCAGGCGCTGGCGATCGTGTTTAACTAAAAATAAATTTTAAAAAATGGAACTCTACACCCCCTCCCCAGTCTTAATGGGGAGGCCTCCTGCTTTACTTCGGTGTTCGGGATGGGAACCGGTGCTATCAGGTAACTGGGGTTAATCCGATCCAGCGACTTCGATATCGTACGCCGGGGGACCCAGTAGGACCCGAGGACGCCGACACGCCTCAAACATGGGCAGAGTAGAGTAAGGCAGAGACGATAGAGAGACAGAGAAAGAAAGAAAGAGAGAGAGTAGTTTTGGGAGCTTTTGTTTGCGCAGGCTGGTCGGTACCCAAATGGTACGCCCGCTGTCCGGCGCTCCCAGACCCGAACATGCAGTCAGTGGGCCAGCTTCAAAGGACTTATCAACTCCATCCGACGAATCGGAATGGACCCACTCGCGACCAATTTCGAGTGGCTGGCTCGATCGGGGATCGAACCAGTGCCGAGGCCAATCCGCCGAAGCGGACTGCTTTTTAGACACCCGGGTGTAATGGCCTGGATTGAGCCTAGACCACTACACCACCCTGACTTGCACGTCTGCCGAGTGTTGGACGACGGGTTTGAGTCGCAGTGGGAGGAAGCCAGTCGAAAAATGAAAGGCATTATTGGGACTCGATCCCCGGACCTTACGGTCGGGGTCGGACGCCTTAACGCCCTCAGCCACCACGGCTCGATGTCTGAGGCCGATTGAAGCGGGCTGTTGACGTGACAATGAGCAGCGGTCAGAGAAAAAAGTTGTGAAGTAATAAGATTTGAACCGCCGATCCTCGTTCTGGTAAACCGACGCGTCGACACCTCCAGCCACCGCGGCACATGATGGTCATCGCGCTTTGCTGTGGCTTTGAAGCACACTGGGGAGGGCAGTGAAAAATAATAAATGTTGGATGTTGAACCCCGGACTTGAGGGTCTGGTGCAGATGCTTCGGCGATGTTGGCCTCGCACTGACCCCTTGGTGAGCCAGTCGAAAAAAGGTGAGGAACGAGGGGATTCGATCGCCCGACCCTACTAACGACGACCGTAGCCTCAAAGATCTCAGCCATCGCAGTTGACGTGGGCATGTAGCTCACATCAGCTTTGTTGGCCATAGGTTAGATTCGAAGCCTCTTCATGGTTTCTCGGCTAACAAACCAGATGATGTGAGCCGTAGTCTACAGTCCCAGTTTTTTTTTCTTTTTTTTCCCTATTCGCACATTTGTCAATCTCACAGTGCGACGTCTCTTTGCAAGAGCGGACGCTCTGCGAACAGAGTACAAGCCCATCCGTACGTGGCGCAGTTAAAAAGTCCAAGTGCAGTGTTGTGGCGCGAACAGCTCATCACCTTTATCACCTGCATGGCGTTTGTTTTGTGAATTGTGTGCGCCCCGCTTGTTCTCGAGTGCTTTCTCCTGAATTCTGTTTGCCACCGGAAGAGTGCGGCCCGACTCAGCTGGCATACCGTTCCATCCGCATTGTCAGAAGGAGAGAGACGACATTAGGAGGGGAAGGGGGCGGAGCCCTGGACGGCCCTCGAAAATGACGTAAGTTTGGTCCCGTCCCGTGATTCTCCGACCAATCATAGCGTGACCTGCGAACCTTCTGACTAGGCTTTGTAGAGAGAAGGTCCAAGGTAAGGGGACCGATCGAAAAAAATAATAACAAGGCCAATGAAGACTAAATTAAAACTTCATTTTTTATTGATTTTTTTTTTCAGAGTACGCAGATTGAATTGCGGATTTGTCATATTCAGGGAGGGACTCTCCACTCTTTCTCCAATGTTAAAGTTTCTTTCCGAGGCCGCCAGGGCCCATCTCCTGGGCACTCGTGGGTCTGGAATTTCAGTCACGCCACAGCATCTGCTGGAGGCGGCTCCTTGGGCCCTAGAGGTGTTTCAAGTGTGGAAATTAGTTCCAGTGGAGGGGAAATGACTTTGCCGGGAGCAGCGGGGGGAAGCTTATTGGCGGAGCTCGGCTGGCTTTGAGGAACATGAGGGGAAGCGCAAAACCGCGGAAAGTTGAACTCGAATATGGAAAAGACGGCGCGCTACTATCGGTGCGTGGTGGGGTGGGGGCGCGGGGGGCGGTGCACCGCGGTGGCGGGGGTGGCTGGGCCATCCCCACCCGGCCGGTGCTGCGCGGCTCGGCTCCACGCGCCCCCTCGCCGAGCCGAACCCCTCGCAGTCTGCACCGACTCCAAGCCCGCCGCGCCTCGCCCCGCCGCTGACCGCCGCCGCGCCGCTCGCGCCGAGGCCGACGTCGCCGAGCCGCGCGGTCCGCGGACCTCCGCGTCGAACCGCGACGCGCCGAGACGCCGCGCCGCCGTGAGCAGGGCTGTCCTTAGAGTGATCGCAAGTGCAGCACCTCGTGGCTCTGGCCTCTGGCCAACGGATTACTGTCTCACCTGCGCCCACCTGGCCCGACTCACACCTGGGTCACGTGTCACAGTGTGCCACAGCGTGTGACAGCGTGCCGCGGACCATGAGCAGCGCGACAGGTGAGTGTGCAGGACCAGGCCCAGCTGGTCAGGCAAGACCTCCATCCTTTTATCTAAAGGACGCCCCACTGTTTTTTTTTAAAAAAAGTGGAAATTCCCGAGGAGGTCACGGGGAAAAAAATGGCTGCGGTCTTCGAAGAATTCCAAAAACTCAAGTGTGCCCATTCAGGATGAGTTACCGGCTGGTGCACGTATTACAAAAAATTGATCTGTTTGAATTTTGAAAATTCCGAAAATCCTGGACGGCACTTCCCGGGAGTTTCTGGGACTGTGTCGCACAAGGCTCACGACTCCGGCCCGTTGACACGAAAACAATGTCCTCCTGTTATTTGCGCTCCTCTCGCAATAAGTGCGCTGCCGTCGTTCTGGAGGTGGACAAGCAAGCACTGTTGTGCTTTTACGTCCAACCCGCCTTCGCACACAACTTGATTATTTTTTTGATGAGGGAATTGTTTTCTTTCGGTGGCAGCGCCATGAAGGCTGGGTCACACCGGGAGGTTCATGGAAGCTAACGAACGCCTTCACAGTGGGCCGGCCCTCAAAGCAACGCAGAGCGAGACAGAGCGCAGCTAGAAGAGAGCGAGAGAGAGCGAGAGAGAGAGAGAGAGAGAGAGAGAGAGAGAGAGAGAGAGAGAGAGAGAGAGAGAGAGAGAGAGAGAGAGAGAGAGAGAGAGGTGGTGGCCCGAGGGATAGCCGCGCCAGGAGTTTCAATGCTTGTTATTTTGCCAGCTGCCCGCGAGGATTACACCCGCAACTGTGATTACAGTCTTCCTGGCTTCCAGGAGGAGAGCGCTTTCGTTTTAATGATTATTGCGGAGAAGGAGAGGCGGGCCGCTTTTCCGGCATCGTACTTTTCTTCCTCTCCGAAAGAAAATGGAGATCAACAACTTATAGTTGAAGCACGGACGGCTTTGAGAATTTCCACTAGCACTCCGAAAAGATTATTAGCGGGAGTTTTCCTTCCTTTTTTCTTTTAGTGCTCTTTCCCACTGACAGTCACGTGGATTTGCCCGTCACCACCTGCGCCGCATGCGCCACAATTAAATAATTGTGCAGTCGGTCGGAAGTTTCTATCAAATAATGGCGATTTTTTTTCTCCCTCCCCTTCCTCCTTTTTCCTTCCTGCTTCCTTCTTTGATTCCGTCCGAACGCCACACGCAGACTTGCGGCGTAAACAATTCCACACCGCGTAGCAGTGCAGAGGCGAAGCGGCGCGTCTGTCGGTGTGTGTGTACTGTGTATCTCTGCAGGAAGTTTTGCGGCCCAAAAATACGAGTCTTGGAGTGGACTGCTGAGGATATTTCCGGTGGCCGTTGTTATTGTGAGCGCTGTCACCTAACCACTCAAACGGCCTCGGAGAAGGTCCTTTTTGACGCTCTGTTCCTCTCCCTCTCGCGGGGCTCTAGTTAAGGGTGCGAGAGAGGGGGAAAAAAGAGAGAGAGAGAGCGACGAAAGCACCGTTCGTAATCAGCCTGCTGGGGCGTGTCTGATGACAACGGCGACTTACACCGAATTGTTTTACGACAACAATCTCGTGGTCGCGTTGCCGCCCTTCCGAGGAAAAGGCGATTTTAATTTCATTCTGCGGTGAAGCCAAGGGCGACGTCCCGAAGGACGAACGGAGAGGAGGTCCTGGAGCAGCCTGGGTCCTGGAGGTCAGCAGGGCGAACGAAAAGGGAGCACCGGAGACTAACTAACCCCCTTCTGTCCACACGATTAATGGGCCCGCGATAAGGGGATCGGGCAAGGTCGCTGTGTCTCTCTCGCACCTGCGGGCCGTCCTGTGGATGCGCGAGAGAGACAGAGCGTCGGGACTATGTTCGAAATCAGCCGGTGGGTGGGCTGGGGCAGGATGGCCTTCGCGCAATGAAGGGCTCCGCAACCCCACTACTGCTGCAGGCTGATTCTCAACAGTGATTTTCGTCGCTCTGTCTCTGTTGTACGCGTGCACCGCCCAGCAGGGGCACGAGAGAGCCGCAGTGACGGCTCCGAATGAGTCTGCTGGCCGCGCGCCCAGAGGCGCATGTCGCCCTTTGGTCGCCCTGCAAACCGCCCTTTGGCCGCCCTGCAAACCGCCCTTTGGCCGCCCTGCAAACCGCCCTGCGTGCCGCCGAGCGGGCCAGAGGGACTTGAAGCAAAGTCGCACACACAGAGAGAGAGAGAGAGAGAGAGAGAGAGAGAGAGAGAGAGAGAGAGAGAGAGAGAGAGAGAGAGAGAGAGAGAGAGAGAGAGAGAGAGAGAGAGAGAGACAGGGAGGGGGCTTGTTGTGACGCTGCTTGACGCAGGTCCGATGCGTGGTGCGCGCTGTGCGCACTGCTAGAAGCAGGCACAGCACAATCGATAGTTCCCTGGAGCCTCGTCCCGGCGAGTGCAGGTGGTGCTCCTCCGCGCCCACTGCTTCGGCCGGCTGATGATTCCGAACAGTCGCTCTGTCTCTCTCGCACCCCTACGGGCCGCGCCGTGAGTGCGACAGAGACAGAGCGACGGAACAACGGCTGTTTGAGGTCGGTCCGCTGTTTGCACTACTTCATCTTTCCTCACCCTTTCAGCGCAGCAAGCGCGGCCAGCCGCCCGGCCGGCCGTCGGCAACGTAAACAAATACTCGCCGCTGCCGCTGGGGCCTCACGCCACAGCTACGCCACGCGCCACGGTCAGGCGAGAGGGAGGTTGCGAAAAACAAGCGACACTCGGCCAGGCAGCGAGAAGCAAGGGCAAGTCCATTACCGTGGTCACGGCCAAGGCTGGCCGAGCGCCACTGCTTTTATGCGGGGAAAAGCATCGATATCCGGAACGGACGTGCGTTTCCTTGGGGGGCAAAACAAGAAAGGCGAAACGGCGAAAAAAATCACCGCGTGCGCGGGGTTCGGGTTGTGCGACGGGTTGGGTGGCGACTGGCGACCACCACTTCTGCTGGAAACGAACGCCGCGCCGCGGACACAGTGGGCACGCGGCACAGTGGGCAGCGACGGGATAAAAGGCCACCATCTCGCGGTGGCGGACTCCGGATGGGAGGGAGGGACCCACTTGGCATTCCGGGACCGCGGAGCCGCGGACCGTGCAGTGCGCCGCGCGCATCCGCAGTCCTGCCAACAAAACGAATCCCGGTCCCCCTCCCCCACTCTGTCTCCCCTTCAATCCAGTCAGCCGCAGCTGTCACCACGGACGTCGGGGCTGTCATCACTAGGCACTATAGACCTTCAATTCCCCCCCTGGAAGATGGATTGGACGTTCTTGTGCGGCGAACGAACATGACTGCAAAAATTGCAGTAGCCGACGGAAAGAACAGCGGCAAAGGCAACTGTCGCTGCTGCGGGCGTGAGCCTCCACCTCCACCCCCGCCCCCTCCGCAGGGATGCTCAAATAGCCAGAAACGGGACCTGCGCGGGGGGAGCGGGAGACCCCGGGGGCGTTAGGTTGGCCACACCAGAGTTAGGCAGGGTGTGAATCACATCCCGCAACCCTGTGAAATATGTCGCGAGCGTGTAGGGCGGTCGGGCCGGTCGCAGGCGGACGGCCTGGATCACCACGGCTGGGCGGCCAGGCAGGCAGGCAGGCAGCGAGTCAGACCCGAAGCCGTGCCCTCCAAGGCCAGCGCGTCTTCGTTACGAGTCCCCCCGCTTTATACGCGAGACGTGCCACCCTAGCAGTACATTGACATGGCGGGCTGTCCGGGCTGGCCCACTGTGCTAGGGCCGCGCGCGACGGACCGAACACAATGGAATTGAACAGGCTCGCTCCGAACGGCCGCTGTCCCGGCTCCCCGTACTGTACTCGAGCGAGGGGCGCGCTCCGTACGGGTGCGAGAGAGACAGGGCGCCGCTGTTGTGGATCTGTTTGCGCTGCGTGATGAATGTCACGAGGGAGGGAGGGCGAACCACTCGCCGAGAGTGCGCGCGATTGTTGTAGAGAGTTTTCCTTCCTATCAGTGCAAAGTTTGAAAATAAACATTGAAGCTGAATAAAAATAAAAGAAGTGACAGGTTCGGTATTGACGGGCGTGACGGGCGCAAAAATAAAGAGCTCAAGGACAAGACTGTCGACATCGCCGCACCCCTTTGCCTCCGCCGACCCTACCCCAGCCTGACGTAGGGGCTCCGAACTTTCATAATCTCGCGAGAACGCAAAGGGCAAGAGCAGGAAGTCCTCCGAGACAGCGTTGCTCCATAAGGGGCCAAACATTGCGTATGGCTCAGCAGTGACGAATAGGTGGCCAGGTTGCCTCCGAGCCTGGGCACATGTTGCCTTGTCACCTTAGTATGCTTTACTTCCGGATTACTTACTTCCTGTATAGATACAATCGACTTCCGGTCCTGGATCCGCTGCCCGGTTATTCCGTCCATTTCGCGAGAAATTTCGCCCGCGGTATTTTTCCGGTCGACTAAGTCCGGCCAGCAGTATGTTCCCCTCGATGCTACCGGCCCACTGTGCGGCCCCGTTCCGTCAGATTTGCCGAAGCGCCGTGAATCGCCGCACTGCTGGCGCGGAAGGAGGCCAGCCTTACTTCCGGGTCAACGCGTCGCGGACTCGCTACCCGGCGCGCGTTGGACCGAGGGAGACACACAGAGAGAATCACTCGCTCCGACTGTATTTCTGCGATTTATCCGGGGATAAACATCGCGGGGGGCGGGGAAGAAGAGCGCGCGTCGCGCGTCGCGGTCCGACAGGGGTGACGTCGGCGGCGGCGGAGAGGATAGGGCGCCTGGCGGGTAGGCAGTCCCGCCGCCACGGCCGTTTAACGGGACTGACTACCAACAAGGCGCTCAGGGTGCTTGGCGGACCCCTGGCAAGGGCAGATGGAAGTCAAGCGTGTCGTTGACATTGGGCTCCCCTCCCCTTTCCCAGCCGCACCTCTCTCTCTCTCTCTCTCTCTCTCTCTCTCTCTCTCTCTCTCTCTCTCTCTCTCGCTCGCTCTGTGGCCAGCCGCGTTGTTTGTTGCCTTGTGACCTGCGGCGGAACACATATCACATTCCGTTGCGTTTTCCACCCCTCTTTCTTACCACCTGGCGCGGTTGGACCGCTGGTTGGCTGGTCGGCCGCTGGACTCACCGACCTCGCCCCCCCTCCCTCCCCCTCGCTGTCAGGGTGGGAGCGAGAGCAGTAGCAGCAGCAGGGGCGAGCAAGGGAGTGGGGGTATTGGCGGTGGTTGGGGCAGGGGAGAGGGGGTCGCTGGGCTGCCACACCATTAGCCTCATCAACTGCGTGCGCGCCGTGCAGGCGGCGCCGCACGAGGGTATCGCCTTGCCACAGGGGGATGATGAGGCTAATGCTGCGTGTGTGTGTGTGTGTGTGTGCGCGCGCGCGCGCGCGTAACGCTGCGTGTACAGGCGCCACGCAGGGTCCGTTTTTGCGCCGTCGTTGTCTCGCTGAACGACGCGGCCATAAATTACCCCTCTGATTTTAATTTTTGTCTGGCGCGCGGCTGCACCAACACCAACAACGTATCTGATTTAAAGTGGTGGTAGAGGCGGAGCACTGGCTAGAGAGACAGAAGAGCAGGAAAGAGAGATGGAGAGAGAAAAAAATGCCGGGGTAAAAATATACTCTTGCTGGCCGCGAGCGAGCGTCCTCGACGAAAGAGGTACACTTGACGCGTCTGGATTTAGCCAGGCAAACCTGGACGCGCGGCTGCACCCGCCTCGCCCAGCGCCGCCCATTCCTCTCTTTGTCTCGGGCTGTACCGCGGGCTAAGCCGCGATAAAAACTTTTGTTCGGCTCTGTCCCATTCCTGCTCCAGATTAAAAGAAACATACGCCATGCTCTGTTTGCGGTACCCGTGCCAAGTGCTTGCCTGGTTGGGGCGAGGAGGGCGGACCGGAGGGAAATTACTTTTCGCCGATAAAGATGCATCTTTAATCTCTAGCCGTTTGCAAGGTACAAAAAAAAAAAAAAAAAAAAAAAAAAACCCTGAAGTTAGCACGCTTCGGTGGGTGGGTGGGGGTGGAAGCAGCACGCGTGACGCCGTGGCGACCGCCCAGACAGTTCAGGCCATCCTGTCAACTGTCAATTTTCCGCCTCGCCTCCAAAAGAAACTCTTCCTTTTTATTTGTATGCATAATGAGGCGGCGACCGGGGGCGAATGTGTGCCACAGCGGCAAGAAGTGGGACGCCCAGTCACTGTCCAGCAGCAGCCTCTGGAGAAAAAACCAAAACAAACAAAACCTTTGATCGAATAATTTTTTTAAATTTTTTTTTGGGGGGAGGGGGGGAGGGGGGGTCCCCAGAATCAGGTGATTGTGAAAGTTTTCTGTTCCCAGGTGACCGTGGGACGGAGGCAGCCTAGCTCGTGGCGAGGCCAGCGCGGTGGCCAGGATGGAGGGTCACGGCGGCCACGTCGGCCCCATCGGCCCGGGGCTGTACTACAACGGGCCCCTCATGGTGAACGGCACGCTGTTGTACTACAACGGCACGCTGCCCAACGGCACCTTCACGGACGAGCCGCTGTACGAGGTGCCGCTGCACGTCGTCGTGCTGCTCACCTTCTTCTACGTGTCCATCTCGGTGGCGGCCATCGTGGGCAACGGGCTGGTGCTGTGGGTCGTGGCCACCTCGCGCCGCATGCAGTCCGTCACCAACTGCTTCATCGCCAACCTGGCCCTGGCCGACGTCATGATCGGCCTGTTCGCCATCCCGTTCCAGGTAAGGCTGCCGGACCGCTCCGAAGGCATGCGAGAGAGACAGAGCGACGAACGGACTGTTCGGGATGAGTCTGCTGGAGGGGCACGTGCGGCTTGGTAGTCTGATTTCGCCGAGAGTGCCTTGCTAAGCCAGAGGGCTATGCCAGGCTAGCGACGCGCTAGCCCTGGCACGCGGCCAAGTACTTGATGCCGCACTAGCGGGCCACGAAAGGCCGGCCGCGGTGCAGCTGCCCCCGCTACTCCGCTGGAATTGAGTTAAACGGCAAAAATGCACTTTGGCAAAGGCCAAGAGACCGTAAAAAAATATCGCCGACTAAGCTCGAATGACTGCGGTCTTCTTCTGACACGCGTGCGCGCTTTCCGCAGCAGCAATACTGCACCCTAAAAAAAAACTGAGGTTCTGTACTGGGCACCCGGGACCTGTCACTTCCCAGCTGAAGCTCTTAACCCGAGGGGGAAACAACTGGCCAAATATATGTCCACCAAAAATTTAAATTTTAAAAATTGAAAAAATTCAAATTTCAAATTTGTCTTAACCACTGGGCCACAGGGACGCCATGCCGCTCGACGTGCCAGTGGTCATCTTGAAACTTGGTCAAAACGTGGTCAGAGTTTTGGTGCAGCGCCAAGCTCTCTACAAGGTCACCTGGGCCTAACGATGCCGCGGGGCTGCTGCTGAGGGGTGTGCCGCCCGCCTCTCTCTTTCATTGGCGCTTTTCGACGCGGAACGATGCGGCGCGAGGCACTTAGGAAACTCGTAACAGCGAGGAACAGCGCAGCGCGGGCCGCGGCGCGTCGGCGACCAAGAACACGTGCACTGCATCCCGTGTGTCTCTCCTCCTTGTTTGCTTCCCTTTTTTTTTATCTGATCAAAATTTGGGATTGCAAAGTTGTGGTCTCTCTCTCTCTCTCTCTCTCTCTCTCTCTCTCTCTCTCTCTCTCTCTCTCTCTCTCTCTCTCTCTCTCTCCCTCCCCCCTCTCGGTAGCTTGTTCGTCCAAATAGGGGCGCCGTGGCGCTCCTCTCTGTGCTTTATTTCCACGCCATTGTATCGAGCCCTTCAGTTTATCGCCTTTTTGGATTGGAGTGGGATGGGAGTAGCCGTGTTTCCCATCACTAACCCCCTCCCTGCCGCCGCGTGCCCTTTACCCCGCTGGCCCTGGACGCCCAGAAACACACACCCTTATTCCTGGAGCGTCATCGGCCCGGGCCAGCAGGCCGACTCCGAAGACTCGTGTCGTTGTTCTGCCTCTGTCGCACTCGTTAGGCGTCCCGCCGGGGGGTGCGAGAGAGAGGGAGAGATGGAACGACCCACTGTTCGGATTAGCTCGGCTGGGGGGCGCACGCGAGGCTCAGTAAGTAGCTCCCTGAGGGCAGGATGCCCAACCCCGCCCACCCCCCACCCCCCACCCAGGCATCTTCTTTTCCGCTCCGCGAAACAGGGCCATATCGTCTTGCCGCCAACCGGGCAGTGTCAGTTTGCACACCTCTTTGTTCCACCCCGTCCGTGTCCTCATTCCCCTTTTTCCATTTTTATGTTGTCAGGGACAAAGCTTTGGCGGAATGTCCCTCAATCCATTGCATTTGTTCGCTGGGCGTGGCCGCGGCCGTGTCCGAGTGAGGCGGGCGAAGCCACAACACACAGTGGGCAAGAAGACCGGCGCAGGCGGCCAAACCTCTAGACGCGTTGTGAGCTGGATGGGACGCGAACCGAACGCGTGACCTCCACCACTGGATTCCTCGTTCGAAGAGCAATCCATGGGTCGGGTCAAACGTTCAATTCGAGTCCCATATTTAGCGAGTCTGGAGCTCAAATACGCCGGTCCTCAAGCCCACTGTGCAACGCCACCCTCACAGCGAGCCCAGCAGTGCCGAGCGGAGTGCGGCGTGAAGAAGCCGACAGGCATGGCCCTGGGCCCCAGTGTGTATGTCTGGTCCATTTTTCTCGGCGTTCAGTGAGCGCCGCCCCACCCGCGGAGCCCTGTCCGGTGTGGCTGCTTTGGCCTTTGCTGGTGCCGGAAAGGAACAAGGCACAACAGGGCCAGCCGGGCCGGCCGCGGCGGGGGCGGCGTTCAGAGGGCGCACACTGGACAGAGCAAAAAACCGCTGCGTGAGCTGTTTCGCGGGTTTCGGTATACACACTTTGTGAAGGGAGGGGTGGGGGCCCGGGGTGGGGGGGGGCATGTTGAAGAGCACAGTCAGTGCGCTCCCCCCCCCCACCCCCTCCTGCAAGGTCGCGGTGGCAAAAGTATTCCCCTGTGGCGGAACGGCGCGTCGCCCCATTCACAGCCGTGCGCGTGGCCCAACGGCGGCCCCGCCCACAGCCAGCTTCATAGCAGGAAATGAAACTTCTTTGTTCTCGCCGCTCGGAAACAACAAGGATTTGACGTGGAATGGCATCATGGTCGCGGCGTGGCGCAGCGCACTTGAGTGTGGTGGTGTCGGGGTGGTGTGACCCGAGGCTTCGGCGCCTCGCTGTGCTTCCGAAGCTGACTGTCTCATTCAGCCACCACATTTTGTGAAAATGTGAATATTCTTTCCCAGTTCTAAAATAGTGTGTGTGTATGCGAGAGAAAAAAGAAAAGACATTGTCGTTTCATTTTAACTCTCGCGAAAACAAATTACAACTCGTCACTGCTATCCAGCAACTTGAAATTGGATACCGCGTCTCCTCTTGTGGCAACGAGTGCCCCTGCAGTATCTTCGCGTTTGAAGCTGGCGATGATAAAAACAGCGGCCCGTCCGTCGCCACAACCGGAGCCTCGGCGCAGGCCCGCATTCCGGAACCAAAGCACGCGGCGCTAACCCAATCCAGCTGCCTCTCTCACGCTCTGCAGGGGTTCGAGTGAGACAGAGCGACGGAAGCACTGTTCTGAATCAGCCCGCTGGTGGAGGGGCCCCCCGTTTCTATTAGAAGTAGCAGCAGTTCTGCGCGGCGGCAGTGTTCCGGGCGGCTTCACGCGCGGTGCGGCCCCGCGGCGCTCGCGAAGAGGGCAATCAAAATTAAGGGATGCTTTGGGTTCGGCGCGCCACGGCCTCGGCACGCCGCGGAGGGGGAATCCCCGGACGCGCCAAATACGGACATCATGTTGGCTGTCGGCGTGGTGGGAGGTCGGCGCCGGCGCCGGGGGGCTGGGGTCACGCTCCGGGGGTGGGATCCTTCGGGTGAAGGGTGACGCAGTGGTGCTGCCGGGGTGGGCTTTGCGCGTCGACGTGGCGCGTGGGTGGAGGCGATGGCAAGCTAGGCACCAAGCTCCGCTGCGCCATGCTCCACTACTGCCTACTTCGTCGCTAGACCCGCTTCACCATGCCTGCCCTGTTTCTACCCGGCTTCGCTTGTTCTGCTTGCTGCACCCTGCTTCTCTCTTCCGGGCTTCGCCACCGACAAATCGAGGGCAGATAATAATGAACCTGCGCCCCACTACTGCGTGCCGCGCTGCCGGCGAGGCGGCATGGCATGGCACGCCAGCACCGGGGCCGCACGCCCCGCCCCCGCTCCGCTCGGTCTAGGCAGCGCTGGAATTCCACCCCGGGGAACTGCTTGCTTGGAGGAACGCCGCCTGCCTACGGCCCCGCCCCGCCCCGCCCCACCCCGCCCCGCCCCACCTTCCTCGGGTCCGAAATGGGATTTGGAAGCGCAACAAGTTTCTTCCGCCCGCGGGTTCCTTAGCAGAGTGGCCATATACTTTCATGAAATGGAGATTTGTTTTGACGGAATACAAAGCGACTTCATGTATGCCCGACGCTGTGTTATTCCTCGTTCAGCAAACTTCGCAGGATCGCAGACCCACTTCTCCCCGTGCGGTGAAAAAATAATGCAATCGAGTGTGCGCATAATGTCCCTCCCGCTTGATACTCTTGCTGCCGCTTCCTGCACTTCTTTCTCTAGAAATACTGAAAATCGTGGGGGGGGGGATAGCAGGCTCGGTTTCCTTCCAGAAATTTGTTGTTACAGTATCGACAAATGAGAAGACAGTTCCGGTCCCGAATACTTCAAGGAAGGTTTTTTCCACCCAGGGTTTTTTTCACCTTAAATGCCAGCTGTTGGACCGGAAGCGCAAGAAATAATCTCCCTAAAAAAAACAAAAAACAAAAATCAAAACTGAAATTTTACAAACCGCTTGTTTGCAGTTCCAGGCGGCGCTGCTGCAGCGGTGGAGCCTCCCCGACTTCATGTGCCCCTTCTGCCCGTTCGTCCAGGTGGTCAGCGTCAACGTGAGCGTGTTCACGCTCACCGCCATCGCCGTGGACCGACACCGCGCCGTGCTGTCGCCTCTCAGGTAAATCAAATTAATTATATCATTTTTTTCTTACTTTTTTTTTGAGGCTGTGTTCTTTGAAAGGTGGGTAGGCAATTGGCTCTCCTCTCTTTTTGAGGGAGCGACTTATCGACCTTACATTTCGACAACCCCCTTTTCCATAGGCCCCATTAAACAACTCCTTCTCAAACTTATTTCGCCAATTTTCACCGGGCGACTTCATGTTCTGACGGCTGTCACCGGAATCAAATCGACGTGCCAGCGTGATTGCTGGCCGGCATTGATAAGACGTCACAAAGTGCGGGTCAATCTGGGCACTGTGCGAACGGCAGGCAGGGGGGGGGGGGGTTGGGGGGCATCGGGAGCTCCGCAATAAGTCAACCCTCCCCACGATTAGTCATTGGGGGCCGCGGGGTCCCTCAGTCCGCTAAGACCCAGACGAGGAACAGCAGTAGAAAGGAGAGAGAGAGAGATTGATCGATTGATTTGGGAGAGAGAGAGAGAGAGATAGATAGATAGAGAGAGAGAGAGAGAGAGAGAGAGAGAGAGAGAGAGAGAGAGAGAGAGAGAGAGAGAGAGAGAGAGAGCCTAACTCAACGCACACACACCTGCTGAGGGCGCAGCGACATTGCGCGGTAAACCAGGGGTGGGCCGGCTGAATAGCGCAGTGTATATGGCCGCGACGGCAAGCCTCCTGGATTCGATTCCGACAAAGCGGTGCGCTTTCGGCGTGTGTGGGGACCCACCCGGGCCGGTGGAGAAGAGGTGGTGGTGGAGGGGCGAGTATAATTCGTTTCCGGTCCATAGCGAGAAACCTTGCAGCCACACAGCTCAGCAGCCTGGCGGAGTGGCATGGTGCGACCCGCAGGCAGAACCCTCTGGGAAATAAATAATCGCGCGGCCGAGACGCAGCGGCCGCACCTTCAGGGCAAGCGGCGAGTTTCGCCACTCTCTCTCTCTCTCTCTCTCTCTCTCTCTCTCTCTCTCTCTCTCTCTCTCTCTCTCTCTCTCTCTCTTTCTCTCTCATACACACACACGCATACACACACGAACACACGGGGGCGGACCATAATTGATATATCGTCCGCGTGGTGTGGTCAGGAAGGCCCGATCCAGGAGGGGCTGGCAAGGGGGAGGCCAAGGGTTTACCGCGCCGAGGCAGCGGGGGCGACAAGGGATTGAAAATAATCTAGCCGGGCAGCGCCGCTATCGTGCAGGGCTGCAGGGCAGGGCGGTGGCGCGGGGCCACCCAATAACAGGATCGGGTCGGCACGCTGACAAGCCACGCCTCGCCACGCCCCAACACACTCACTCCGACCGAGCTGATAATTAATATAGCCCCCTACCCCCCGCGCGGAAGTGCAATAAAGTTATTCCGCGATTATTAATGATGGCGCGAGCGCGCTCGCGGGGATCCGTATTGACAGAAGCACCCACTCACCACAGCCGCGTCGAGCTCGAAAGGCGTGTTCACCCTAAATGTTTTTGTACAAATTTTGTACGAGACATCACAGTTTTTTGTGCAGATGAACTTTTCGTACAATTTTGTACGAGATTTTGTACAGAAAGGGGGAAATTTGTGCAGATTTTCGTACAAAAATTGTACGAAAAGTTCATCTGCACAAAAAACTGTGATGTCTCGTACAAAATTGTACATAAGATTTAGTGTGTTCGGCGGGGCCAAAACGCCGCCGCTCGCCTCGCCGTCTGGAAAGTTTGTTAGCGGCAGACTGCTGAGCCGAGACTCGTAAACCGGCGTCGCTGCGTCCCTCGAGCGCCCCTTGAACCGGTGCCCCCTGCCGGTGCTGCCTCCGGCAGCGGCCCCAAACGTCCCCCGCAGAGGCCGCCCTGTTACATCAGCCGAGCTGCCGACAGATTCCGAAGGTCCTTGCCGTCGCCCTGTGTCTGTCGCACACACGGGGGCGTCCCGTAGGGGGCGCGAGAGAGACAGGGCGATGAAAACGACTCGCGGAATCAGTATGCTGCAGACTGCCCGAGAGATTAACAACGGGGTCGGCACGGTAAAAACGGTTCCCGGTTTTCCCGGGAGGCCTGGAGAAAAGACATTTGCGATTTCCAGGGAGTTCCTGGGAAAACCAGGAACCTTTTTTTTTTTTCCGTGGGGGGGTGAATGTCCAGCGCGTCTTTTAAAGACGGCGTCGACGGCTTCCTGCGGGAGACTGCTGTCATCAGTCAACGCGGCGCACCGCGGGGATGGAGTGTGAGCCGCAGCGCCACGGCAGAACGGAAAGAGGCAGCAAGATACGACCGTCAGCCGAAAAAATGCGCAAAAGAGCGAAAAAGTTTAGTCCGGCGGGGATGATGTATCGTCAGTGCTGGGCTGCCGGACGGGCCGCAGCTCCAAAAACGCACTGATGTCCGCGGCCGCGGCCCCGCCTAGCACGGCCCGGCCATGCAGCCTCGCTCCACCGCTACACCGGCCGTTAGCCACAAAAGGGCTCTGGATGGCTTCGCGTCCGCGCGACAGCGTCCGACCCCGGCCCGAGTGGGAAATAAATTAAATTTCAGTGTTCGTATTCCTTGAAATAATGTAAAATAACTGGAAAGCAAAACCGATCCGCCGACGATGCGCGGGGCCTCTTGGAAAGCAAAACCGATCCGCCGACGATTGCTTGATTTGCTTACTTATGTGGCAGGTCTGTTTCGGGAGCTGTGTGCGGTGTCGGGCACGGTCCAACCCCCAGCCAAGCCGAGTGTCAATTAAGATCCTAAAGACAACCCTGTCCTCCCAGGACCAGCGCGCGCGGTTTTGGCTAGACAAACTTGTAGCCGGGAGTCTCCACGCACCGCCGTGCCTTGTCACTGTTTCGCCCCGCCCCGCCCCGCCCTGCCTTTGCCACTGCCCCACCCTTCTGCCGCCTCTCCAAAGTGTTAGCTGCTGTGTCTGGGGCGGCGTGCTTATTCAATCTGAAAAGGAGATTTCGCTGCCGATACCGCTAAAAGTTTGTCACCGTGTTTCCCCGCAGTTGGCATTGTTTCGCCGAGGCGGGGGCAAAGAAGGGGCGGGGTTTTCATTCAGCTCTCGGCAAGTTGACTGAGAACAAACAAAATTATACTCGCGGACAGTGTTTCGGGGATTATGTTTTTGAATAACTATTTATATTTTTTCTTTTTTTTGGTGCCTCTGTGATAATGATGTTACAACTAACTTATCTTTCTCGTCTCGCAGCGCCCCGCCGACCAAGCTGCGCGCCAAGTTGGTGATCGCCTTCATCTGGTTCCTGTCGCTGGCCATGGCCTCACCGATGGCGGTGGCCCTGCGCGTCGTGCAGATCCCGGACGACACCGTGGTCACCGTGGTGACGGACATCGGCGTGTCGGCGCTGGCGCAGGCCACCGTGCCCTCCTGGAACTACGCGGACGCGGACACGCCCTTCACCAAGCCCTTCTGCGACCTGGAGGGCATGTCCGCCAACACCATGCTCGTCTACCGCATGGTAACCACACGTGCGGCCAAGGGACGACCTGGCGGCCAAGACGCGAAAACCGCACTGGAATACAATCAGCCCCTAATTGGCTCTGAGGGTGACTTTGGCGTGACTTTGGGGACAGATTTACGAGCGAGGACCGGGAGGGGGTGGGTCGCGGGATGCCACCTCGTGGATACCCTCCGAGCTCCGCGCCCTGAGAGGCACTTCTTTGAAAATAAATACTAGACGGCGTTGTTTTAAATTTCAAATGAGTCGCCCTCGCCCACCTGTGCCGATGCTAATAAAGTTAAAACCGATCTGAAATTGAGTTGAGCGGGCGACGGTCACCTTTGTGCGAGCAGGCTGGCCAGGTCATGCCCCCGGCATGGCTGGTCCAGTGGGCCAGATGGCGTCACAGTTGCGTCGAAATGATTACCCAGGCAAAAGTTGTAACCGTGGGCCTCGATGAATAATGCATTGGTGACCGTGTTCCGGAGCGTGTTGAGAGACGCATCCCCCTGCTGCAGGTGCTGGTGGTGGTGCAGTACCTCACGCCGCTGGTCATCATCTCGCTCGTGTACACCCGCATGGCGCACCGGCTCTGGGGGTCCAGGGCTCCGGGCAACGCGGAGGACTCCAGGGACGCCAACCTGCTGAGGAACAAGAAGAAGGCAAGAGCCTCATTCCACGACTTCAAAACAAATAAATTTTCTTTTAAAGTTTTTTTTTTCTTTTTTTCAATCGTTTTTTAACGGCGATCCTTTTGCAGGTCATCAAGATGCTGGTCATCGTGGTAGCTCTCTTCGCCGTGTGCTGGATGCCCCTGCAGACCTACAACTTCCTGCACATGGTGTACCCCGACATCAACAGGTACGCCATACAGATTATTGAGGCTTTGTGCCAGCACTCCGATAACAATTAGTGTCCTAGGTTGAGCTAATTGAAAGACGAAAACAAACTCTTTGATGGATGTTTTTTTTTGTCTTCGCTTCTAGATACCGCTACATCAACATCATCTTCTTCTGCTGCGACTGGCTGGCCATGAGCAACAGCTGCTACAACCCCTTCATCTACGGCATCTACAACGTGAGTCCCGCACCAAACAAGGGAGGACGGCGGGCCGAAAACTACAGCGGGGTCACAGATCGCTTTATGGGACTTACTGCGATTTTCCTCCGAAGATAGGCAACCGGGCCGGGCCCTGCGAAAGGGGACGGGAAATTTAGCAATTTCGTCCACGAAAACAGGGCGGCGGGCGTGGGGGCGTGGCCCGAGGGGGGGGGCGTGTAGGGGCGAGTTGGGTAGTATTGGCCTCCCGGGCACAAGGGAAGTTGATTTGGTGTGCTTGTCGCCCCGTGCGCATCCCCTTTCATGCCAAGCTACTGCTTGCCGCGGACACAGCTTCGTCGTCGCTCTGCCTCTCTCGCTCTCATAGAGTGGCCAGTTAGTCTCCGAGAGAGACCGGCACTGTTCAGAATCAGCAGTGCTTCTACGGAAAAGAAAGAGGAGAACAAAGAATAAAGCGCCCCGCCCTCCACGCCCACACAATGCCGGCCAAATTAAACCGACCTGTCTGCGATACCGCCAGTGCCGCCAGTGGGCTGATTCGGAAGGGTCGTTCCATCGCCCTGCCCCTGCGAGTCCCGTAGGGGTGCGAGAGAGACAGCACGCGACGAAGCGCTTCTCAGGACTATCGCCCGGCTGGCGACTTGACCCCGTGGGGGTAAAGTAAAACTCGCCCGGGGTCCAACCAGCCCAACTCGGCAGCATCGCGATATGATTTACCGCCTCGCCGCGGCGGTGTGTCTTCATCTAGCAATAGCGAGCCGCGCTAGCGCGGGGCGCCGGGGAGGTAGGCCGACCCGCTGCATACCGCGGTTGCCTACGTGGCGGCCGCTCTGCAGTGGGCCGAACACGTTTTCGCCTCTATTTTCTTTAAATGGGGCTCCAATCTACCACGACGCCATCTACTGATTGATTCCTCGTTCAAAGGGCGATCCATTGGTACCCTCATGCGTTCGATTCGAGTCCGAGTTCGAGTGCCGCTCGAGGGGAATGTACACATAAAACTGCTGAGTGAACTCAGTACAAGCCCTGAGGCCTATGCCACTGAGCACGCGCTTCGGGGAGTGCACCGAGTTCACTGCTCCGCACCATACGTCCACTCTTAATGGTCTTCTGGCTTACGGTGTGCTCACCTCGCCGTTGTTGTTGTTTGCAGGAGAAGTTCCAGCGCGAGTTCCGGCTGCGGCTGGCCGTGTGTCTGCGGCGCTCGCCCACGGGCCGCGGCAACATCCCCCGCGAGCTGAGCAACCTGGACTCGGGGCGCTGGGACTGGCCGCAGAACGCGCGGCAAGCCACGCTGGCGCTGCACAAGGAGCCCGAGAAGCACGGCGACCGCGTAATGACGGGGTCGGGGCTCTCCGTCATCACCGGCACCACGGCGCTGTCGCCATAGCGGTCGCTGTGTGGGACCAACGGCACCACCGGCACCGCCGGGTCCCACGACCGCTACCGCCTGTCGCCGTCCTGGGCGTGGCAGGAGCGCGCCGACCTGGACGCCATCGTGCACCGCGCCATGCACGGCCCCTCGCCGGGACATCGGCCGCACGGACGCGGCGCCCTGGCCTACGCCGAGACCGAGGCCTGAAGCACGGCGAGTAGTACTACTACGGCGTGCTCGGCACAGAGACTATCTCGTGGGATGAGTTTTAATTTAAGTTAAGAGAAAAATACTGCAAGAATTAGTTCTGCCGCCGTGTCCCCTGTGTAAATGGATTGCGCTAGTTAAGTGCGTTCTTTGAGGGACGCTGCCCCTTAGTCAAAATAATGATCTCGCTGTGTAATTATCGCTTCAGATGGCCCTCGCCCCTTCGCTCCAACAAGTGCAGACAAGGGACTACGAGTCTGTCGCCGCGGCGCTAAATTAGCTAGTCGACTGTCGCGCGCCCCCGCGTTACAACGCCCTGTCCGCGGAGCTCATTTAAGCGACATTTGTGCGGAAAAACGGACTGCGAGGGTGGGGGTTGGCGGTGTGGGGTTGGAGGTGGGGGAGGCGTCGCTTGTGAAGCGACAGCGCGTCGCGACAGCTGCAGCGTGCAGGAGCGAAAGGGGCGGGGAGTGTTAAAGTTCCACTTGTTTCCTGCCCGGGAATCCATTTCCGCGTAGAATAAATTTGTTTCCTATCGCCGGAGCTAGGTTTAGTTGTCTCCGGCTCGGTTGTGCCACTTTGTTTGTACCTATAGATGTAAAACGGGTTTCAGTGTGGTCATTAATGTTCCCCTTCTCTATGCGTGTCCAATTTTTTCACCTTGATTCTAGTTAGAGGTGAAGGCATTTTATTCTTCTGATATAAAGGTGTTAGAGTTATTTTTCTATTCGTTTGAAGGACTAGTCAACAATGTTTGCCTAAGTGTGTTTTAGCTCACTACTCTAGTAGAATCATCATACCTTGATACCTTCTTAACAATGGTGGATCTTACTTGCTGCAGATTTAGAACCTGTTATCCGTCAGAGCAGGCTGGTCTGCCGGCCAGGGCTTAAAATTCCGGCCTGATTCGTACAAATAACTTAACCCTTAGTTTCCATGACTATGACTGACTTGGTCACAGCTTTTGGCCCCCTTCAAACTGTTTTAAAATAATATTTAAAAAAATATTATTTCAATTAAATACTAACTCTATGTGTGAGTTTCGCGTAAGCCTCTGTGTGTAGCGAAATAATGTCTATAGGGTTGGTGACATGTGGTGACTGAGATTGGAATGTAATTGTGATTTCGTTGTGATTCGAGTGACGAATTTTTACATAATTTGTAATGAGTTTGTAGGGGAATGTAAATATAACCTCGCTCTACAATAACAAAATAATTCAATTTATTAATTAAGGGTAGTATACAAAATTCTCCTTGTCACAGTCTTGTATCACGCAGTATAAAGTCAAAAGTTGTTCCCAAAATACTGAAACGCCGCCTTGGCCCTGCTAGCACAAACGCGACATGGCACGGGACAAGATTCACTTCATCTTTCCCCCCAGAAATTCATTTAACTGTGGAATGAAAGATGCTTAGAAGACGTGAGCTCCAGCCACGGCGAAGCTGACGGGTTGTGCGGTCTTGACCAACGTCCACGCGCCAGACGTGCCCACTGCGACAGCCACCCCCAGGATGCCGTTGGTGGCGGCTGGAAACAAAACAACGTTTGATCAGAGACCAGCACTCGTAAAACTGAAGCGTAGTTGTGAGGTTCATTCAAGCATTGTGGAGAGAGGAGCAAGTCTATCTTCGTGAGCGCCTGCGCGCTAGGCAGCCCGTCATACGCGGCAGACCACTGCGTGTTGGGTTGCCTCGCCCTCAGGCGCAAGTTAGCGTCACTATAAAAGTAACTCGCTCCTATAGGAATGCTCACCTGCAATGGACCCTACGATGCTGGCGGCGTCCTTGGAGTGCACGAGGACGAGGTTGCCGTCCACCGCGACGCCCGCGGCGCCGAAGACAGCGTCATCGACGGCGAGGAGCACGCTGGCACCGGCAGCGCCAACGGTACCTGCAGAGAAAGGTTGTGTTTAATACAAATCAACCAGATTTTGTCGACTGTTTGCAGCAGGTGGGGCAGCGAACGTACCCGTGAGCACGTGGCCCTGGACGGTGACGCGCAGGCAGGCGGGCTCGGTGGGGCGGTCGTCGTGGGAGGTGGCGAGGACGAGGCCGGCCTGCTTGGCGATGGACGGCGCGTTCACCAGGTTGACGCCGGGCTTGTTGACGATGCCCGCCGCCACGGGGGTGGCGAGGAAGGCCTTCTTGCTGAGGGCGGCGCCAGCGGTCTGCACGGCGACCTGCGCGCCGGCGGTCTTCCCGGCGAGTAGCCGCGCGGCCAGGACGCCGAGGCGCTGCGCCAGCGCGATCCAGGGCCCGTTCTCAGCCACCAGGGCAGCGCCCAGCACGGGGGCGTTGACGACACCCGTCACGGAGTACGGCGACGACGGGTTGGCCAGCGCCACGAACTGCTCCGCCACCTCGACGGCGACTCGCATCTGAGCCTCGCTGGTGGACGCGCCCAGGTGCGGCGTGGCCACGACCTTGGGGTGCTCGATGAGCGCGCGGGTGACGGGGGCCTTGGGGGGCTCCTCAGCGAACACGTCCAGGGCCGCGCCGCCGCAGCGGCCGTCCTGCAGCGCCTTCAGGAGGCCCTCCTCGCAGATGATGCCGCCGCGCGCCACGTTCACCACCCTCACGCCCTTCTTGCACTTGGAGAACACCTGGTCATTGATCATGTCTGGAAGAAGAAGGACGTCGAGATGAGTCACAGCGTTCGATGCTGCGAATTTATTACATTTTTTTTTACATTTCGGCAGAAGGCACCTACTTCGTGTCTGAGGGATAAGAGGCGTGTGCACGGTGATGTAATCCGCCACGGGCCAAATCTGCTCCAATTCCATTTTCTCCACGTTGAAGGCAGCTGCGTCTTCCCGGGACACGATGGGGTCGAATCCGACGGTCTGTGTAGAAATAATCTTCATTTTCAACAAGTCGACAGGCGGACAACAGGAACAACGGGAAAAAGAGAAACAATATTGATTATTCGATTGGAAGTGGAGGGCGCTCTCTGCATCGGCGTCTGTTCGCCGAAGGGGGCTCAGCGGGCCCCCGCAAGCTACATGAAAAGTAAGCAGAGAAGACCACCACCACACCAGCCACACGCACCAGGTTACATTAGTTTGTTAGTTTTTCCCAACCTTATAAGAGGCAGGGCAGGTCTAACGTTACCTCTCTCGTCATTCATGGACACTCTACAACTCCGTCTCTAGTAGGAACGAGGTGGGCATCCTTGCACCCTGGTCAGTTCGAAGAAGGCTAAGTACACCGTGAAAAAGAGAAACAACGGCCAGTCAAAAGTTTTAGACCGTGAAACTCCCTCGGCAACTAACCTTCATGCCGTAGGCTTGCATACGAATGGCCACCTCCCTTCCGATGCGACCCAGCCCCAGCACGGCCAGGGTCTTGCCCTGCAGCTCCGACCCGGAGTACAGCTTGCGGTCCCAGCGGCCGGCCTTGAGCGAGTGGCAACCCGCGCTCACGTTTCTAGATAACAAGAAAGTGAAGTAGAGAAAAATTAGCACAGGTCGCACTCTTAAAGCCTCACTAACTATTTCCGGCCTTAGAAAGTATTTTAAGAATACATAAAATAACAAACACACACAAAAAAAAAGGTCTACGAAGCATCGCTTTGTCATACGAAGAAAACGAAGGTCATTGACTTACCTGGCGAGGTCAGCGATGAGGGCACAAGTAAGCTCGCAGGCACTGATGGAATTGCCTCCAGGTGTGCTGAAACAAGAGGGTGGCAAGGTCAGGGTGAGTATGTGGCGTTAAGGATGAGGGCAACGTATCGCGTCGCGTCAGGCTTGGTCAAGGTCAATTCAATAAGCCCTCGCCCAATTGGGCATGATGCTGGAGCTGCTGGAGGGATGGATGACGGCGTCTAGCGCGAGGGCAGCGTCCCCACCGTCCTCGTCCAGAAACCGGGTGTCTATTTAGCGAACGGCGACCCGCCATTGGCTCGGGATATACAGAGTCACTCTGGTCGACAGAGTCCTCTGGGAAATTGCGTGGACCTACTTGAGGACGATGATTCCCTTGGCCGTGGCGGCGTCCAGGTCCACGTTGTCCACGCCCGTGCCCGCCCTGCCCACGACGCGCAGGTTGGTGGCAGCGGCGATCACCTCGGCCGACACGGTGGTGCTGGACCTAATGACCAGCCCGTCGTGCTTCTGCAAGGGGGAACGCAGGATAAGCAAACCATCAACTGAGCACGGGCCGTGCGCACAGTGTAAGAGAAAATCCTGATTACGCACCGGAATTTCCTTGAGAAGCTCATCTTTGGACATGCCGTACTTGCAGGTGACGGGGATGCCATTCTTCTTGAGCAGATCCACGCACAGTGGGTCCACCTCGTCACTGATAAGCACGCTTCGCAGGGGGATTGCCATTCTGACTGGAAAAAACAAAAAAAGAAACAGACATTATCGATCAGCTTCGGTTGAACGAGTCCTGGGTGGGAAATTAGGCCGAGATGATGCATCAACCCTCATCCATGCAAACAGACCATCCAATTGCTTTCCCAGCACACATCAGTTCACTTACAACAGCTGTTTGTCTACCTGTTTGCCATAGCGCGTACAACGCTCTCTCTCTCTCTCTCTCTCTCTCTCTCTCTCTCTCTCTCTCTCTCTCTCTCTCTCTCTCTCTCTCTCTCTCTCTCTCTCTCTCTCTCTCTCTCTCTCTCTCTCTCTGTTACGATGCACGCGGGCGCTGATAACGGCCATTTCACGGCTGGGCGCGCCCTCTGCATATTCGACGTCCCTGTCCAGACAACATCATTTCCCGGATTGCTGTTCTACCCTTATTTGGACAGGCCCTTCCTTTATTTAGCGGGGTCCTCGGCGCCGAATTGGCGGCTTGGGAAGCCCATTTCAAGTCAAGTCCTACTTGCCGCCATGGAGAGCAAATCCCAACAGTGTTTTCTTGTTCTGAGCTCCCTATAAGCGTGAAAAGGACAGAGGGGCGAAAGCTCTGTTCGGAATCAGCCTACTGTGTCCTGTTACGAGAAACGGGTCTACTCAGGCGCGGTGACCTTGCCAACAGTCAAGCACCAAGCTCGCCATGCCAACAAGCGAGTCGACACATCACGTAGGATCCCCTCCGCGTGGCTGTGTACTTTCCGCCCCACAACGGTGGTCTTTATCGCATCCTCTCGTAATATGAATCATGCAAGGCGCTAATCAGAATACCCTAGCGCGCTGTTAAGATCGCCGATAACGTATTTTCGTTCCTTGTTTTCCAAACCGAAAAGGTCGATGATTATCTCCCCGGATGGCAACAACGGGCAGTAGAACAGTGTCACTAGCATAATCTTTGTTTTTCACCTCGCAGAATAACTCACTACTCCACCGCCTGGGCGGCGCGGTGCGGCTCGGCACGCGACCCGAGGTTGCCAAGGCTTCAAGGATTTCGAGCCGAATAATCACGGCGCCGAGGAACGAAGCCGGCAAGGGGGCCGGCCCAGCAGACGACGCGACAACAGCGCCTCCACGCGGGCGCACGTGGAAGCGCGACAACGCGGGGGAAACAGCTGTCCTGGCAGTGCTGTGGCATGCACCCGCCTCGAACGCTATCCCGTGGGGAGACACGCTACGCCCCGCCATCAGCCGAGCCGGCCGGCCCGGAACGCGCATTGTAAGCGCATCAAACACTGGAAGACGCTCAAGTCCGAAACGGGATACGCCCCACAATGACACAAATTCACTGCTTGAGAAGCTGTTGTCGCCCTCGAGGACCGGCAAAGCTTTCCGAACATCTTTATTGAACCGTGCGTTTGGAATAAGGCTGTGGCTTGCTCAGGCATCGATCAGCGTCAATGAGTCGAAATGCTTCGATACCCTATGTTTTTGACAGACAACATGGAGAATCTTCACTACAAGACCTTAAAAGCGTGGACCTCGCCCATCCTGACTGCCAAACCAACTCGAGGAAGTGCTGGTCACTCACCTGTGCTGGTGTGCGGTGCGCGACGCTCTGTGTGACTCGCTGTGTTGTCCACGACTGCTATAGACTCGCGTGGCTGAGCCTGGCTGCCTCGCCGGGGCCCGCCTGTTACTAGCGCGGCGCTCGGGGGGACCGGGGCACCGCGGGGGAGAGGCGGGGCCCTCGCCGGTCACACCAGTTGCCCGGCCGCCGGCTCCTGCCCCCCCCCCCTCCCCTCCCGTGCGTGACTCTCCGCTCTTGCAGCTCCTCTATGTCGAGAGGCAGACAGGCAAATCCAAAAATGTTGTGAACGTGACGCCATGGCGATAAACGCCACCCAATCGTCTTGCGAAGCCAAGCCGCCTGATAAGGCTATAGTTGTTGCCACGAAAATAATCCTTACGAAATTTACTTGGCATGTTGCTCGATCCAAGTGCGTGGGTGGCGAGGCAGTGGTCCTTTTTTAGGCGCTGAAAAACAAGATTTGAAATTTGCCTGCGGTGATACTGTGACGTCAAGGAGTGACACGTCAACTATGCACACCAGAGTTGAAAAAAAATTGGGTAGGATCCAAAGTCCGATCAGAACCTCGTCGCTGTCTTTGTTGCACTCATGGGGCGTCCCACAGAGAGGGCTCAGTGCGAGAGCGAGAGAGCGGCGGGGCAGGGCGGCCGGCCACGGCTCGGAATCGGTGGGAGGCTGTTTGATAAGCACGTCACCCATCGAGACTACTGACACAAGGAATGCTCCACACCATGCCTGCGGCTGATGCCGTTGACACGTCGAGGTGTTCTCACCCCTCCTCATCGCCGAGGGGACGCAACCGGACTCGAGATCCGAACGCACTTGATGTCGTTCCGCGTGCACTGGCCTCGTGTCGACCCGGTGACGTCACAGTCTGCTGCAATGGCCCGGCAATGTCCGCTCGGTCCGATAAGTGCTGGGGATGCGCGGGGACGAACAGACCTCATCGAGGCTGTGTTTGTCTGGGTCAGACCGCGGCGGGGGAGCGGACGTCATCTCCTCTAGGTCATAACCTCGGTGAATACCTTTTTGGCGCTTTTGTTTATCTTGGTGTCCAGGCGTGATGTCTTCAAGCGTACACATGCTTGAATGGAGGTTCTACAACGCCTCAGTGGCTCTGTTCCAGGTCACTGCAGTGCGCCGGGCACGGTAGGCAGCCCATTCGACGCGAAGTGGGGACTGGTTGTCTGCACGGCGGGCGCCGGTTGGACAGGCAACCCACTGCACACCCACGGTGCTTGCCTTGCCTACCCCGCAGGGCTATTCGCTCACAAGACGCGACGTGCCGTGCTCTGAGGCAGCCGGCGTGGCAGGCCACCCGCGGCTCACCCAAGGTGCTCGCCTTGTCCACCTCACAGGGCTGGTTGCTCCCGCGACGCGCCTCGCTGCGCCACTCAGTGGGCCAGGCCAGGCCAGGCAGGGGCGGCGGCACCGCGCTGCCCGGTAGCGAGTCGCCACTGCTTTATTGACCGTGAAATCGGCGCCATGCGACCGGCTCCTGTCTCCACAGCCGCGCGTCGGACACAAAAAAACTTTCGGCACTTACGTGGGAATCGAACTCCCGGAAGGAGTAGTCGTCTGGCGGGGTCGTCGGCCCGCGCGGCAACAATATAAAGGCGGGGTGGGGAGACACGGCACGACAGGGCGACACGAATTATTGTTTGATTACCGAACGCATGCTGCGGCCAAACGCACCGACCGGTCGATGTGTGTGCAGAGTGTAGAGGCGGCGGTTAATAGATGAACCGTACAATGCGCGTGCCGACACGCCCTGATCGTGTGTGTGTGTGTGTGTGTGTGCGCGCGATGCCGCTGCAGACACACTAAGTCATAACTCGCACGCTGTTCTTTATTTTACGAACGACGCGCGGTCTGGCGCGGTTCGGGCGCGGCAACGCCGATGCAGCGCCATGGCGTGCCGGCATCAGACTGACGCGGACTTGTCCGCCTTTGACCCTCTCTATCTTTCTCTCTCTCGCCCATGCCCTGCACCATCCCATTCCAGTGCGGCACACACACACACACCTCTCCCCACACACACACACACGTATTGTCGTTCCGTATTGCATGTTTCGCGTTCGAAGTGTGCGCACAGCGTTATAGATGCGAAAATCTCCGGTGGAGAATGAATTATTTCTGCCACACACTCTCGTGAGCGCGTGTGTGTGTGTGTGTTCCTATGCACGCGTTGCGCCAAAGGCGGGCGGGCCGTGCCCGTCCCTCGGACCGTGACACGCGCGTGACTTTCAATTTGCCGGCCGCCCGGGACAGACTCGGGACAATTGATTGCAATTAGGGACGAAGCCAGGTTTTGTGAAACGGCCGGCGGCCGGGATGGAGCGACGCGTCGACCCCGCCGACGCCGGCCCCCTCCGCAGGCCGACGCCGGACGACGCCGTGCTCTATGTCGCTCTCTCGCACTCCCGGGTCGTGCGGCGGGTGTCGAGAGAGACGGAGCGCTGTTCGGAATCAGAGTACCACTGCTGCTGCATCAGTGGTGGCGCCTCGGCGTGAGTTGCAGCAAGGTGCTATTACTTGTAGCAGTGCTTTGACTACTGTCTGCCCGCCGCGCCGCGCCGCGCCGCGCCCCGCCCCCGGCCGGCAGGCCACGCAGTCGTGCAGAATGTTCGATTCTGAGAAGCACCCGCCACATCAACTCCAGTGCGCGGCTCGCCACGGCTCAGCCCATCGAATCATCATTACTCACCGAGACACTCCAACACCTGGCATTGCTTTCGACGATTAGCTCAACGTTCGCTACTTTTTGTGGCTCGGCTCCGCACAGTGCTCTGCATCGCTGCTCCTCGCGAGGCTGTGTGTGGCAATGTTGTGCTATCCTGGCAGATGACGCCTTGTCCTCCTCAGACCATTTTTTCGGCCTTTTTTTTATTTTCTCTCTAGTTAGTGAACTACCGTCGTTTGTGGAGGTGGTTTATGTTTGGCATGCACTGGCGCTGTAGCATCTTCCAGCTAGAGAACAATGAAATCATTTAGCACGCTACCGTCGGTTACCCCATAGGTGTTACTTTTTTCTCCGTTTTTTCCTCCGGTTTTCTTCGTCTATTCTATTCTATTGATGCTTGCAAGCCACGTCCGGTTTCAAGCCACAAATCCCGGTTTTGTTCTCCTGCGCTTGCTCCTGCGCACATGTTGTTTCCTTGCGTTTTTTTCCTCTCCTCACCAACCGAAACGCTTACGTCAATTTACTCAGGACAACGCGGCCGTCCATGAGGTCCCGCATGATTTCAAGTCGGACGATCCGTGAGCCAAAAAGCAGGAAAAGAGAGCCAGGCATGACCCCAGGGGGATAATTCACGTAAATGATGGGGTCGGGGTGGTGTCTTCTTCTCGTAAAGCGTCTCGGTTTCTGGCCCGGACAGCCCCGTCCTCCATCCCGCCTCCCTGGACAGTCCCGACAAGGGGATCACTGTGCCTGACTGACTGTGGCGGCCGCAGGTTCGCTTGCCTTCGTTTTTGGGCGTTATTACATTTGGACATCAGAACACGATTTAATCCCTGGCCCGCCCTCATATTGCCAACTTTTGCCCCTCATCAGGTGCCTTACTCTTTCTTCTCCAGCCTGGCGATAAACCACAGCTCAAAACATCGCGTCGAATATACTACTACGTACGTCAACATTTTTTTTTTGATTGACACTTTTTGAATATACTTATTTGTTTGTCAGGTGTCTCAGACTGGAGACTTTGTTATTTAAAAAGCGATTCATGTTAAATATGCCTGCCTTAATATTTTGGATAAAGCTTAATTGGGTTAATAAAGTGCGGGTCACTTGCAGATTTTGATTTTTGATCAATGCTACAAAAATATTTTTATTTTACTTTGACCCACTTTGTTTCAGCACATTTTTTGCCTGAGAGCTAGGAGACGAGCCACGAATGTAGGAAGATACAAAAACGGCACTTGAACCGCGCACAGATAAGCGACGGGGATTCACCAAGACGCCGAGGTCAGGAAATTGCTCGGGGTCAAAACTGTATCATGACGTGACCGGTGTGACCGGCCACACTCCGGGACGCCCCCCACTCCCAGCGTGGTCCAGGCGGTCCTCCGCTGGCCTGGCGGCTCGGTCAGGCTCAGTTCTTCGGTGTGTCGGCTCGCGTACGGACGTGGCTGAGGGCAGGCAGGCCTTGTGGCAGGCCGGCAAGGAGAGCCATCCTCGCGTCTTCCGCGCGCGAACTCGACGCGCTGCTTTGCGTCTGCGGGGATCGCAGCAATAAATGAGGACCTGAACACCCCCTAACCCACCCGAGTGCGCGAGTGTCAGTGCGTGTAGCATGTGTGTTTACAAAGGGTGACGCGCGCCGCAGAGCGATGCGAGTGACGGAGACACGCGAGTGCCTTTTCAATTAATCAAGAGGAGTTGCCAACCGCATGGACGCGTTCGGGCTGCGGACTGAGAGTAAGTGACCGAGGCACTTGTTGAGGCCGGCGGGGCACAGTGGGCGTGGAGCTGCGCGCGCGTTCAAGTCCCCCGTGTTGGTGCCCAAACAGTCGTCCTCGCTGAGGTCGTCCTTCGAGGGCCGCTATGACACGCCGCGCCACCAGTCGGATTCCTGCACGCTGTCTTTATTGATTCGCATCGTCTGCCTGAACCACTTCGCAGAAACAGTTCGCGACACTAACTGTCCCCTGTGAGTGTGAGAGCGAGTGCGAGAGTGTGTGCGTGCATGTGTCAGGTGTACAAGTAATAGAATCGTCTCGATAAATAAATTGGCGGTGGCGTTCCGGTCTCGTATTTCACGCGCCGCGGCGCGGAAATTTCAGGACTTCCCTGCCGCGGGAATCCAAACAGCGAAACGAGGGATTTAATGACCGGCAACGCTGAAAAAGCGAAGTGTTGTTGTCGCGAATTAAATCGTTACCTCGGAGCAGCATCGTGGAAATGCACATCCATTTTATGATGGCCTGACGTGCTGCCAACTTGGACACGGTGGCGGCGTGGCGTGGCCGTTTCGGCGTCCACGGCGCTCCGTCCACAAAGGCCTGTGTGATTAAGCCCCGAGAAGCTGTCCAGTCCGCTCAGCTTTCGCGCACAAGCCCGCGCGGCCCGGGGCGTGGCCGGGCGTGGTCCGAACACTCATTTAGCCGCGTGCATACCGGGCGCGTGCGTGTCCTTTTTACGATGCTTCGCTCCGCCGCCGCCGCGCCGTGACAGAGGGCGACACTGGCGCGCCAAGCCGGTAGTCTACGCGCCGTGTGTCGGACCCGACGACCCGGTCCGTTCAATCCGGTGCCACTCCATCAGGACGCCTTGACGCCGCCACCCTCGCCACTGGGAAGCTCATCGGCGGCGGCATCCTGCAGGCCGGTCCCGAACGGCGCTTTTGTCCGCCGTCTCTCTCCCACGTGTGGGGCCCGTCCCGTGTGGGTGCGAGAGAGGCAGAACAACGAACGGGTCGCTGTTGAGAGTCAGTCTGCCGGAAGGGCTGCAGGGCCTGGAAGGCCCGAGGCAGTGTTTACTCAGTCTAGCATATTAAATCCACGACTCTAATCTCGCGTCAGTTGGTGTAGATGGACCGCGGCCTGACAAGGCGCACACACACACACACACGGCCATGCAACGCGCGTGCACACACACACGATTCGGATGGAATATGGCTCGTGTTTGGGGGAAATGAGAAGGCTTTCCCAGTCCAGACCGGCTGGAGCTCCTGTTCCACAGCCCCCCCGCAGCGTCGCGGCGTGCCCTGTCCGCCTGGATTAGGGCACCCTGCCTCCACGAGTGTGTGCGTGTGTGTGTGTTACGGTCTATCAGACGGGTGTAATCCCTGCTGCGGACCCCGGACCCCGTTCAGCCAATAAGTGCACGCGAGGTTGTACCCTGCGCGCGTTTCGCCCTCTTCCGTCCACTTTCCTATTCGGACCATGAAGGGAGGCTTTAATTTCCAGGTTTTAATTATTCCCATGAAAATCCTGTCATATTGGAGGCAGCGTGGCGTCTGCCTGTCGTCTGAAAGGTCACTGGGTCCGCACGCCTCACAGCGCGGACGGAAACTGGCAGATCCACCAGGAACCTGGGAGCGCTAGCTTTTGAATGCAGCACATTTTCTCTTTACAGTACCCTTGGAGCAGATTTGAAACGCCGCTTCATCGCACTATGTTCCAATCCTCGAAATAACAGCGGAGTGGCACGATGGTGTGAAGCATTAGCACCTTAAAGGACGCCCCTCGGATAAGACAGCTCTTTTCATTTTTCATTCGGGGCGATGCTGACGCTGTCGTCACTGAGCACAGACACACTGCAAAACGGATGCATCAGCTCAGGTCGTGATTGATTCCTCTGTTCCAGGTGACCTGTGCCAGCAGGACTTCGAGTGGAGATCCAATGTCCTTGCCTCGGGAGGGTCGCAGGTCCCCGCCTCTCCGGTGAGTCTAGACGCAACTCCGGCACACGTGGAGTGAATCGCATGGCAACAGGGCACCTCACTGTACGCTGGCACGGAAACATTGTGGCAATCAGCACTGCACACAATTTGCAGCCATCGCAACACGGCAACATCAGCCGGCCCGTCCGGTTGGATCCCATTCAGGAAACGGGTACTGTACTACTGACACTGTGGCGCCGCACCAGTTACTTCTCGCCAGCTTCTTGTTTTTTTGTTGCTTTTTTTATGCAAGTAATCCAGCTCCTCACACGGACACCAGTGAAGCAACTTGCCACCAAATCGGAAAATTTACTCTCGGCTTGCTTCCGATGCGATTACAAATCGGCGGGATGATGGTTCGTCCACGGGCAGCCGCGCCACGCAACCGGTTCGCGCCGTAGACACGGTGACATTGTTCGCCCGGCTCATTAGACACTGTTGCATGCGGCGCACAATGGGCCCGAAGACCGGTGGTGGCGGTTGAAATCCCACTGTGTGGCGGCCGGACCAGCCGCCTGTGATGCGCCGAGCCGAGCCAATCCGTCATGAGTCGCACGGCAAGTAGTGTGCGATCGGCACGGCGCGCGCAGCGCACGCCTCATTTGCATGCGGCGTGGGCCGTGCGCGTGTCGCGTGACGGGCCGCCTGTCTCTCTCGCACCCACGGCACGCACCGTGCGCGGACAGGGACAGACAGATCAGAGGAAAAAAAAATCACTGTTCGGAGCGGGCCGTCGTCAGCGCACGCTCCATCGCCCTAATTCTCGCGGGCATAGGAAAACGGCGAAAACACTGTTGCAGCGAGGCGGACACACAGACAGGCCGACGGACGGCCATGTGTGGGACGAGGCGCGTACAGCATGACCTGCCGCTGCGGCGCTGCGCGGCACGCGGGCTGCAATCAATCTATCAGACATTGTTCTTCGGCTCCAGCCGCGCCAGCCGCTCCAGCACGACGCCAGGTCGAGGGTCGAATGTAAAGTTTGGGAGGCCCTTGTGCTCAAAGACGGGCCTGCCCCTACGCCCGCGCGCGCGCGTGTGTGTGTGTATGTAACGCAACGCGGAGGGCGTTATTAGACTGTGTCCGTTCAGATCGCGCGCGACAGTCTATCGTCGATGCCGCCATCGACTCCATTCGGGTCACGATCGTCGTGCGGGCATTGTCAGTGTCACCGCGCAATTATTATCGGGGCTCTTATATTCCGGCCGGCGGATTTTTGAGTGAAATTACTGAGTGCGCAGAGTGCGCCGCGAGGCGGGGTGGGGCGAGGCGGGGCGGGGCGGGGCCGGGACCTCTGCCCCTGTTGCGAACCCTTCAGCGAGTGACGGCCGCCCGGCGGCAGAAATTGATACTCACTCCGCGCGCTGCTTATTGGTGCGCACTTAGCCCACTCTGTTGCGTGAGCCCCCTTTTTACTCACTTCGAATTGGAATCAAGGACAGGACCGACATCGAGCCCTTCCGCGAGCTGAGACACTTGCCGGATAGAGTGAGAGGAAATGATGGAAATATTCACAAAATCATAGTTATAAAAATATTAATAATAATAATAATACTAATAATAATAATAATAAATGTAATAAAATAATAATTGTAATAATAATAATAATAATAATAATAATAATAATAATAATAATAATAATAATAATAATAATTGTAATAATAGTAATAATAACAATAAATTGGGTGTTGAAACAGGACCGCGGGCGTGACGGAAATGAGACCGCGTTGACCCTGAGCAGGCCGTCATTCTGCACCCCGAGGGCTCGCAGTGCAGTGCGAGTGCGCTATTCGCGGCAGCCGCGCCTCGCAGGGGCCACGCAGCGCGTGCAATGCGTGCAGTGCGCACGCGGGCCGCCAAGTGGTGCCCGCAGCCCGCAGCGCGCCGCCACCCGTGGGGCCCGGGGCTGCGGCTGTGTGGTCCCGCCGTGTCAAGCGAGTACCGTCTCGGAGCTCTAAGTGTGTACGGCGTGGACCAGCCCGCTGCCAGCCCCGCCAGGGGCCGCGTCGAAGACCCTCACGGCCTTCTCGGGCGACACGCGGCTCCGCGTCACCCGTAATCCCCTGACCCGCCGTCACGGCCGTCACAGCAGCGGCCGGTGCGGTTACCCTGCCGGCTGTTTCCGAACAGTGCCTCGTCGTCCCACTCCTCCCTATCACTCGTGCGAACACCCTCGTGAGTGTGAGAGAGACAGAGCGTCGAAAGCACCGTTCGGAATCACTTCGCTGCTAACGAGCCGATATGCCGCTCCACTGGCCGCCTCGATTTCGAGCCTCTAGCCCTTTGGCTCGAAACTCACACGCACGCGCGCGCACCTACACACACATGCTCACACACACACACACACCACACTCGGCCGTATGGTGTGTTTCGACTTGGGAGGTTATTACCTGACCGTCATCGTCATTTGCCCTGTGCCTAGTTGCTGTTGTTGATGTTGTTATTGTTTTTGCTGCCATGAATCGCGCGGCATAATTAAGGCGCGCGGTTCAAACGAGGTGGCGTCGCTTTAACGAGCGTTCGATAGCTCGAAACGTTTGGGCCGCAACGCCACGGCACGCCACACCACGGCGCGCGTCCGTGATTTATATCCAACTGCAAAGCTAGGGTTCATCGCCTGCAGCCACGCGGACGCGGAGCAGCGCGGTGCGGCGGGACTCAGTTTTGTTATTTTTCAGTCCGTTTCGCACGAACTACAAGTCTAGTCTCGCGCTGAGTGCCACGTGTCGTCTGAGGCCAAGGAGGTCCCGTCTTACCCTGCGCAGAAGTGGTCGTCGGCACTCGTCGATTTAGCTCTCTCGTTCCAAATTACAGAAGTGAAACCAACCGAAGGCCGTGGGTTGGAACCCCTCACCGGAAGTTGAACTCGCTCGACATTAAATTTTAGTCGCGTTAATTTATAGAAATAGCGCGCGCTCGTGGTGCGGGTCGTTTCCCTTTTCCAGCCGCAGCAGCCACTCATCATCTTCGGGGTTTCCACGACCCGGGAGCAAACATGATTTACCTCCGCGAGCCGTCGCGGCGTGGTCTGGCTGGGCGCGGCGTGGAGGCGTTCGCGTGTTCCGTCTTTCCGGACGTCCTCCTCGCCCACGCCGGGGCCAGCAGCTGCATTGTGGCGGCAGCGGGGCGGCGGCCGTGGAAAGAAGCGCAGAGAGGCATTTCACGTGTCTGCGCGTCGCTGCGCGTCCCCCGTGTTGCCGACCCTTTTTGCCGGCCATCCTTCATAAGGCGGCTTTTACAGGCCGTTCCGCCTGCAGGCTCGTTCCGAACGGCACCGCTCTGTCTCTAGCGCACTCGCGCGGCGTGCCGCAGGGCGCGAGAGAGTCAGAGGGCGTCGTCCGGACCCGGCCTGCTGATAGAGACCGCAGCAATGCAGCTGCATTGACACCGACGCCGTAAAGCCGGAGCGGAGCGTGCGCCCTATCGGGGAAATAAACTGCAGTGGTGGAATGCGCCATGCATGTCGCTCAAAATCGGTTGCCTGCCGTTTTTGCTTCAGTTTGAAACGCCAACACACAACGCATGTCTGACAAAAAAAATAATACAAATGAAACTCAGAATCACATAATCGCACATAATGGACGAACCAGTTGCTTACATTTTTATTACTTGCTTCTCAATCAAACTTCTTCGTTCCGAAAAAAAAATTGAAAAAGTCAAGACAACCATGCAGTTTTTAATTAGAAAGGTCTAAAAGCGGTCACAGGTGGAAATTAAATCTGGGCGGCAAAGGAGGCAGAAAATAAAATTCGCAACACCGAACTCACACGCTTTCATCGTTATCGCCTGGCGGTCGGCGACCCACTGTGCGGCGGCGGCGAAGAGACGTCGTGTCAATGGGAAGAAATTAGGCAGCCGGCCAACGGGACTGCCGCCACTCCGCATCGCCGGGCCGCAGTGTGTGTTCCGGGTGAAATTATTTTCCGATTTTCGCAAATGAGTCGCCGCGGCGGCGGGCCCTTCGGACGGACCTTCGGACGGGGCGGAACGCAGAACGAAACGTGCGTCGTAAAGTTGGCGACGCGGGGCTAATAAGACGACCCGTGTATGTGTGTGTGTGTTGTCAGGCGCCATTATTACTGCCCGTTAATGTTGAGATAAGGGTGGGCAGAAAACCGCGCGCCGGTCCATTCCTGCTGAACGCCATCACTGTTTTGTCGTGTGACTGTAAATAACTGTAACTGCGCATGCCTCGCGGAGGAGTAAGCGCAGCCGTCCGGCCTGCCTGCACCCTGGACACAAGGTAAACGCACTACAGCCTGACCAGCACACAAGGCACTGCTTATTGCCGATCATCATTTTATTAGGGTGATTTGTTTGACAAGACGAACTTGCATTCCAACCGGCACAGCGACGTGAATGCAGTTGGGCAGATTAGGCATCAGACGTAGCCGAAGAAGCCTGATCTATGAAAAAAGACGGAGGATGAGAGTGCTGGCGAACATCCTCCGACACGCGTGCGAATCTGCCGGAGTGGCGTTCTGTGTTTGCTGGCTGCCGCCATTTGACTCCGCCCATGCACGACTCGGCGCCCTCCGCTACACGACAGCGCGAGTCAACGAGGCACCCCGCGCTTCGGATGTAAGTCCAGGCTGCGTCTTGGCCGTGGGCTGTTGATTTAAAAAAAAAAAAAATGATTTAATGAGCATCGCGCGTATGGCCGGAACCTGCATAATCCTATGCGGTTTCGGTGGCTTTTAGGCGCGGCTGCTGTTTCCCATCCGAAGTTTCGATCAGAGCGGCAATCAGAGTGGAGCAGGACCGGGTGTGGCAGGGCGTGGCAGGGCCGGGCGTGGCCGGGCGTGGCAGGGCGTGGCAGGGCAGGGCGTGGCAGGGTCTGGCGTGGCCGCGGCCACCTGGAATCACTTAGGGCGGTGCATCAGACAGAACAAACGCTGCACACACGTACGGCCCGGCCGGATGCTATTTGTGAAATGTTGGAGGCGATCGCCGCGCTGCAGTGCCCGGCGTATCTGCGCTACTTAATCAGCAGTTGAGCCAATCAATTACCCCCGATTAGGCCCGGCTGCCTGCCCGGCTGCCCGGCTGTGCCCCGCTGCCCGCCAGCCCGGTCTGGCCGGCTACGTGACGACTGGGCCTGATCTAGGATTGGCCAGCGTGGCTGCCGGGCTCGTCATTATTTGGCCAGGCCGTACACTTAATGGGAAATAATTTGTTGTCGATGAAATCGCGCGCCTAGAATGTCCTGCTGCTGGCGGCCGCTGCATGCAGTCGCCTGGGGTCGCCGCGCTCCGCTCTCGCCGCATGCTCCGGGTGTCGGTGCGGGGGGCAGGCCGCTCGCTGCTTGCGAGCGTGCTGGGTCTGTAGTACGAGTCTCGTCGGTCGTTGTTTTTCTCTCTCGCAGCCCTCCGCGTGCGAGAGAGAACAGCGACGAGAACAGGACTGCTCGGAGACAGTCTGCTGCTCCTGTTTCCCTCAAACGAAGAGGGGACCCCGCTGTGGTGCATGCCGGCATGCCCCGGACGTTTCCGGGCGATGACTCAAGTGGAAACTCAGTGGGATGAAGCACGCATCTGACTCGGGAATACCGTAGGGGTTACGCGGTTGTTTCCGGTGACCCACGAAGTCAGGCACGGGACGCGAAAAATGCAAATCCAGCCGATGACTGAATGAAGGCGGCGCCCGTACGTGCGCGCGCGCCGCCGACCCCGCCTTTTCCCCTTTTTCCCCTCGGAGAAAACACGGAGGCGGCTCCTTACAGGACACACATACCTCCCGGCGGACACGTCACCGAGAAGCGTCCGTCAGTCATTCATCCCGACAGGCGCCAAAACTGGACGTATTGTGTGAGCAGCCAGCCGGCCTGCGAGCTCGGCCTGCCCGCCAGTGAGCTGACGTGATGTCAGGAGGACGGGAAATTCACGTGGCAAAGGAGGGCCGTCTCCGTGCCGCCGGCAGCAGCGGCTGACCCAGAAGCGACTCGATCCATTTCGTCTTGCTCGGTATCATGAAAACCTTTGCGTCGTGCGCGCCCCGGGGCCCCCTGCAGGGACTGCTTCCGTGGGGCCCCGCGTGCCCGTGCGGTGTAGGGGTGCCACCGGCCCTGGTGCAGGGGTGCCCCCCGGCTGGTCCTCGGGGTACAGCAGTAATCTTGCAATAATGTTCCGCGTCCATCGCGACACGCGAGGCCTCCAAGTGCCCCGGCGCGCACCCTGCGTGCAAGCCGTGTTTGTTCGCGTGTGTGCGTGTCGATGCGTCACCAGGTCGGAGCGTGAACTGTCAAGTCGATAGCGTGGCGATAGCGCACGTTTTAAACCAACAGTACAACGTATTTGAAGCATATGGCATGCCCAAACTATTAATTAGCTTGTTATACAAATAATTTAATTCGTAAATTTCGAAACTTTTTTATTTTTTTTGGAATATTGTATATCCTACTTATACTTTGTTTAACATACTCCTTTTAACTGTACAACCTAAAATAGTTTATAAATTATTAAAGAGCGTTTGTTCATTTTTCGCCAATTTTAACTGTGGAGGCATCTCCGGTGCAGTAGGCCCGTGTCACCGGGATGCGTCGTGCTGCTGCCTGAATCCATCTCATCTTTCTCGCTCTGCTGCGGGACGCTCCGTGAGTGAGACAGAGACAGGCGGCCGTCACTCGCCGATGTGGTCGTCTTCCTATTCGCCACGCTGCCCTGATCGCAGCGGACGCGTTGCCGGCCCACCAGAATGTGGCAATTTTGTTATCAGTCGAGTCGTTTTGAGGGACGCTCTTCATTTTGCGACGCAGTCGTGCGATGCTGGGCCGGATTAATTACAGTGCAGTGACGTGCAGTGGACGTGTCGGACGGAACGGACGGGCCGCCGGAGGGCCGGGCCGCGGCCGCCGCCCTTAGCGGTGCCAGTTCAACCGAGGCAAGAAGCACGAATCAAGGAAAGAAACAAAGAAGACCGAGCGGTTGTTCTGTCATTCAAGTATTTATAGTCGGCAGCGGGCAGCCAGTCCAGACCCCGCAGGGTGTGGTTGACACCTCTGCAGTCCCCGAATGGTGCGCCAATAAAGGTGCTAATAGGCAGCTGCCAATGAGACTTATAAACGAAACGGGGCAGCTGGTTCTGCCATCGTCAAGGTGGGAAGGTGACGCAGGCGCTGGCCGTCGTGCCGTAGAGCACAGTGGTCATCCAGCGCGGAGCGCCTGGGAGGTAGGCAGCGCACAGTTGGCCGGTCACAGCTCGCTGGCGGGTTGCCTACCCAGCGCTGGTAAGGGGCTCTTGGCTGGAGGGTTTTCACGGCGAGTTGCCTGCCCAGTGCTTAAGGGCCCCTGGGCTGGCGCGTTGCCACGGAGGGTTGTCTGCCGGTAAGGACACTCGAAGAGTTGGCCTTGGCCTCGCCGCCTGGGGGCGCCGTCTGGTAATGACACACGAGGGAAGTGGAGTGGATTGAATTCCCCGCGCAGAACCCGGCTCAACGCGCTTTCCGCACGGCCCGGCTGGACACAGGCCTCCTCGGCTCGGCCGCTGCTGCCCGGCACAGCGTTATGTCGTGGTCACGTTTCCACCATCAGGCAACCGTTTTACTGAATGATGACATGCGTAAGGGCTGACTCCCACAACGCTGCCATTCCCCGTCGTTGGCATCGTGCCCCGCGAGGGGCTACTGCTCGTTCAGTTACGATTAGGTCGAGTCTTAATCTTCGGCACAGTTCAGCAGTGCCACTGCTACACGGTCGCCACGCGTTTTATCAAGCCGCGTACACGGTCAGGAGTAGGACACTTTGCCCACTAGGATGCTCTCTTCGGCAGGCGCGGTGTCTCTGCGTGCTTCGGTCGGCGTGGGTCGTGCGTTCGTTAGTGGAGGTGAAGACCGTCCGGGCGATTATCTCAATCCGCGCCCTTGCACCCAGCCGGCGTGCCGGGCCACGGCCGGGCACCGTATCTCCTTATGAAGACGCCAGCTCCTCTCGATGCAGCGATACTTTGTTCGCGCCTCTGCGCATGCGTGCCAGCCGTGCCGGCGAGCAACAACATCGCTGCCGTGAAATCACTGCGTGTTTTTGTTTGGAGTCAAGTGCACGCTGCAAAGTAACGTTTTACTTTCCTCGCCGTTTCTTTTTCCTTCGCGCCAACTACTGATAACTTCCTTGACGCGCGTGCGCTGCTGGTGCGGACGTGTTTATGACTACAGCAGTGCTGTCGAGACTTGCCGCAGACTTCCCCGAGGCTCGCCGGAGGCGTGACGGAGGCGTGTCGTGTCGCGAATCCCAATCCGAATCTGTTATTCTGGTTGAGCACTACGCGCTGGTCGCTACTCTGTCCGCCACGGGGCCGTCGAAGAGTGTGACGCCTGCGCAGGCGAGTGTGACAGAGACAGAGCGACCAAAGCGCTGCTCGGAATCAGGCCGGCTCGCAGAGTAGTCGGTAGAGCAGGTGTAGTTGCAGTGGCTCGGCGGGACAGCCAGCATGAACGAAGGCGTCGCGGAGCAACGTCAGAAAAAACAGATAATAATGAAAATGACAAGAGTGCGCGCGTGCATGACTTTCGTCCAGCCGAGAACCCGTTTGATAATTGCTGGACGTGTTGAAAAGATTAACTCCTTGTTGGCGTTGCAGAGGCCGCGTAGAGAATCCATAGTGGCTGCCATTTGGTATCGGTGTCGCCAGAGCGGTACATGCACATGCCGCGGCCGGGATTTCAATCAGCAGACGCCCCTCCTTCATGCAACACACGGGCCCGGGCCATTTACAAGCGCCAAACTGCTACAGAAATTTCGCATTAGGACGCGACACGCGAGAAGCGCCTGCTGCGCTCGCTCGTTTTGAGTGTGTGTGTGCGTGTGTGTAAGGGAGAGTACTTGTGTGCAGGTGTGTGCACGGGAAGAGAATGTAAGGGGGGTCTCGTATGAAACAGGATCGGGGTCAAAAGATATCATAATTGTGCATCCCATTGGGAACGTCGCGCAGCTTGAGTTAGTACCCGACGCGGCCGTTAATAGCGCACGCCGAGAACGGTGTACGAAAATTAGAAAGAGACAGTGGGCCCGGGGGAGGGGGTAAGGGGGAGGGGGAGCGTTTGGCGGTGCCGCGTTGGGCTGCAACCCGACTCCCCGCGGCATCGATGATGCACTTGCGAGCGTTTCCAGCGCAGGGCCCATCCTCCGTCAGGTCCAGAGAGTCCCCCCCCCCTTTCCGTTCCGCCGCAGCGCGCCGGTCGGGCCGTGATCCGAAAGTTAATGCGATGCCAATGAGTGGGACCGCCACAAGAGGGAGGAGACGAGTTCGACGTACGCGCTGCCGGGCGGCCGGGGCGGGGCCAGGGAAAGGACGACGCGGCGTTTGTATTTTGGGACACGCACCTCAATTTTTTCTTCTTTGGGCCGTGCGCATCTTCAAACCAAGTCACACCACTCACAACAGCAAGGAGAAAGAGAGATTTGGCACACCAACACACATGCACACACACCAGCTCACGCACACTCACACAAGCAGAACGACGACGGCTCACGGAAAGGGTGGATAAGAAAGTAGCGGGGTCCTTTCTGTCCGGGACGTCCTGGAGGCACGCGCACAGATAAAACGCACGGTGCTTGGCGAGGCGGGGTAGCCCGGCGCGGCGTGGTGGGGCGGGGCCCTGCCCAAATCAAATTGGCCGAGTGCAGCAGGCCCCGTAATGGTCCAGGCTTGTGTTTATCACGTCGGACGTCATGCCCGATGATCCATCTCAGGCGGCGCCTAACACACACACACGCACACACAGAGCGCCGCCCACCGTGACATCATTTGCGCGGCTTAAGCTAATGCTAATCCCACCCACGCGCTGCCGCCTCGGGCGACTGGGGCTATCCGCAAGTCTTACTCAGGGAACGGATTTCATCGCGTATGCGTGGCATATGAGGCGCCCCTCCCCACCCCGCCGCGGAACTCGTCACGACGACGACGGCCAGTAATCACGCGGTGGCGGTGCGGGTTCCTTACAGTCAGCGAAAGAAGCGCTGAAAAGCGTGATGAGTTTTCCATAAAGCCGTGTGCGTAAGCACACCGCCCTACTAGGCGTGCGCGGGGGAGTCAGCGCGTTCTACCGCGTCACGTTTTAATTGCAATCCGTTTGGCGGCGGCCACGACTCCAGTGGGCCCTCAGGGCACGCGGCACTAATCACAATCATTATTTGCCGACGCTCGCGCTTGGTTTGGTTAAAGCAAAATTTGCGCGCGGCTAAAAGAAAAAGAGGAACGAAGCACGACGGTGGCAGTACAGCGTACTCTCCTCCTGCGTATACGAAAGGAGACCCTGTCAGGGATGCAAGCGCGCGGCTCTGTGTGTGCGTGTGTGTGAGTGTGTGTGTGGGATGCCCCCCTTTATCGTTTGCTGGCCCTGGGCACTGCAGATTGCCCACTGGGAAGGTGTACCGTTATACCGAAGGTGTACCTTGCGAAAGCCCTTTTCAATGTAATGCGCACGCACGCACACACGCAAACACACACATGCCGAAATTCGCATTGAAGGTGATGGTTAATTCCTCAGCAATAATGAGCAGGTACAGGCGGTCGCATTGTTCCCGATAACGAGAAAGGAAGAGGCGAAGTGTGTCGTCGGCAGGCCGCTCCCAAACAGTGCTCTCTGTCGCTGGCCCAGCGGGACGCCCCGTGAGTGCGACAGAGACGCGCTGTCCGGAATCAGGACGATGGCTGGTGCATCATGCACGGCGCGGCCCGCGCTGCAGTCTCCGCACGTCCGTCCGACCGGTAGCCCAGCGCGGCCAGCCACCCGAAAAGGGAACCGAGTCGCCGTTGTCCGCCCGGTGCAACACCAGCACCGAATCGCCATGCTCCTCTCGTTGTCCCCTAAAGCCTCGTGGAGCCGAGGATTATAGGCGACTTTTTCCATCCCGTTTCTTTTCCCGCAACGTCTTTATTAACGCCCTCTGCTGGAGGCTGGCGGGCCGTCGTAGTTTGAGCACCTTAGGTCCTGCACCGTACGTAGGCCGGCGCGAGGCTGGCACAAGGCTCGCACGCCCGAAGGCGAAGAGGAAGACATTATCTCGGGCTTGGCTGTGGTCGGCATCACTTGGGCATTTCATATGGGTTCGCCGGGCAGGGCCGCCACGCCACGCCCTCCAGCTACGTCAGATAGCGGTGCACGATAGCTGCAGGGAGCTGCCGTATGAGTGATTGATTTGTCGAGTGGCCATCTCATACGCGGCAGGCGGCAGGCGGCACGCAGCACGCCCGTGCTCGGTCACGCATTGTTGGCGTGCGCGCGCCGGGTCACGCCTTGCGACCATCACGCCTTCGCGGCAAGCAAAGTACAGACTTGACACAGTCCGGGTCGACGCCGCCACACCCTCGTCGACGGCTGCCAAAATCTCCGCACGACATTTAGGCCGGCGGGGAGAGTATCGAAATACAAACGGCACGCAACACAAAAGAAGCCGTGCCGTGGCGAGCCGGGCGCAGTCCCTCGGCGCGCGCCGTTTGAAATTCAAGCCGCGATACGGCGCATCCCGGCCGAGCTGGCGAAGCGGCGAAGCCACGGCGACCGTTTATATGCGAGATGCTGCGCGTGATATCCGAGCCACCGGGACGGCCAGCAGGCCAAGGAGGCCCTCGGTTCGGACGGGAGGCAAATGCGTCACGCAGGCATGACATATGGACGCACTGCGCGGTGGCGGCGCGTAGCACCGAACAATGTTTAATCAATCCGGTCCTCTCTGCAGCTGCAGTGACACTCTGACCTTTCTCCAATCCGCTCCCTCCCTCTCTCTTTCTCTCTCTCTCTCGTCGGCTCCCATTAGAGTGTTGCTCTCCTTTTCTTCTCCTCGCACGCACGTTGTCTGGCTGTTTTATCAATTCCAATGGGCGCTAATTAACACGCATGGGATTATCGTCCCGCCAAAGGACTGCAGTGTGACTCTGTGTGAGTGAGTGAGTGAGAGAGAGAGACTGTCTGAGTGAGTTTGAAACGTGTGTGCGTGCGTCCCTCCCACTCCCTGGCCAGCCCCGCCGCCTCATCGCGTTGTGCATGTCGGCAGCACAGCCCGCGGCTAAAAAACCGACAGTTTTCCAATCTGGCGGCCTGGTGGCGCGTCGGGCCTGCCGGCCGTGCCGCTTCGAGAGGCGATTGTGTTTTGTCAAGATGGCAGGGCGGGGCGGTGCCACCCCGAGACGAAGGTGAAAGCCGGTCACCGCTTCGCGGCGCCACGCTCCGCCATTTACGCGGCGGCGTCCTTCTTAAGGCGCTCCTTTACGAGCTCTAAAGCGCGGTGTGCTCTCGTTGCGTCGCCGCCGCGGGTCAGGGGGCACCACCTGGCGGCCATAGGCCGCCGCCCAGACCACCGCGATGACGGCCTTGTGGGGCCGCTGCTGCAACGACCACGCGATGCCAGTACTTTGACAGAATCAGGCCCGAGCACCCGAGGCTCGCCTGCCTGCGCACGGGGCTGAATCATTGTTTCCGGCGACGACTGTTAGGGCTGTAAAAGTTGAAGCTCGCGGCCACGAGTCCGGAGACTGCTGTCTCTGTCGCGCTCATGGGGTTGCGCCCGCAGGGGTGCGAGAGAGACATGCCGGCGGGGCACTTCGCTGGCGGTGCCCGTTACGAGGCGGACCGACCTGCTCGCCGGGGACCGCTGCCGCGCGGTCGGGGCGTCTCGGACTCAACGCCTTCCGGAAGCGGCGTGACATCGCGGAGCGTCCGTGTGTCTATGTACGTGTGATTGTGAGCGTGTGTGCGTGTTGCGCCGAGGGCCGCACCGACTGCGAGTCCGTAGATTGAGAGGCTCGGTGCCCGGCCACAGATCTTCACCGCCTCTAATGCCGATTCGGACACGCCTTCCGGCCTCGCGGCTCGTATTGTATGGTCCGGCGCGCCGAGGCCGCCGCCGCCGCCGGTGGGTGCAGCCGTATTAACAGAGTCGCTTCGGCGAACCGCTTATTCTCTATGAGGCGGCCCTTGGCAGGGCCTAGGCAGGGCCCAGGCAGGGCCCAGGCAGGGCCGGCCGCGAAGGGCCGTAAGTGCCGGAGGCAGGGCGCGCCCTGCGTGGGTCTGGCCGCGAGGATGCCGGGAAAAAGCCGGCGAGACATTAACATAGCTTCGCGCGGCAAAACGGACGCGAGACATTGAACGATGTCGTAAATCCATAAGGGCGCGGAGACCGGGGAAAAAGCCGCGCGGTGCCTGGGCAGGTCGGGCCGCGGTGGCGGTAACGGTGGTTTGACTTTTGCGGAATAACAAGTAAGTCAAATTATCAACAACACACGAAGACGCGCACGCATGGCACACACACGTGCAGGGCAAAGACAAACGCTCGCAGAGATGAAAAACTAGGCTCGTTGAGGTACGGACATCTACATTCCAGCGGCACTACTCACACGGCACGTGGTTCTTCGGACCCCCTCCCCTCCCCTTTCCCCAGACCTCGTCGCGTGCCTGAGGATCCTCATTGCCGGGTCCCCATTACTCAAGCCGACAATAATAACCGCCAAAATGATGCATAATTTTAGGGATGTTTGTGGTTGATTTTCTTCTTGTTTTATTTTTTCGGACCGTTTGACGGCGTTGAGGTCCCCCGCTGATGCCGTGTTTTTGTTTTCGTGCGCAGGTGAGTCCCGTGTCCAGGCCAGGGCCGCAGCGCGCCACAGACGCTTCCCTCGGCCAGCGGTAAGTCGCAGTCTGTGCCGCGTGTCATTGCTGGCCGGCCCGTTTTATGGCAGAGTCACCCGCAGAGGCAAGGAATGCCTGCGATCTGCCGCCGCCGGGACACACGGACCGCAAACACACGGACAGTTTGTCTCGCGAAAACAATTGGCGGACGCACTGGGGCACCGCGAATAAGGTGTGTACAGTACAGTAATGACGCGAGGCCTTGCGCAGGTCCCGTTGTTGTTGTATGTGTAAGACGTAGCGCGCGCGCGCGCGCGCGTGTGTGTGTGAGGGGTCCTGCTGGACCGATTTGGCTGTCATCAATGTTGATTCTTCATAAAACTGGATCACGCGGGAAAGTGAGGAGGATACCGGCCGTGGGCGTGGACCCGTCCCCTCGTTCGGGGAAGATATGCCTCCTCGCGGCCCGCCGGCCTCGTCGTTACGGCCGTGATTGAATTAGTGTAAATCTCGGGGAGGGTGATTATTCGCAGACACCTGGCTGAGGAGGGCAGTAATCCCGGGCGTCCTGGGAATAGCGTGAGTGGTATAAATCTCCTGGTGGCGTCGGCCGCGGCGCGGTGAGTGAAAATTCAAGGCGTTGCCCATTAAAAGGTTTTGATGATTATAAGATTCCCGTAGGACCTGTCATATATAGTTCAGGGTTATGGATTGATGAACGGCTGAGGCTGCCTGCCCGGTTCACAGGGCACCCCTTTCCTTTCTTCCACCTGCCTGGTCGTACCGCTTTTTGCGGTGAGTGTACTTTGAGACAGCGGGGGCCGCCAGACGCTCAAGTACCTAACCGGGAGGATTTGAATTTTTCTGCCGGTCGTAATCTCAAATCCTGAGTCACGCCGCGACGGTGCGGTATGCGAAATATCGCGCAGATCGTAAAAACGCGTCCGCATCGCCGGTGCCGCCGTGCAGGGAGCTGGATCCACAGGACAAGCACAAGGCCCCCTTTCTTACATCAAAGCCAATACAAGTTCGGGCATCTTACCCAGCGTAATCACGCAGGCCTAATTCCCGATAAAGACATAAAAAATATTGCATCTTGATTTAATATGCATAATGCATCCAAAAAGGCCATCATTTTGCGCCAAGACGTTCGCGATAGCCATCTTGTTCTTCTCTGGCTTCGGGGCAGGACCTCCGAGGCGGTAATGCGTGCTTTCGGCAGTCGGGGCTCGGGAGGAGCTCCAGGGAGGCGGCGGGCCGAGTCAGAGAGGCTGAAACGGAATTTGTTGTTTATAAGCCTCAACTTGGAATTGAACTGATCGACTTCTGGCTCCGGAGTCCCGGCTGGAAATCGATCGGACGGAGGTGCTGTCCAGCCGCCCCGCCTTGCCCCGCCCCACAGGGTAATTAGGATTACCTTAACGTCTCTGGGTCACTAAACAACTCGCAGCACGTTTTTTCGCGAATCGGGCGCCTCGTCGGCCTTCTTAAAATTCTGCGCGAAGCGACGAGGTCCGCAGCCTGCCTCTCGGGGCCATTAACGGTTTAATTAGAAGAGATCGACGCGCGGAGCGTTTTGACGAGAGACGACTCGGCCATCCACAAGGAGTGCGTCCCGGTGCCGATAAAACAATTAATGTTCCGCCACTATCAACCGGTGCCCGCCATTGCTACAGTGTGTGTGTGAGTGCGCCGGTGTGTGCGCGCGCGCCGCGCTTGCGAGCGCGATCCGGTTAAATACCCCCGGAGGTGATGGCAATGTGATGTGACGGCTTGTCGCGAGCGGCTCCATTGAAAAGTCGTCGGGACGATCGTACGGCGCGGTGCGGCGCGGTGCGGCGGGGCGCAGTGGTGGCGGCAATCGGTCGCGACAAAGTAGTGTCGCAGCGATCGGAAAGAGACCGGCAGCGGCGGCGCGGGACCAGTTTCACATCTGTCATTTTACTTTTCGCAGTACACTGCGAAGACTTTATGCAGCTCACTGCAAAAACTCAACCTGGCACACTTTTGAAAATTGCTCACTACTTAGAGTATGCAGTGTAGTGTGGCCTTTGCTGCACTCAGGGAAGAAGCGGCATTCGCGTGGGCGTACGTGGGCGTCACCAGTGGCCCATCGCGCAGCGCACCACATTTCCTGCTGCAGGAGCACGCTCGTATGCTCCTCCTGGCCCAGATAGCCTCGCTGCAGAGACACTCCGGTTTTGCTCATTTCAAAGCAAATCGCGTAAAAAAAAGAAGAAAACAGAAAAAAATTCTGTCGCACTGTTACCGGTGGACAGGTGGGAGGACCGGGTCGAGGTCGAGGACCCGCAGGGAAATTGAATGGTTTCGAGAAGGGCATCGCGCCGCTCCGCCAATCATCATAAACATCGTGCTCGTTTGTTTAACCGGGAAAAACGAAGGAAGGTAAGGAGCGGTGTGCCACCTCGTGTGCGAGAGCATGAGTCCGTCTGTGAGTCCATGTGTACGTGTGAGTGTGTGCGCGTCAGGCGAAAATTACGAGTATCCCGTTTTCATTTATTTCCATCCGCTTGAGTCGATTTTGGTGCGGATGTGGGTAAAATATGTCATATTTCCTTTCTTGTGTCATATTTTTCGTGGGAAGGCGAGCTTGCTGCACAGACGCTGAAGGCGGACCGGCGCACCCAATGCCCCGCTAATGCGGCAAAGCGCGTTACGATAATTTCAACCCGGCCATGTGCAGCAACTTGTGTGTGTGTGTGTGTGTGTGTGTGTGTGTGTGTGTGTGTGCGCTCTACTTGCCATTAACCCCACCCAAGTAGTGTGACGAGGCCACCGTTCTTCCAAACTGTAAAACGAGTGCAATGATTTACGACAGCAAATTAGGACGCTTTGGCCATATTCGCAGGCATTAAGAGGGAAACATTGAAGGTCTCCCTGATTGAAACGCACACACGCACACTCCCTTTATTTAACATTTATATAATTCCACTTTTGTGATGTGTGTGTATGTGTGTGTGTGTGTGTGTTTGTGTGTGTCGTCTTCTGCGCCCTCGCCTCCATTGGTCCAAGGAGTTTCTCCTCGCAAATTATTCGGCCGGATCACGGAGCGCACCACGCTGTGTGCCGCTTGCGTTTTGGGACTGCAACGCGCCCTGCTGGCGGAGGCAGACATATTTCAGGGCCGGGGACGTTTTAATGGAGACATATTCCGCGCCAATTTCGTCATGGCGACGGAAAATACTCGTTTCATTCTGCAAAACCGATAGCACCTGCTGTGCCGCGAAGGTCTGCATTACGGTGCACGAAGCAGGGGGGGGGGGGATGTTTTTTTGTCCGGCTGCATATTGTATAAGCCTCGCGTTGCGGCGCGCCTCGGCCGGCCTTCCCCGAGCGCGGAGGAGGTAGAGGTGCAGCTGGCCCCGACCTAGGGCGAGCTGATAAGGCGAACCGATCCAATAGGTCGTGGGAGCTTCACCGGCCGACGCTCACCTCTCCACGTTTTTACAGCGCTGGTAGGCAGCGCGCGTCTCCGCCGGCGATGGATTCGCCTCATTTTTCTCGGCCCGTCTCAAATTCCTGCGAGACGAATCCCAACCCGCGACTGCAGGCTAGATTGCGTGTCCGCACACACGCAGCTCGCGCAGCCCAATGGATTATTGCCGGATTAACTTTTCGTTTCTGCCCGGGCCCACCGATGGAAGCGTGCGCAGTGTTCACGCCGCGTTTCCGACCTTTATCCGCCCGACTAGAAACATTCATCAAAACGGTTGTCGGAGACCGGGGTGGGGCGATGCAGCCGCGTGATTCGGAAGAGCGATTCGTTCCTCTGTCTCTCTTGCACTCTACCGGGTGCCCTGTGTGTACGGCAGACAGAGAGAGAGACGCAGTATGAGTGTGTTGTTGTTTTTTCGTACCTCCGTGGCGGCGTGCACATTCTGCCCGCACACACTACCGCGGCATGAGGACGTTGTCGCCGCTAGACGCGCCACATACCGTTTGCATAGCGCGGGGCGGTCCGAGCGCGCCAATGCAGCGTGCCGAGGCAGAAGTGAAAGAGAGAGAGAGATAGAGAGAGAGAGAGAGAGAGAGAGAGAGAGAGAGAGAGAGAGAGAGAGAGAGAGAGAGAGAGAGAGAGAGAGGAAAAGAAAAAATGTCGCGCTACAGTCACGGGGAATAAAGTGGATCAAATCAAGTGCGGAGAACCTGCCCCGGTGCCACGAAATGACAAGAATGCATCCCGGACAGCCCTGCTGGCTGCGTTGGCTCGCCTTTCCCACAGAACAAACGGACTGCCTGATTAATCCCCGTAACCCTACCCTGGACCAGTTGGCCTCCTCTCCGTACGGATTAGAATCGGGAGGCGCCGCTGCGCTACGCGCGCTGCAGCCGGCCTCCCACATTTGCCTACTGATCGCGTTTCCGCGGCGACGCGACGTCGCGCTGCCAGCAGGCGGATTCCACGCGCTGCTCTCGTCGCTCCGTCCCACCCGTCCCGTGGGGTTGAAAAAGAGACGCAGCGACGAGAGCACTGTTCGGAGCCACTGCGCAGGAGTCAGGCACGTTAAGTGTGGCAGCCAACTATCGACAGAGCGGAATTGGCCTTCCGCTGCCGATACATTTCCACGCGAGAAAAAACAAAGAACGCTGCGCGGCAGATGCAGGCGGCGCCGGTGTATCAGCACACTGATTCCGAGACTTGATGTCGTCACTCTGTCTCTCTCGCACTCATGGGGCGTCCCGTATGGGTGCGAGAGAGACGCAGATACGAAAACGGCTCTCGAATCATCCTGCAGGCTCTTCTGGAGGTCGACGGCGCGTGAAATGGCTCAGACAGAGCGACAGCCTAGACGGATTGAACGGTCCATCGGGCAAGGGCAGCAGGCCGGCAGCCGCGTCTAGTGGGAGGCGGATGCGTTGGGATGTGCAGCAGGCCGTTTCAGAAGCGACACATTTCCGGCGGGTTTTCGGCACGAGGCTGTCAGGAGGAGACCGATCGGCTGGGAGTGTGGGCCCTGTCGGCACCAGGCATCGAGTACGGGACTCGAGTGTTGACGCAGCCAGACCACCTTACTTAAACACTTTTTCTGTATCGCTTTCGTGGTAGCTAGGTAGATAGGGCGACGAAATTTCCTGCGCGAAAACGTCCTGCTGACCGCTGGAAGCAGTCTGCTGCTGCTACACGGGATTCGCAATTCATTAATTACGACAGGCATTTAAATGCACTTTTCCGATGCGTGGGCATTTTTCTCGATGGACGTCTCGGACAGGCAGGCATGTCGCCCTGGCGCTGTGTCGGATGGGATGGGCAACGGAACCCAGTCCACTTGCCGCCAGACGGAGATTCCGACGCGTTTGTGGAGAAAAATGAGTGTTGGGACGCTTTACTCCGGTTTTTGAACGGATTGGAAAGCGAGTTGCCTGCCCCGCTGCGGCGGCGGCAAGGCCTCTGTGGAGGCCTGACGTGGACAAAACGCCGGACTAGCGATCCTGGAGCTGGCTCATCTGATAGTCGAGGAGCGGCACGGCGCGATGTGTCCTTCGGATGCCTTGGACTGCCTTCGGCCGGACCGCCGCGCGTCCGAGGCCGGTGGGCAGGCTGCCGCAGGCACGCACGTATCGGTGCCCGATGCGCCCACTAAGGCTGCCACTAGGGACGGGCAGCGGCAAAAACCAAAACAAAACAGGAATAATCAGTCAGCTTCGATCTGGAATCCTCGCTCTGTCGGTCGCCGTTCACGCGTCGGTGTGGGTGTTCGACCTTATCGCTGTGTCGTCCCGTTCGTGCCGTGTCGTCCCGGCCTTGACCCACAATGAACCGCGCGTCTAATGAGACCACCTGCCGCGCGGGTTGACCTCAGCCTACACTCTTAGAATCACAGCAATACAAACCAGATTAATTTATTTTTTTTTCGGTTAGCGGGCCATTGGCCACGAGCGCGGCGATCCGAAACTCTTCCGACTGACAAAACACGGCGCTCCGGGGTCTTCGGGAGGGACGGCCACAATAGTGATTTGCATACATACGGCGAGGGAGTGTGATGTGTGGGCCTGGCCGGGCGAGGCCGGGCGGGGCAGGGCGAGCTGCTTCAGAGGAACCCGTTGGGATTGGCTGCGTGGCGGGGTCCATTCACTGGTCCCGGCTCGTCGAGGCACGGTGACAGATATCGCTCAGCGAACGACGTGGCCGAGTGGACACGACCCTCGGCATCAGGGCCAGCACGGCCAGCACGCCGCCTAGAGCAGCAGCTACAGGGGCGAATATCTTGTGCCTTTTAATCGTGCAGCGCTTCTGCCGCTCGGAATATCTGCCCCAGAGATCGACCGCTAGTTTCCGCAGACGCGGCGTGGCGATATTCATGGCCGCGTCCCGTGCACTTTTGCCTCGAGATGCTAAATGAAATATAACACCCGCCGCGCTGCCGCGCTTATAAGCGTCCTCAATGCGGCGCTGCTAGCCGCAGCCTTGTACGGTGCCGTGTCGGGCCCCCGTGGCCCGCGCCGTGGCCCCAGCTGCCCCCGGGTTCACCGCATGCAGGTGAAAACGCGCCTTTGTAAAAGGCCTTCATTTATAACTGGACGCGCTTTCCTGAAATACAAGGCGGGCCGAGGTGGTTGATGATGTACACGCCGGCCTCTCTCACCGGCCATCCTTCGCCCCTCAAATCCCCGGCGAGAGTGCGTTGGCTCGTTGCTCTTATCGCAGGAGGGGCGCATGCCCAAATCAAAAGGAAATGGACGCGTCGCTGTGTGCGTGTAATCGTGTGTTTGTGTGTGTGTGTGTGTGTGTGTGTTAAAGTATGTGTGTTTTAGTGTGCGTGCGTATACAAAGTGGAAAGGATGCGTTCCCTTCGACCCGCCAAAAACCGCATCGATAAAACGGCATTCGTGATGCAGGTGTCGTGTGACGTGCAAATAATCTGCTTTGACGCCTCTGCCGCGCAGCGAGGCACAAGCCGGTGGTCAGGGAAGGCACCCAATTTGGCTTGGGAGCCGAATATTACCCGGCGCGAAAATACGGCCGCGGTCTCCCCCAAAATGGCACGGTCGAATTAAGAAATAAACCGTGCAAAAAACGAAATGCGGGAGGAGTAACACGCAACCGCTTGTGTGGATGGGATTGAACCCTTCATTATCCCGCTTTTCCTTGTTTTCGGCGTGCCTGTGCGTCTGCCGTTGCCAGTCGTCGCCTGCCGCTGCCCGGCTGCGGATATGGCAGGTCATGGTAATCGGGTTGAAGCGGATGCCGGTTAATGACGGTCGTCGGCCCGCGCGCGCAGCAGCTCCAAGCTGCCTCGCTCAAGTTACATTTTCTTACTTGTCAAAAGTGTTACGAATCCGCGCTAAAGGTTTTCAGTCCGCGCGCGCATCCGGCGAAGCTAAATTAGAAGGAAACATCCGGGGAAGGGGGGGAGGCTGACTGTATCTCTGCCAGGCAGACATCCAGCAAGTCCGATGACGACACGATTCATACATCCGCGCTCGGCTAATCCCACAAGCTTAGCCCATGAAAAGCCCCCCTCTCTTTTACACACACACACACACACGCCGATCATAAAGTAGATAGACAGTGCCTACCCGTTGTTAGTCCCGCGCCGACATGCGTGAAACCTGTTTGAGGGGCCGGGGCGCCCGGTCGCGTCGACACGGCCTGACGGAATCGGTGCATTTTTGACAGCGGCCCGTGTGAATAGTATTGGCAGCGTGGGACGACTGTCTATAATAACTCAGAACCACCTCGCGAGCCGAGCGGAGCGCTGAAATGAAAAAGCCCCACTGCTGTCCATCGAAATCGGTCATCAATCTTAGACGGTCGGCCGGCGGCGCCGAGGTGATGACGGAGAACTCTCCATGTCACCGTGGCGCTGCCCGTGACCCTGTTCTGGCCGGTGGTCTTCCGCTGGAGTGCACCGCGCACCACCAAGCACCGCCTTCTTTGTGGGGGACGGCTGTGGACGGCGCACCCGCGCGGCCCGCGAGAGCTAGGGTAAAGAAGCGGTGTTCGGCCGGGTCGCGTAGCGTTCCGCCGTAAAGCAACTGTCTCTGCCATCAGGTTTACTGCCGCCTGAACATCACGTTCAGAAAACCGACACAGCAGCACAGAACGAACTTACACGCGCGCGCGCGCGCACACACACACACACACAACAAACACACTCTGTGGCGCCCTGCAGACGGCGGAGCGCGCAACAAGTTGCACTCAAAGAAAAGTATTTAAAAGAAAACAATGTTTTCTTTGTTTGCTTTCAGGCTTATTTTGTGGCTCTTAATGAACAGTTTTACATTGTAATGATAGATAAAGGACCTTGCCGTACTGTGAGCTGAATGACAGTCAATTTATTGACAGCATGCTCTCAAAATTAAATAAAGGAAATGTAGAAGCGCACTCTGATACTCAGAACCGATAAACAGATAACAAAAAGAAAAATATCGGTAGAGTCCCCAAGTAAATGCTTGTAGCGCGAACGGGTTGCGGCGCCAATTGCGACCATCAGACGTCTGCTCTCCTTTTTTGCGTTAAATGTAATTGTAGAAACTATAATTGGATGGAACAATGCAACCATCACGTTGTGGCCGCATGTGCCCGTATGCACGGGGCAAACTCGTTGCAGTACCCTGGATCACCATGACCGCTATGCCGCTCTTTCCATCTCGCTCCCTCTCGACGCGGATGTGTCCCTTCCTCTCTCTCTCGCTTCCACTCGCAGCGCTCCGCACCGACATGCTCACAAATCTAGTTTGAAACCATTACACCTGAATTAATTGAACACACACGCACGTTTGAGTGTGTGCGCGTGTGTGCTCGGGGACTGACCTATAGTAGTGACCCTTTGAGAGGCAGCGCAGCCAGTAGCAGACCGTCCCACCCGTCCAAGGCTGAGGCTCCGTCTTTACCCTTCTGTCAACGCAACACGTGTGTGTGTGTGTGTGTGTGTGTGTGTGTGTGTGTGTAGCAGCCGCAGGCTTGGTGACATGAGCACCGACAGGTAGTAGGAGACTTCAACGCGCGTGGGCACCGAGGTCCATAGGCTCGCCTCTCCGGCATCGTGACCGCCGCGTGCGACTTTCGACCAGCATGGCCGGTAGCCTTAATACCAATAATTACTTAAGCAGGGCAAAACGAGGTAAGAATGCTGAAATTTGTTTCCAGGTAGGTAGGTAGCGTCCCCATGTGCGTAGAAAATTGTTTCCCGTTTGGAATCATTCAGAGTGGGCAATTCAGAAATTCCTCCTTCAGCACAGGCTGGCTGCAGCAGCTGCTCGCGTGTGACGTGCCACCAGCGCCAACGGGGCCCGCGACGGCCGGCTGGCTTTGCTTTGGGAGCGCCCATTATTTCGAATCCCTAATCGGTACATGCGCAGCGCGACGCGGCGCAGCGCAGGGGCACTTCTAGCCTCACCCGCATATTATCGTAGCTCCAGTTTAAAATGGCCAGGCCATCCGGGAAGAAATAAGTAGCCCGGCCGGCTGTAGCGGCTGCCCGTGGGCCTCCCCGCCACCAGCCGGAGCGGCTTGACACGTCCAGTGGGACCGCCGGGCCGCTTGATGGGCCAATGAGCTCGCAGCGTTTTGAGCGGTAGTTTTTAAATGCGAATCCCTGATTGGTACGCAGTGCGCGCGTGCCTGCGAACCTCGTCCTCAAGAGCAGCAGCACACCATTTTGCGGGTTGCGCAGCATAACTGCACACATTTCGCGGAGCACTCAGTACTTCGTGTCCCCCCCGAGGGCGCTGGGCCCCTCCAGGACTCCAAGGCCCCCCGAGGCCACGGCAGTGTTTCGGCGTGTCTTTCAAGCCGGGTCGGCCGCTCGCTGCGCGTCGGCCTGGGATACAAGCATCCCGCCGGCGGGCGAGACAGAAAAGTGAGAGAAAAAACAGTTCCGCGCGTGCAAAATGTTAATACACACGTGACGCATGCTGCGTCTAGTTCGCTACGCGGCTGGCCTGCCTTCCGATGGGGCTTCAGGGAAGCCATTATGGATACATGTGTGCTTGGCACTGATCAAGAGGTCGTTGTCGGTGCAGGCCGCGCGTGGTGTGCCACGCCGCCGAGCCCGTTCCTAATACGCCCGCCACTTTTGGTCGGCGCGTTGCCCCGTTTTCGGCGGCGTGGTGCTGGCCGTGTACTTTGAGTCGATTACCTGTTGCTTATAATTAAGAATCCTCCCTCCGTTTAATCCTTTCGTCTTTCTCTCTGCAGGCGGCTGCCAGGGCTGGCAGGCCGCGCGCGTCTTGACAAATTAGCCCCCGGCACGGCTTTGACGGTCCGCCGGGCGTTCGGCTCGGCTCCCCGCAGTCCGGCCGGGCCACTCGCCCGCCGCTTCGGCTCAGAGATGAGCCAACTGCGGTTGGCCCGCTCTCAATACGCACACGCATCGGTCCGGTGGTGGAGCATGATTTATCGGCGTTGCGCGGGGCGCGGCGGGGTGAGGTAGGGTGGGACGCGCTCAGGCGGGGCAAACAGAGAAAGCGGGAAGCTCTCATTATGCGCGCTAATTTGTTGCGCCACTGGAAATTAGATTCTGCCCACGCCGCGGAAGAGGTGTCATCCTCCTACGTTGTTGCAAAGAAGCCCGCAGAATCCAGGACTGCGTAAACACTTTTTCATTGCGTTTCATTCTTACGTGATAGGACACCTGGCAATCGGAATTCAATAGCTTCGTTGTTTTAACGGCAGGTGAGCAGGGTTTTCAAAAATTTAACAAAAAAAATCCTCCGTGCAGGTTAAAGCCATTGACACAATTTCAGAATGCATGCCTCCATCCGCTCTTTTGCAGCGTCTTTAGACCAATGACGTCACTTCCTATTCGAACCTTGCCAAAGAATGGACGCACTGTACGGCGCAGTAGCTCTAAGGCTGATGGATGTGTTTGCGCGGACGTGCTTCACCGCACCCAGCCGCACTGGCCGCACCCGCCGCCGGCCGCGTTCCGGGCAGACCGGCGGGCCGCCATGCAGATGAGGCTCTTACAAGCCGCGCTGCTGGGCGGACGCCATGGACGCGGTCAACAGGACGACGACACGTCGAATTTTCATCCTTCGGGTGCTTGCTCCCGTTATCATAATAAGCGTCTATTTTCCTCGGCTCAGTCGGCAGCTCCAAGGTAATGACAGGGCGAGGCGTTTTATTAGTGGCAGTGTAGTCGTCATTGTGTGTTTGCTTTGACCCGGCCGGGCCGGTTTCAATTTTCAATCATTGGTTATAGCGGGTCCGATTCGTCCTGCCGGAGGAAGAAATGGGCCGTAACAAGTCTGAACGAAAAAGAAACCCTCCTGCGATGCTAACCGTCTCTCGCGGAGCGATCCAGCACAGCGTTCAGTTCGGAATCAGCCGGCAGACTGTCCTCCAAACGCCAGCCCCTTGCAGGGAAGAAAAAAAAAAAAAAAAAAAAATCAGCGCCTTGAGCGTTGCAATAATCCAGGGACTGTATGCCAAAGACGTTGCGCTTCGCAGCGCGCTGCACACCGCGGGGTCACAGCAGGGGATAAAACACGCAATAAATTCCCGCGTGGATCTCTGTGCGCTGTGGCTTGGTGGCGGCAGGGCGAGGTGCTTTGTGCGAGCGGCCTCAGCGACGACAGGCCGAACGTCAACATTGCAATTAATTACAGCTAGAGCGCGCGTCCAATTAAAAACACTTTTTTCTTTCATTTTTTTTTTTTTTTTGCAGAAAGGTGCGATGCCATACGATGTGCGCGTGTATGTCTTTCTCGATGTGGAGGGAAAGTCTGGGTTGTCGCATGGGTCCTAAGTCTGAACATGTTGTAGAATGTGTGAAAGAGGCAGTCACTTATAGTTTTTTTAAAAGCTTTGATTGTCTCTTAAGTGCAATGTGAAATGCGCCGATTTTCTTTTCTCATTTCTTTTAGGCCTGTGTGAGTCTCACATTAATTGATTGGTTAATTGAGCCAGCAGAGAAGACGATGCAGATGCGGAAAGACTCGGCAATATTTCAAATCGCGCCGCGCTCCAGCAACTAACTCCCACTACTTCGACCTGAACGGGAACGGGCGGAGCTGCTGCGGAGGTGGAATGGGTTTTGATGAAGCCACTAAATCTCCAGTGGCTAACCACTCGCGCAGAGATGAGCCCGACTGGATTATTCTATCGTGCTTATTGATTGTCTTGCCATACTCGTTTCTTTTTCGGCGGCACTCTTCCCGGGCAAACGATCGCGTGTTGCCAGCCCTGCAGGGCGCGACCGCCGCCTGCTCCAGTGCAGCTTAGCCGCAGTGCCGTTGCAGCGTGGTCAAGACGAGTTTCATTGTTCTCGTTCTTAAACAGCGTCGTCATGTGGGCCGCGTTCAATGCAAAGCGAAGTCGTATTCCGGCCGCCAAGTGGTGTCCTTCCTTGCAGAGGGTTGCAAGCAGCGGTGCGAGTGGCGCCACCTGTCGGGGGTCATGGCAATTTGTCACGCAGTATGACGCGGCGAGGCGGTATGACATCACCTTCACGCCACTTTATGTCACCGTGGCCGTGCCAAAAGCCACGCTAGAGTGTGCCAGGAGGCATCGTGCTAAATTCACGCAATAAAAATCGTTCCCTTTTTGCGGAGCTGGGCATCGGTAGCCTGTTTGGTGATGAAGTGTGTCTAGTTCCACGTGTCGGCGGCTTGCTTTGATGCTCTGCAATCAGCGCGGTACAAGATAGGCACCTCGATAGCCTTGGGGACTTGGACAACGTGGAACAGTGTAACGGACGGGGCCACCCTAGCGAGCACGCCCACGGCACGCCCACTCGCTGTCCGGCGCGCCTAGGCGGCAGGCAGCCCGCCCGCTCGACGCACGTGCGGGTTGCCTATCCTCGAGTCCGCAGGCTGACGGAGCGCCACACCCCATACACCTGGCTGTCAGTCGGAACCCGGCACCTAGGAAGAACCACAACCGGTCATAGTTGGTGACAAGGCAAGGGCAAAAAAAAAAAAAAAACACTTGATCGACGTACCGGGGCTTCCCTAGCAATGACGAGATCACACTGGAACAGTTTTATTATTCGTTTTCGCCGGACTTGACGCGTTATATTTGCCATGCAGGCAGGGCAGTGCTGCTATTAGCCCCACCGATAAATCAATTACGTCCCGAGATGGGAGCGGCCGATACCAGGAGCTTCTTTTTGCGTCCTTAAGGAGAGCGCGTGGACTGAATCGCAAGCAACCCGTGGTGTCGCAGGGCACACACAGGTGCAGAGTCACAGACTTGCACTCACACATACGCGGACGCGTAAAAGATATCCCTCGTGGCCCTTTGGTGGTGCAGTGTGTGGTCCAGCTGCAGGCAGACACTTAAATTCGACTAACTGTAGGTTGTATCATCCGTCCGGTTTTACGGCCGCCATTCGGCGAGGTGTATATGGCGTGGGAGCTATTGCAGCTCGTGTGTGTGTGTGTGTGTGTGTGTGTGTGTGTGTGGCGAGAGATGGAGGGGAGGGGGTAGTTCCGCGGCGTCGTTAGAGTACAGCGAGGCGTTCTTTCTTAGAAAGACAAACAACAGAGCGAACATGGGTTAAGGAGGTGTTTCCTTGCCACGCCGCCCCGCCCCGCCACACGACGGCCAGCGCCAAGCCTAGCATTAAATGTAGGTGAGAAAGCATCCGTCACTCCGCGCTGCTGTCGCCCGCCTTTATTGAATTGGACGGGCGAGGCGTTGCCATGACGGCAAGGAGAGAGGAGAGAGAGAGAGAGAGAGAGAGAGAGAGAGAGAGAGAGAGAGAGAAGCGCGATGGAGGGTTCAAACTGTATATTTCATTCCATTTGCCTTTTGCCTGCGTTATATTTACCAAGCCAAGTCGTAAAAGTGCCACTAGGCACACAGTGCCGAGAGCGCGCTGCGCGAGTCCGTGTTTGGACTATGCGCTGTACTATGGTCACTGCAGCAGTGCTCATCCTACACACACACATACACACATGCACGCACACACCTGCAAATAATAACACATTCTTATCCGCACTTCGGTCGAAAGGAAAGGGCTTCGTTCTGAATGCCGCGCGTGCATAGCGCCACTGTGAATGCACGCAGTAAATAACGCGCATGTGTGTGTGTGTTTCCTGTAAGCGATCCGTATCATTCCCCTCGTGACAAAGTGTTTAGGACTCGCACCCCACAGCCATTTTCTTGAGGCCCTGTAACAACAACACAACGTGTACTACAACGAGCACCTACCCGTGTGCGGAGCAGACAGTGGTGGTCAGTCCGCTGTGTGCGGGAGGTCCTACAGGTGTGCGCGCTGGTAATGTTATACACATGCTCACTCGGCGAGAAGAGGTGGTCATCAAAATGTGAAATTTCTCACGCATTAAACACAAATCCGGCGGAGGGCAGACGTATATTTCATCCTTGACAGCAACACACGGTGGCACCGATTCCACACGTCCTCAAATTTTTGTGGGAAGATTTATCTTGCCTGGTGCAAGGAGGCGTGTGTGAGTGTGTTCGTATGCTGCAGAGAGAGAGAGAGAGAGAGAGAGAGAGAGAGAGAGAGAGAGAGAGAGAGAGAGAGAGAGAGAGAGAGAGAGAGAGAGAGAGGCGGTTTCACGTGGCTCTCCCGGAACAGGTAGTAAAACACGATGTTTCACAGCGCGATTGTGCTTCCAAAATTGCGAAAAAGAGAAGATAATAAAAAATGTCCCGCTGCTCGACCTCGAAGTCACTGTTACTTAAACCTGTGGAGCGTAATTAAAGAATAACTCCTGTTGTTTTACTTTGATGTGACAAACGAATGCACGGGCGGGCCTATAAAGACAGTCGTGGCTCGTTACACTCCAATAGGGTACTTGGAGTCCGCCACCAGCGTGCTCATTGCTGACCTTTAGACAATTAATTTGACCATTTAAAATTAATTTTTGAGCGAGCCACATCGCACTGGAATAACTTAAGCGACTTTCACACTCTTCTAAAAATAAAGCAAGGTCCAGTTGGTGGCAAGTTCCCCGGCAAACGCCTAATACGATAATAGGGATTGGCCATCGCCACCGCGCCGGCCGGCCGATGTGTTGTCTGCGGTTTGATTTGCGGTACCACTGCGGCAGCCGCCAAAGACTGACTCCGCGTCGCGTTTCGTCGCTCCGTCTCTCTCGAAACTGCATGAGAGCGAGAGGAGCAGCGAGACACGAAAGCGATGTTCGGAATCGCTCCGCCAGTCGCTACCGCGCTGCCTATCTGCCGCGGCATTTGCGGGCTGTGCTCCGTACGCCACACGCTATCGTTACATTTTATCGTTTACGCTGGCGCTGCTGTCCCTTCGCCTTTTCTCCGTCCACTAAGAGCGCTGTGATCGAAGCCTTAAGATGCGGCAGATGCAGGCAGATGCCGGCCGATGGTGCAGCTGCGCGACAATTACGGCGCAGGGACCTCTTGATGCCGCGCGGAGACACGACGGACGGAGGGACGGCCGTCGTCCGGTCGTTGAGATTATTCACGCTGTCTTTTCTGCGGAAATAAAATCCCTCTGCTGAGGCGCCGTGGCCGCGACTGCGGCGTGACCGCCGCCAGGCACGTGCTACAGCCATGCAGTCCGCGCTCCTTATGCACGCCGAGTGCATTTTCATCGAACCTTAATTTACGGCTTCTATGCAAATGCTCCTCGACTGCGGCAACTCACTGTAACGGGCACCACGCGCGCAGGTGGTGGTGTTTGTGTGCGCTTCCTCCTGCGTGTGTTGGTGCTTCTTAATACTCACTTTACCGGCCATTTATAAATTCGGAGTGCGTAATGCACGACACGGTGCCGGCGACTGGCGCAGTCAGCGCTATGCGCGGCTCGCCGGCTAGCGCCGCGGCCTGCTGCCGTGGGCCGCAGCGTAAACTGTGTCGAGTTTCCAGCCGTTTCCAACAACAAAACTAGCAACGGCCAGGCGGCGGTGGAAGTTCCAATGTGGGATACCCTGTGCGTTGAGAGGGGCCGGCAGGTGTGGATTTCTGATTGCGATGCGTCGGGTCCGCACGCCGCGTTCATCGGCTTGTTTACGAGCGGAGGTGTTCGGGACGTCGGTGCAGGCGTCAACACAGTGCTCAATGGTACCTGGTGTTGGGTACAGCACGGCCGAATGGCTTGGTTATGCCTGCCTGTCGCGGCGAGGTGGCCTCCTCCGCTATTCTTGTCTCAGTCGGTCCACTTGTTCTAGATGGAAGATCGCCCAGTCCCGACCAACCGGCTCCGCTCCCCACATTCGGCTTGCACAATGCCGGTGCTTGACCCCACGACGTCTGATTCGCTGACTGAGCGTCCCGTGTTCCAGGTCGCCATGGACGGCATGCAGCACTGCCTGGGCGTGCTGTCGTACCTGCGGCAGCTCCTGTCCTCCGAGTGCTTCGTGGACGTGACGCTGTGCTGCCTGGGGGGCTCCCTGCGCGCGCACCGCGTGCTGCTGTCGGCGTGTAGCCCCTACCTCCAGGTGAGTCAGTCCCGGGTTCAAATACCGGCACCTTACCTTTCCGAACACGCCTTTCTGCTTGTTCCTCGGCCTGTTTTTCCCTCCGGGGGTCTGAGGAATGAATATGCGAAACTGCCGCCAGTTCTCTGATGACGAGTTGCGCGTTAATTGCGGGCGAGACTGAGGCTCGATCCGAACAGCAAACTGTGGTCTCTCGCACTCGTTAGGCGTCCCAAAAGAATGCGAGAGAGACACATCGACGTCAGACACTGTTCGGAGTGGCTCTGCTGGCCCGCAGGCGCCATCACCTCCTAGGCGCTCGGGGCGGCCGACCGCAGCAAACCGCGCCGCTAGCCTCGCGGGGCAGCCCTGCCCGGACCGCCAGGCAAAAGCGGACGACGTTTGAGATGTGGTTCAGCCCGTCAGACAGCGTCGGCCTTTCAAAACCCAGATTGGACCAATCGGTCATCTGCTCCCATCCCGCCTCGCCACGCCCACGTCCATCCGACGGTCAACCTCTTGGGGCGGACAGTACCGCTGCGACGTCTGGGTCAGGATCAGTCGTCCGGCGTAACAGCACACATACACAACAAAAAAAAAATATTTATTTATTTTTGTAAAAAAGAGCATTAGTGTTATGCCTACCTTTAGTCACCTGCTTGAGTTTCCTTCCGTAATTTTCTTCACAAGTAATCCTGCCGATAGAATCTATTTTTCAGCCTTCTCAAAACGTACACACGGTGCTTCGGCCTACGCGCGGCGCACCTGCCTCGTCATTCATTGCGCGCGTCAAAACGATATTTTTTAACGCCGCGACAAACGCAACGGCGCGCACAATGTGGCGTCGGCCGGCATGGCGGAAGAGAGACATTACTGCGAGGTTTATTGTCCATCAATGTCGCCGAATAGGATAAGATAACCGGAGGCGACACGCTTTGGCAGCAGTGTTGCCACTATTTTGCATAGCCAGTGTGGCGCAGTCGGTCCGATCCAGCCAGGCCTCCCTTTTGCGATCGTCTCTTTTATGGCAGAGATATATGACACGGCGGGCTATGCGGGCGGGGCGCGCCCTGCGCCACCTAGACGGCCGCTGCTCCGCACCACTGCAGAGCTCTGCCAGAAGAGTGTCGCGCCAGCGCCGGGACCGATGGATTCGATATGCTGCTGAGAACAATACCGGAACTCGCTTATCTGATTATCCCAACTTTTTTTTTTCTTTTTCGCTTCGCGAGCAGATTTGTGGCAGCCTCTAGCTTTATCCAGAGTAATCCCTGAATAAAGGGGGAGACGTCATCAAGGCAGTGGCGAGTCCCGCGGAGGCACTGTGTTCTAACGAAAATATTATGACTAACAAAGTGAAACGATGAGTTGCTTCCCGTTTATTTCGCAGCAAAGCTGGAGAAAAGTACGGGCACCAAAATCTCTAACCGTCAGTGAGAAGGTGAATGGCTCGTCCGCACATTGACATTCGTTCAGGTCGAGATAGGGCCCGTTTTCGGGGAGAGTAGAGCGGCGGTCCTGTTACCCCGTTGTAATCGGATCGCTTCGATATATTGAAAAATAGATACACACTGGCTGGCCCACTATGTGGCGCCGCGCTTGTTCCAACGCGCGATAATTAATTTAGAAAAAGGAGAAAAGGCGGGAAGGCCTTCTCATTATCAGCCGCGTGATGAATCGCCCCCGTCCCTGCTGCATATTAATCAGGCCCGGCTTCAATTTCGGCCATTTCGCCGCGATTCTTCTGATTTGAGCCGCCGAGCCGGAGGCTCGTCGCTAAAGAGCGAGACAGGGCGACGGAGATTGTGCGGGAGAAAGAGAGAGGCAGGAGGGTTGCCGCTCCACAAGACGCACGTCGCCCTCGACGACGCGGCTAACGATTCCAAGAGCACTGCGTCCCGCGTCGCCCTGTCTTTCGCTCTGCCTCTCTCGCCCCCATTAGGCGACCGCAGGGATGTGAGAGAGGCTGAGCGACGCGACGACTCTTCGGAATCGTCTCACCGACACGCGCCCCGTCCCCTCTCGCACTCATCGCCGACCGGGCGTGTCAACAAATGCCGGCACCGCACTGCGTCGGAATAGGACCGCCGAGGGGACCGCGCACCGAGCCGAATCGTAGCCTCGCGCCGGGCCGCACTCGGCCAAGGCGAATCGTCTCTTATAAGTCTCGCGCGCTTAGCCGAACCGAATCGAACCGCCCGTTGTGCTAAGCCGAGCCGAGCCACAATCAGCGCTGGAGGTGTGGTGCCCCGTTGCATAAACTGATGGGCGTCATACTGGCATTGTCAGTAGTGAGTATGTAAACATGACTTGACGCAGCGGCATTGCCGTCCGCCTGCCGGTCTGTCTGCCTGTCTGTCCGTCGGTACGGGCCACCTTGCATACGCCATCCCTGGCGACAAAGTGGCCGGCAGCGACCGGCCGGCCGGTTGGTTCCGTTGCTCTGATTGAATCGACGTGCGCGGACCGACAAGGCTGTGGCCGCGCGCCCCGCCCCCGAGCAGTGCGACTTTGTGTCCATTTCCACGGCATACCGGAGGCCTTTCACCTTTCACCGAGGAGCGTCCGCGGAGTCCAAGTGCTAAGTGGCCGGGTAGGTTCGATAGCAGAGCGGGAAGCGGACCGGGGTACTTCCGCGCACCCCGCCGTCGTGCGCGAGTTGCACGTTTTACGCGTTCCGTTGCCGGATTTGCTACTTTTTCGCCCGGTTTTTCCTTCCTCCGTGCGACGGTGGCGGCGGCTCAGCGGATTCCGCGCGCGGCCGCGGTGCCGTCTCACAGAGTGTCTCGCTAATTCCCCCCGCGGTCAATTTGGCTCGGCGAGGCGCAAGAAAAAGAAGCGTCAAAAAGCGGAGCGCGCGGTATGGACTTCTACGCGCCGCGCCTTGACACTTTCCCAGCCCATGATGAATTGAGCTGTCCGCCTGGAATGCGTGCTGGAGCGAGGCTGGAGCAGAAGGCTGGCAGGAAGGATGAAAAAGTTGACATAACTTTTATGAGGCATTCCTGCGGCGGATAGTGAGTGCGGCAGAAGCCACCGCCGCATGGGTGGTGGCGGCAGGAAGGCCGCGCGCTCTGGAAGCCGTCAGGGAGACACACGAGGCGCGTCGATCTCAAATCGGACTTCCCAGGACTTTGGAAAATAAAATATCACTTAACCACCTTTCCGTCCGCATGACGTTTGCATGATGCTAATTGGAGCCAGGGCCTCGTCCGCCGTGTCAATCAAAATGTTGCATGCGTGGCGCTGGTGCCACCGCAGGGGGCGCTTAGCGGTGTGGCACTGGCCGCGCGCCTCCACCACAGGGCAGCAGTAGCTTTGATTAAGACGTCTGGGGCGAGAAAATCAAGCCGTCTTTACTACTTTTGCTCTGAGGAGCCCCCGGGGACGACGGGGCCTGCCGCCTGATTCCCTGTAACAACTCTCTCTCTCTCTCTCTCGGGGCGTCCCATGAGTGCGACAGAGACACGACAGCGGCCCCTCGAAGCCACGCGGCCGGCGGGGCGCACCGCGTGCACAGTGCCTACTTTTCGCCACAAATAATGAGCAGTCTGTCTAGAGGGTTATGCGGCGTCCGCGCGCACCTAGCCTCGCCATAAACCACGACCCCTCGTGGCGACCCCGACAGTAAACTTGTCTCACCCAGCCATTTATTTTTCCTCACTTTTTCCTTAACTTTCATACGAAATGGGGCGAAGCCGTCCAGTCCAGCACGTAAGAAGACACGGGAGTTCTACAAAAAATTTTTTTTAAAAAACCAAGCGAGTAAAAATGGCAACAGAAATAAAGGAAACATTTTTGATGAAAACAGAAGAGGAACGGGCTTTATTGTCGCCGTGCGTTGCGCCGCGGGACTACGCCTCTGGGGAAGAAGACAATGCGGTGTGGGGGAACGAAGAGCCGACGACTCAAGCAAGGGGTGTAGGGTGGGCATTGTTCGCTCCGAGTGGGACGGCTCAACAATCTTGGTTCAAAACACGGCCAAGGGCGGATTTAGCCGAATGAAAGTTAACTTATTAGGCAGAATGAAATGGCCCCAAGTTAAAAGCGACGCTCGCGTTCTTGTTCGACCGTGCGTGTATGTCTCCGAGAAGGACTAATAAAAAGACTCCTTTTGATATGCAACTGGTGGGGGAGACTTAGGCTGCTGCTGTGTTCTCAATTTGTCAAGCTGTCCATGTTGTAGAGCACACTTGCAGTGTGCACATACACACATACGCGCGCGCGCGCATGATCCGCACTGAAACGGGTCAAGCGACTGACGGATATTGCTTCGGATCTGCCGGCTGGTTGCTGGCTGCGACTCGGCGGCTTTGGGCTCCGGCGACACGGACGCACTATGCGTGCGATGCGGTTGCAGGCTAGGAAAACAGGGTCACCGTGTCGAATTTCAGTCCGTCGGGGGCGACGTTTGACGCGTGTGGGCGTGGCGGCAGTACAGTGTTCGTCCGATTGCGGGCGCACCTGGTTTCGTCTTCCCCTGAGTGCCCGGTAAGCCATCCAGGGTGTATAATGTCAGCAATGACACACATGCTAACCCGCTTAATGTCGCCCGGCGTACAGACAGGCTCACGGGTACCCGGCCCCAAGGCTCAGGTGGCGCCTTATAATATGTCTGTGGAGCGCGTGTTTTCACAATGCGCGCATTGCCTCGTTAATCGTCCCACCAGGCTCTCTTTACGAGACATTGTCGTCCGGGACTGGCCCAACCAGCCCCGCGCGGACATTCAATGCGACACAACGCTCGGACACACGCGTCTCTCGCGCCGCACCGGGTCAGCGAGTGCATTTTGACGAGGTCGCTACGGTGCCTGGACGCGAGGCTACATTTCGCCCGGTTTTACAATGGCTCTTTATGTCTTCATGATCACCCCGCTGACTGACTTTCCGTCCTGACATTTGCGGAATAAATTGTTGCCTGGCGGCCTGGCGGCGCGAAGGTTTGCTTGATTCAAATTTACGGTTACGACCCGACGCCACCGAAGCGGCCGCGCGCGAGGGGGACGCGTCTATCAATGACTTGCATGGGGACTAGAAAAGTTGCACCGCATAATGCCGCCCTAACCTTTGGCTTTAATTCTCGGCCGCAAACCTCGCTCTGGTCCTATATAACACACACACACTCACACATGCCATGACTCACATACACGCACACATACGCCCCTGTGCGTGTGACCGACCTCAGTGGCTCCGACTACTTGCTCTTCTGGATTCTTATCTGGATTCTACGCGGGGGAAAGACAATAACAGAGTCGCCCCTTGTTCCAATTTGTCTGTCGTCGAGTGTGGCGCGGTATCGGGGCCCCCTCTGTCGCCCCCACCCTCCATCGGCCCTCGCCAAAGTCCATCAAAACCGTTGGAGCTTTACAACAGGGTCGCCGCCAGGTCGCCGCTGGGTCACCTGGGGGGAGTGGGACCCAGGCGGCCGGCCCGCCGGGACCCGGGGAGTCACACTATAAAACGCCCCACAACAAGGCCCCACGCGGGGTCCTTTACCGCCTGATGAACGGCGCGCCCGGACACGGGGAAACCGTTTTTCCGGCTTTCTTTCCTCGAGCTGTCTGCGTTTTACGATTTTCAGCGCACGCGACGAGATGGGACGCGGCGCCGTTGACGTCGCCGGCGGAGGGCACCGCGACGAGGACCTGCCGACGACCAACGTACAAAACCTCCATCTGATACGTAGGAGGAGAAAAATGTCGCGACCCCGTGTCGACATGCCCTTCGGAATTCCCCGCGCCGGTCCCATTCCTTTGTTTCGGAATCCTCATAGATCAGCACCGCGTGCGCGGCTCCGTTTTGATCGCGCAGAGGCCGCTGCCGTGAGTCACTTCGACAGAGAGCGTGCGTGTGAGATGCGCGTCACGTCCACGAGGCGGTAGGGCACCCAGCGAGCGATTCCGAACGGCCGTCCCGTTGTTCTGTCTCCCTCGCGCCCCAGCGGGACGCCCCGCGAGTGTGACAGGGCGGCCAGGCGGCTCTGCGGGACCAGTCAGCCGTGGCGCTGCATTTGCGTGTTAAACGCGTCGTAAAGCCGAGCGTCGTCAACGCGTCACGTCGGCGCTCCTAGCCTTGCCCCCGTGCGACCAACCCTTTGACCCGGCTCGCCGAAATACCGGGTCGTTGTTCAAGAAAACAAACAACAACAAGTTGTCGGTTCGGAGCAGAAATATCGGGCAAGGATCTCGTCTTGTGGTGCGTGTGTGATGCTCTACGTGCCGCGACGAGCTGCTCGGCGGGCGCGGTCGGCAGCCGGGGGCGATTTACTACAGTCGACGATTGTCCCTCCCAGCCGCCCGCGCCTCGCGGCTCAGTGGGTGACTCACAGGCTCGGGGACTTGGCGAAAGAATCGGCAGCTGTAAGATACTACGAGTTTAACCAAGCCAAAACAAATTAATTATAATAATAATAAAAAAATTCTAGCCGAAGATATTTTTGTGTGACCAGAACAAAAATGGAATCAACTTACCTTCACTCTTTCGTAACTAAAAGATTTCACAAAATAATATTTTTAAAAAAATTTAAAAAATAAAATTTTTGCTAAAAATATTTATTTTTTGCGGACAGTGCACGTTCCTTTTGGACGGCCCGTTCCTCCTCCGTCGACTGACGAGTATGCCGCGGCGTGACGAGTGCACTCCCACTGATCCCTCCCCGGCCCCCCTACCCGTTCCGTTTCGGCCCGTTTCGGCCCGTTTACGATCCGCCCGATTCACTCGCCAACTTTATGCTTATCGGCTTCACTCTTCCTTCTAGAAACAAGCGAAGCGGGCCGTCGCGTCGGGCGCCAGAGTCGTGTTCACTCCTCTGCGTGTTGCGCGTGTGAGCGCGGGTCCCTCATTTTTACGGTTTGGTTACCCGACGCCGCGCTCGACGCCATGAAGACGTGAGCTTGTCGACGCTGTGTCGCGTGTGTGCGTCCGGCTGCGGTCCTGGCTTCGTCTCTCTGTCTCTCTCGAACCCCGACGGAGTGCCCCAGACACGGAGAGGATTCCGTCCGCGGCGACGCTCGCGTGACAAGACCCGCCAGGCCCTACGTGCCGAATCGCTGGGACAATAATGAGCGCCCCTGGCGCCCGCAGCAGGCTGATTCGGAGAGCCGTTTTCGTCACTCTGTCTCTCTCGCGCCTGCATGGCACGCTCCATGGGTGCGAGAGAGACAGAGCGACGAAAGCGACTCTGCTGCGCGCGCACGCGTGCTGCTATTAGTGGCGGAATGGCGTCGCGAGGGGCGTGGCCGCGAAGCGCGAGCCTCAAGACTGACTACCCGAGATTCGTTTTCGTCGCCCTGTCTCTCTCGCACCTGAACGAGTGCGAGACAGAGCGACGGAAACAGCTCTCGAAATCAAAGGGCCTGAGAGCGACCCGCTGCCCCGGTCAGGATATTTGATTTATTCCAGCGCCCGTCCTCCTTTAACGGAACAGACCAAAAAAAAATAATTATACTTTTTAATTTTTGGTTAAAAATTATTTTTTTTGACACAACATGCTTCTTTTTCCTGAACAGTTCGGTCCGTCGTGCCTTACTGACCCGCGTGGCGCGTGGCTGCCTCCCGAAGCAAAACAAAAACCGGAAAAAGAAACAATACAAAACCGAAAATGCAAAAATGAAAAGAGTAAAACCGAGAGCAAAACGCTGCTGCGTTCCTCCCCCCGGGACAGCCAGAGTGTGCCTCCGTATGCAGGCCGAGTATCGGCGGCGGCGCGACCTGACTCACGGCGGCCATAAAGACCTCATTATTTAAGGCCATCGACACGGGCCTTTAGCGCGCTAACATTTTACGAGGCCTGCCGCCGACAAGCAGAGCAGTGGGCCGAGCGGAACGCTGGGGAAGCGCCGAGTTTGGCGCGCAACAAAGCAACGCCGTGCGCTTCGTATTACTTACAGTGCAGTGGCGAAGCGCGAGCCCCGCCACCGCCTACGCGCCATGGCCGGCAACACGCAGTGCACGGAGCAGGACAGGGAAAAAGACAATCGCCCCGTGAGTGCGACAGAGAGAGAGAGAGAGAGAGAGAGAGAGAGAGAGAGAGAGAGAGAGAGAGAGAGAGAGAGAGAGAGAGAGAGAGATGGCGGGGGGGACTAAACGCCGCATGCTCCCCCGGCAATCATTAATTTCGCTCAGCTTTATCGGATCTTAGCCCGCGACAGTCACAGCCGGGACTTTTACGACACGGCGTGGATCTGGTTTAGTATCCGTGTCCCGAGCGGTTTCAACGACATTCGGCGTCATTTTTTGGGGGGGTTAATCCATTTTTGCGCAAAATAAGCCGCCATCGTTCCGTTTTCGCAGCGTAATCCGTCAGCCCCGCCGGCCGAATCGGTCATTCGAGGGATCCACGTCGTCCGACGAAAATCGCCACTGTAAAAAATATAAAAAAAGACGAAGCCTCACAACACGGCTGCTTTATTCGTGGACCCCGGGCTGCTAACGTCTGCGGGGCACGCGAGGAGAGTCGGGAACCGAGTCGTCGCTCCGTCTCTCTCGCACCCCCACGGAGCGCCCCATGAGTGCGACAGAGACAGCCTGCAGCGGCAGACAAGGCGCGCCACTCGCAGCCAACAGGGCGTATCTATGGGTTGTGGCGCGGACGGCGGTCTGGCTGCTGGCCTGGCTGCTGCCTTGTCTGCTGGCCGGCCCCGGCGCTACCGACCGCCTCTGCTCTAAATTGATAACGCAGCGCGTCCCCGCCGTCCCGTCGTAAACAGGCGAATCGGAAGCCACAGGGCCTCCTCGGCCGGCGGGCGGTCGTCGTCACCTTTGCCTGCCGACGCCCTGCTGCGGCCCACCGCCACCGTTTCTCCGGTGGTCTAGCCCCACTCACGTTGCTCTTGTTCTTGTTGTTGCAGAAACTGCTTCTGGAGCACCCCAGCTCGGAGCACACCACCATCATCCTGGCGGACGTGCACCGGGAAGACATGCGCGCGCTGCTGCAGTTCATGTACACGGGCGGCGTGGCGGTGTCCCGCGACCGGCTGGGCTCGTTCCTCATGACGGCCGAGGCCCTGCAGGTCAAGGTGCTCAAGGACGTGTCGGACAGCTACCCGTCGTCCAGCCCGGACGTCAAGGTGGCCGTGGCCGAGCTGCAGCAGTGCTGCCCGCCGGGCTTCGCCAAGCCGCCGCCGCGGCCGCTGGGCGCCATGTGCCCGCCGGCGTGCGGGCTGCTGCCCGAGCACGCCTACGAGGCCATGATGCACCTGCCGCACCACCTCCCGCCGCACCTGCAGGGCATGCCGCCGCACTGCTTCGGCCCGCCGCCGGGACTGCCTCCAGGCATGACCGCCGGCCTGTCGCCGGGGCTGTCGCCGGGGCTGTCGCCGGGCCTGTCGCCGGGGCTGGGACTGCCCCCGCTGGACATGTGGGCGCGGCCCCTGCACGGACTGCCCCCCGTGGCACCGCTCGTGCCCAGCCCCACCTCGGCCAAGAGCTCCTCGTTCCCCGAGGGGAGGCCGGAGTCTAGGCTGGAGTCCAGGCTGGAGTCGAGGATGGATTCAAGGATGGATTCGAGACTGGAGCCCAGAATGGAGTCCAGGATGGATTCGAGAGTGGAGCTCAGACTAGAGTCAAGGATGGAGTCAAGACCTGAGTCCAGAGTGGAGTCCAAGATAGAGTCGAGACTGGAAGCGAGGCCCGAGTCAAGACCCGAAGCAAGACTAGAAGCGCGGCCCGAGGGCCGGCTGGAGGACACCGTCCGGCCCGGCAGGCCCACCAGCATCGTGACGCCGTCACCGTGGATGCAGAGCAGACGGCCGCCGCCGCCGCGCCCCCTCCACGACGCCAACGGCATCGCCAATGAGGTGAGTCCAATGCCGCCCAATCGTGTGGCCGTGGGTGAGGCACTTGTCGGTCTGCAGCCGGTTCTTCTGCATGAAGCTCTCCTATCACGCTCTCTCTCTCTACGTCGCTCAAAAGTACAGGTGAGACAGGGACAGAGTGTTCAGAAGTACAGTCAGCAGCGCGTGGCCTCGCGGCCTCGCCCGGAACTCCGGGCCCGGCTAGCCGACTGACCCAGCGTCGCTGCTGTCACTGTCCGACCGGCCGCTCTCCTGTCCACCGGTCCGTCTGCCTGTCTGCCGCCGTCCGTCCGCCTCGAATTGATTAAAGTCGGCGTCAAGCGCGGCGAACATGCGCGGCGCGGGGCGGCAGGGCGTAACTACGTGTGAAATAGCGCCGCGGCCGCGGAGTGGAGCAGTGCGCCCGTAGGGGCCGCCAGCGCCGCCGCAAGTAGTGGGGGCAGACAAACGATGCTTTCACGGATACTCGCCTCTTGTTGTAGCACGTGACTCAACGGCGCGGTACCGGCCGGCACGTAGCTACTCTCCGCCGCGCTGCCCCGCGCTGCCCCGCTCCACCCCGCGCCTCCGCATGCAGAATAATATGCAGCTATCAATAAAGCAAGCCGTTGTTGCTGCTGCTGCACGTGTTGTTGTTTTTGTTGTCGTTCCAATCAGCATAATGCACGGGATTCTTTAAAGGCCGACCCTCTTCGCATTCTGGACGTGCGCGCGCCGCGCGTGGCTCATCTAGTCCCAGCGCGACCCGGTGCTGTGTCGGGGAGGTCCCGCTGCGGGCCGCTTCCGAGCAGCGCTCTGTCTCTCTCGCACTCCTACGGGACACCCCACGAGTGCGAGAGAGACAGAGCGACGAGAGCACTGTTTGGAAGCAGTCCGCTGAACGCCACTCACTCGCTCCCTCCCTCAGTGGCCTCCTCACCAGACTCCACACGTGCGTTTAAGTCTCCACGCGCGTTTTCGCCATATTCCGAAGTTCGTTTCAGCGCTACGTGCGTGTCTCATGGTGTGTTTCGGTGCGAGAGAGACAGAATGACTCTCCTCCGGAATCAGCGCGCTCGTGAGCGGCCACCGGAAACCGAGCGAGTTTGCCATGCGACATGCGTTACTGCGTTAAACCCGTCCCGGGTGACCATAATTCTAGACTTCCTCCGGGGAGTCCCTCCCGCTTCCCGCAGACTTCCAGCGAGCCGGGCGAACAGAGGCGCGACGCGTTAGTTTAATACTCATTGGCGGCCGCCTCCACCTGTTGGGCCCGGCGAGGCCCGGCGAGGTGCGGCGAGGCGCGGCGAGGCCGGTCGCCGGCAGAGACGGACAGTGACAATTTTATCGCCCGATCGACTCCGCGATAGGTCCCACAGGACGGGCCGACGGGCTTCTAAACGACACTCGGATGCGGCGCCGCGCCGCCAGGCCGACGCCTTGATGCGTCTGCAATTGGATGTCCGGCGTCACTCTGTGATGGTGCGTGCATCATTGCACCGTCACACACACACACATGCACACACACGGACGCACCTGGGTGGATCGGAAAAGAGTGACAGCGAAGGTTGCCGCGCTGAGAAGAAGATGACTGTTGTCACTCCCAGCACTCACTCGCCCCTTGGTCCTTGGCGCGTCTCTGCGGTGAGGATGCAAAAAAAAATTTAAAAAAAAAAAAAAAAAAAATCCTATATACGCGACGCGCTTTTGAGATAAAATAGTAACAATCAGATGGTGTCTTCAGCCGGTGTGCAGCACGATTTAAAAAAAAATAATTAAAATAAGAATTTGTGCACGTCACCGCGCGGTCCTTGAAGTGTGCCTGCCCACGGCGTGCGCGCGGCCGATGACCCACGAGTGAGCCACTCCAGGTGCTGCTGGGATGACACGAGTGAAAGCCCCAAAGTCACCGCGCACCCGCCTCCCGGGAGTCGCGCGCACAAATTTACGTAACGCCAGTTCGAAAAGATTTGTCAGGCCGATATTCCAAACAGTGGTTCCTCGGCCAGTCCCTCTCGCACCCCTACGCAACGCGCCATGCGTGCGAGAGAGACAGACGCACTGCTGAGCGCCTTGAGGGTAGGCATAGGCGGGTCGCGGTGTGCGGCGGGTCGGCCTGCTCGCAGGCGCTATGATTGCTATTACTATTGACGGCTGGTGGCTGAGCACAGTCGGTCGCCTCCACATCCATTTGACGTTGCTTTCTGGCCGCCCGACCGCCGAGCCGTTCTCTGCAGGCTGCTTCCGAACAGCACGTCGTAGCGCCGTCTCTCACGCAGCCGCACGGCAGGCCCCGTGAGTGCGGGAGAGACAGCGCACCCACAGTTCAGCCCGGCCCGCTCCAACGCGGTCAACCTGTTACACCTCCGTCCAGACCTCTCTAATGTGAATCGAATTGTCTGGGTTGCTGGCCACCCGGCGGACAGGCCAGGCACTGCTCGCAGCAGCCGCGCGGTGTCGGCCGCAGGTAGCCCCGCGGGGGAGGGGGAGAGGGGGGCGTTTAAATGGCCGCGTGCCTGCCGACGTCGTGTGCGACCAGAAACACCAGCGCCGTACGGATCACTCCCTGGACACACAGCAGCGAGCGTCAGGCCGCGTTTTTCTTAATTGGAAAACAATACGCGCGAGGGGGGTGAGAGAGAGAGAGAGAGAGAGAGAGAGAGAGAGAGAGAGAGAGAGAGAGAGAGAGAGAGAGAGAGAGAGAGAGAGAGAGAGAGAGAGAGAGAGAGAACCGGTCGGCGGCCGCCTATCTCTATTCTCCTGGAAACAATTATTCGATTGCGAGTCAGCAGCCCTGGGCGCTACCGCTGCTGCCGTCGGTACCCCGCGCTAATTCGCCACGGGGCGCGCGGGGTATCTGCGGGGCCCCATTAAACGGCCAGCCCCGGGGCCTAACTAGCGCTTGCCCCCCTCCCCCTCCCGACCACAATGAGGGGAAAGGGCTGGCCGGCCGGGACACTTCAGAGACGCGGGGCGCGCTAACACGAGGGGCACACAGCGAGGCAGAGCGCGGCACACACGGCAGAATGCAAAGTCAAGGATGGCGCCGCCGGGGCGTGGCGGGGCGTGGCGTGGCGGGGCGTGGCGTGGCGGGGCGTGGCGGGGCGGGGCGGGGCGGGGCGTGGCGGGGTGGGGCACAGCAAGACACTATGGTACCATGCCAGGACCGCCTAGGAAGATGCTTTGGAGGGGAGTGCGTAGGTAATATAGGTGTGGAGTGCGGTACCCTGCCAAGGGGTCTTCCGGTATTTTGTCCATACGTCCATACCCTCATAAAAAAAGTTGACCTCTTTCTTCTGCTTATTTCACCAAATTCTTGTCATCATTTTCAAGCAACTTCTCGTAACGTTCATTTTATTTTTGCTTCGGTGTCATGTAATAAATGTTGCTGTTGGTGATGTTTTATTTTCAATTTTGGTGCTCGCTTTCATGTCGAGGTACGTTTCGTTTTGACGGCGGCTAAGCGGCCGCGATCTCTCTGCAAGCGCGGCCCGGCCGGCCTGGCCCGGCTTTGGCGGCTCGGCGGCTCGCTTGATGAATCTGGATGGAACAAAGACCGCCACCGCGCCAACTCCGCGCACAGGCAGACCGCGCCGGCACCTCTCTCGCCCATCCATTTGAGAGGGCGTGGCAGAGATCCGAGGCGATGCGAGCCGCCTCGTGTGTGTGTGTGTGTGTTTGTGTGTGCACGCGCGTGAATGTGCGTGAGTGTGAGTGTGTGTTCGAGTCTTGTACTCCGGTTCCACACACACATACTGCCCCCCTCAGCTCGCGAACTGGCCGCTCGAATCCGACAAGTGTTGGCCGTATCGGCCGACCAGAAGCTCAGAAAGTCGAGTCCGACTAGAAACCCAAGCCGAGCGAACCACCCCGCGCATAAAGCCTTATTTCCATTGCCACGCCCCGACCCGCGGGCCGCGGCAACGGGGCCCAGCAGTCTCATTCCGAGCAGTGCTCTGTCTCTCTCGCACCCCGTGCGTAACGCCCCGTGAGTGCGAGAGAGACAGAGCCAGCACTGTTTGGAGTCGGCCCTCAGGGGTCCAAAAGAAGGTTCATTACCGGCGAAGCTGGGCGGGTGGCAGCCCAGGCTGGGGTTATTCACCCACTTGGCCGGTTATTGTAATCTGCGTGCGATCAAAATGCCGCCGAATCACCCGGCCCGCCGTCCACATGGTCATCCGGACCACCATCCAGGCCACCATCCAGGCCACCATCCAGGCCACCATCCAGCGCCCCATCCAGCCATCCAGATGAAACTTTACTAAACCAGGAGCGTTGGCCCTGGTGACCCCCGTACCGAGGCGTTCCCACCGTCCAAACCGCCCGCACTGCCAACGTTCCCGCGCGCCAAAGAGCTCCCCGTCAGCCTCGACCAATCGACGACCCCATCGGCTCGCCATGAAATGTGGAGATGCGCCGAGTCTCGCCAGTCTCAAAGGGGTCCGGCCGGACAAGAAGAAGGGCCCGTGTTTGATCCGACGCTCAATTTGCGTACAAATCCTGTTTTGGACGCGGCGTGGCGCGGCGTGGCGTGGCGCGGCATCACCGCCACAGAGTCCCGCCGGGTGTAAACACCCCGATCTCCTCTCTTTCCCGGTCTGGGTGGCCGGCTCGGCGGCGAGGCCACGGCCGTGCCCGACGGTTTTACGGTCAAATGGTTGCCGAGGCAAAATCACGAGCCGCAACGTTTCTGCCGCCTCGCGAGCTTGGCGCAGCCAGAGTGCTGCCGGCATGCCCACTGTGCACTGGCGAGGCGGTGACGGGCTGGGGCACCTCTCACGAACCGGGATGCGTCGGGTACTGCGTGCCGTGCGAGTCGCGACAAGCGTCACCAGGAAAGCCACTCCGGTCAATCCAAAATCAATTTAAAAAACATAGGATCTATAAGATTTTTTTTTTGACACAAAAAAAAAAAAAACACCGAAAGAGGTTTGGAACAAGAATGTGCATCACAACTTGAAAGTGTGCACAAAACACTCTTCATACGGTGAAAGCTGTCCTCCACACTTGAGTGCAGAGAAAAATAGGCTGTTGGCCTCGAAGTGTTTTCCCTCTGCCGCGTAAAAATTTTCACGACAACCGTGTAAATTTCCTGCGGACGCCGCGAGCTCTCACGTCTCTATCTCCCGGCGCGAAGAGCCCATCCGTAATATCGCGGAGAAAACTTTTGAGAGGTCGCTGCGCTGCATAGCGCTGCATGGCGCTGCACGCATGCGCATGTTGACAGTCGGGTCGCGTACGCCGGGATACTTACCGTGTCCCCGCGCAGGAGACTGGCCGCGGGGCGAGACAGGCCCGTAAACTGGAGTTCGGTTAAGAGCAGGCCGCCGCCGGCTCGGCGTATCGGGCCTCGGCAGCCTGGCCGCGGGGCTGGTCCGGCTCCATTGCTGACCCCTGACCTCGCAGCAGGGCTTTACTGCTAGATGCATCCTGGGCTGCCCACGTTTATAGGCTGGAAGCCACCCTGTAGAAAAAAAAGGGACAAAAACAGAAATAAATAAAATGGCGCCTGCTTCATGTGTAGGCGCAAGGGGAAAAAGTGGCTTGATGAATACGAGTGAAGAACAACTGATAGAGCAGCATGTGTCGGCCGGGTTGCAAATGATGATAGACATGACCCCGGCCGAGCCGCGTCTGCATGTCAAGAACTGAAGCATCCATCTATCTGACTATCTATCTATCTATCCAGCAGTACATCGACCCGCCATCGATAACACATTTGGCCGGGCGACCAGGGCGGGCGCGCTGCGGCGAGTCCGTTCTCGGCCGTGCTTCCAGGGCCGGGCTAATGGCCCGCCAAATCCAGGAACAGGGAACAGGCACCAGCTAACAGCACAATGAGCGATCTGTCCGACCGGTGCGTCACGGCCGAGGCGACGGCCTGCTGCTCCGTCCTGGACGCCGCGGTCCTCGACGGCGCGCTGCCTCGGCTGCACGCACAGCGCTCCCCCGCCCACCGCGCGCGTCACTAGTCTTTGTTGGAAAAAAATCTTTCGTGATTTATGCTTCCCGTGGCAAACGAACTAACACGTATCGGCAGGGCTGTGTGTGGGCCTGGCCCGGCCCCACACCGCCCCACGCGTTTGTTTTGCCAGGAATATGAATAACTTTGAATAATGAATGACCGGGGAATTTGCTTTGAATTGCTCAATGCTGATGCACAGTCCGACAGGAAGGGAGGGGCGCGTCGCGTGCTAGAGGGACCCGCCCCGCCCCGCCCCGCCCGCCCTGCCCGCCCCGCCTGTTGGGACGCCGCCACAGGTGTGTGGCGCCTAGGGAACCCCCCGTGGGGCCCGGCGGGGGTCAAGGCCGGGCGGGGCGGTGCAGCCCGGGGAATGTGTCAGCCACCCAGCGTGCCCTGCCAGCACTGCAAGGCACGAACCCCGCGGACGTCCTGGGCGCGGCCGAACCTCAGCCGAGCCTTCACGGCGGCGGCGAGGAACAGGCCTCCATCTGCACGCCGTAGCCCCGCCACTCCACAGTGGGGCAGAAGACCGGAGTAGGCGGGCAAAGTCCCGGACGCGTTTTGAGCTCCAGGTTCGCTAAATGGGACTCCAACCGAACGTGTGACCCCACCAATGGATTGCTCTCCGAACGACGAATCCATTGGCGGGGTCACGCTTTCAGTTCGAGTCCCACTGAGCGGCTCTGGAGCTCAAAACCTATCCGGGATTTTGACCGCCTCCACCGGTCTTCCGGCCCACTGTGCGCCACTCGCGCGCTTCTTGGCGGCACCGCGCACGCATTGTTCGTCCCACGCGCCGCACGCGTGACGGCACATTGGAGAGGCCGGCCCACTCTGCCTCTCTCGCACGCATGCGGCGGCCCGCAGGGGTGAGAGTGAGAGGCCGGTGTTTGGCGCGGCCGCGTTTTGGGAATCGGCGCCGAAATGCGCGCGGCCGGGAGGCGTTATTTCGAAAACCGGGCGAGCGCAATGACAACCTCCTTCGGCAGACGGCTGATGCCTTTGCCGGCCTTTGGCCGATGCCTTTGGCGTGTTGACGAAGAAGAATGATTGTTTCCCGGCGATTCGATTTGTCATGGGAGGGCTCTGTTTCAACAAGGGCTTAGCGGCGGCTGACAGGTGAAAGTACAGGTGAGGTCCCCCCCCCGAACGGCCTCTCCCAGCCAGGCCTCTGACACGGACACCCAGATCTCGGCGTTTGTGTGTGGCCGCGCCGGCCGCCTGCCGGCCGCGGGCACGGGCCCGATGACACCTCCGTGACCCAGTGGCGGGGCGGCCGCGCCGGGGATGTGTTATTCATGCGGACTTTCACGCCAGCCTCGGCTTCAGCTCCAAGCCTTGCATTGACATGTGAGGATCTCCGGCCCTGCCAGATCCCAGCCAGGGATTACTGCAAGCCACCGGAGCCTCTCCAACCGAAACAAAGATTCTCCCTTGGGATATTCGAGCCCTGGACCAGCGAGCGTCCGCTATTACTGCAGTTCAAACCGTTTGGGATAGGCAGAGAGTTCATTATGAAGTGCGCGAGTCAGAAAAATGGTACACGTCCCGTAGGAACCTCCACTTGAGGAAACTAAAGCGAATGGTGTTTGCTATGCTGATAGCGCGGTGACCCCGGTATGGTGTCAGGGGGCGTCCATAACGATCATAGAGTGGTTGGCCTTAGCCAAGACGCTCTACCGCGAACGGCGGGTGCGAAAAAAAAACCGCCGTTCATGGGAGGTCCCTGGGAGCTCGTCCGCGGGGTCTCACTGCGCTTGGAGGCATACACCGCAAGCTTGGCTGCACCCAAACAGAACGAGTCTCGCCCCCTAATGGGACCAGTCCGCGTCCTTCGACAGACAAGGACAGGAAATGTTCCGCGTGGGAAACGCGGCCGCGCCGGGAACACGGCCTTGGTGACATCCTCGACCTGGGTCAATGAGTGAGAGAGAGAGAGAGAGAGAGAGAGAGAGAGAGAGAGAGAGAGAGAGAGAGAGAGAGAGAGAGAGAGAGAGAGAGAGAGAGAGAGAGACGCACGTCGCACCGACGAAGACGTGTCGACGCGTTCGAACAAAACTGCAGCCGCGATGCTTTAAATTTGGTCCAGCCAATCATCATAAACCGAAGTCGACAGTCATGGCGACGTTGCCGAAACGACAACGACGCAGGAAAAAAAACGGGTGCAGGACGCGGTACGCACAACGGGTGGAAACGGGTCGGGCGGCGCTATAATTGTTTTCGATACACAATGCGCTGCCGCGATGGACGGCGTTGCTGCAGCCTTCGGCTTTCGCGGCGCTCGTCTTTTTGCCGCACCGTCACCGTTAGCCGCCCTGTCTCTCTCGCACCCACGGCCGGCCGGCCCAAATTGCAAACCTCTCCCGTCTCATTGAGCGGTAATGGCGCGCCTGCTTCCGACCCGCGTCGCTCCGTCTCTCTCGCACTCACGGGGCATCCCATGGGGGCGCGAGAGAGCGAGCGAGACGGAGCGAGACCGCCGGTGCGGACACTTTAACGACACGGCGCCGTCCAGCAGCGCCGCGGGGCGGACGGACACCGCCGGCACTAGCATTCGCCCACTGTGCGGCCCGCCCGTGCCGAATTCCCTGTCAATAATTATTTGGTCTGGCCGTCGCCGCGGGCAGGCCGCGAGGACCACGTTATTGGCAGATAATCACCGACCTAGACGGGGCGACGGCCGGGCGCAGTGTTTCTGTTCCGCTACAGCGACGGCAGCTCGCTGCCCATGCCGATAACGGGCCCATCCGCAAATATAACAATGGGGCAGCGCGGCAGCGCCGCACTGAGCGCAAGATGCATGGCATCTAATTCAATAGAAAATGAGGACGATAAAAACCCCTTTACGGCTTTTCATCCTTCAAAAGCACTTACACACTCGTGACGTAGATTGGGTTGTAAAAGGCTGGCATAGTGCACCGGGCGTGGCGCGGCGCTGTGTGCAGTCCGTAGTACCCGTGCATCTCGGCCCCCTTCGCGCCCCGTTGCCGCCCGAATTCCCTGCATTCCAAGTCAGCGTGAGAGAGACAGACTGCACACATCCTTTGGCAGTCACCGGCAGCGTGAGAGACACACTGTCGACACCCCTTGCACTGAGTTTCGCGCTAACAGAGTCTCTCGCGCGTGGAGTAGCGACGACGGGCCATTTCTTTTGAGGCCCACTGTACAGCACACCGCCGCCGACGAGTCAAATGATTGGGAAGCAAATAATAACACAACAGTGGTGTGACTCAGGTGTTTTCTTCTGTTGCAGCCGCGGCCGGCGCGCAAGGACGCGGCGGGCGGGCCTGCCGGCGTGGTGCCCAAGAAGCGCATGTCGCCGGGCGCCGAGGCGTACCGCTTCCGAGACAGCCTGCAGGGCCGGCAGCGAGACGCCCACCTGCCCACGTCCGGCACCAGCGCGCTAGACCTGTGCGTGCCCAAGACGTCCCCGGTCACGTCGCCGTCGACGTCCCCCGCGCTGACGCAGGACGCCACGCCGCCGCCGGTGCTGACGCCGCCGCTGGCCGGGGCCGCGCTGGCCGCGCCCACCACGCCGGGCAAGCCGTTCTACGACCCCAACAACAACAACAACAGCACGACCCGGTGCACGGCGCCGCTGAGGCCTATCCCAACGCGGCCCGCGGTGCCCAACGGCTTCGCCGTCACGCCGCCGCCGCCACCGGCGCCCGCGCCGCCCTCAACGCCGCCCCCGGCGTCCACCCCCGCCGAGGCCACCATCAAGACGGAGGTCGTGGAGGTCGGCGCCGAGGCCAAGGACGAAGACAACAACAAGACGCACTCGTGCGAGTCGTGCGGCAAGCGCTTCTCGCGTCGGCAGCTGCTCGTGCAGCACCGGCGCGTGCACACCGGCGAGCGGCCGTATGCGTGCGCCGCGTGCGGCAAGCAGTTCAGCCAGCGCGGCCACTGGAGCACGCACCAGAAGCTGCACGAGCCCGCGCGCACGCCCGAGCACGCCTGCGAGCAGTGCGGCAAGGCGTTCGTCACCCGGGCCTCCCTCAAGGTCAGTGGAAACATTCAGACAGGGCTTGCTTGCCCCGGGGGGATGGAGACCCGTCGGCCCGTCTCTCTCGCGCAGCCACACGGGACGCTTCGTGAGTGCGCGAGAGAGAGAAAGAGACGCTAACCTGATTCAGCGGCCCTTTACTGCCTTCCATTTACCTGCCCTGCCCGGCCGCACCGCCATGGAAATGACGCCATAAGACTTACCGGCGATCGCTGCTCATGCAGCTCCACTGGCTAACGCGGCCTCGTACGGCCAGGCAAGGCATGGCGCGGCACGGAAGGGAGAAGTACCTCCTGGTGTCCTTAACCCTTTCACCACCTCTCTCGATGCCCACCGCTCAAAGACACGGCTCGCTTGAGTTCCCCGAGCCGAGTGGGTCCATCTGATAGCTGACCTGCCCCACGAGTAGTATCACTTACTCCCCCCCTCCTTTTTCCCCGTCTCTCTTTGAGAAAACCTGTCGTGTCTCTCATTCATCAAGACAGCCCTGTTGTTGTCCGCTCAGAGGCAGCAGGGTGACATCGTGATCCACTGCCGCGCGTGGGGACGTGGTGACACAGTCAAATCCCCCTGCTTGTGACGCGGGTCGGGCCGGGATGAAAAAGCCATCATAATCGTAAACAGAGCCGCGATAATGATCATAAAACGTAGTCGTGTATAGACTTCACTAACAAAAAAGCAGCAGTTGTCCGATCGCTGAATGCTGATTTCCATAACGAAGACCGCTGTCCGTGTAGCGCTGCGCCTGCCTAGCGAGGCCGAAGGATCGTCTCTTCGCTCTGTCTCTCTCGCACCTTCTACGGGACGCCCCGCGAGTGCGACAGAGACAGAGCAACGCAACGCGGCCGTCCGACGACCACCTTCATACCCGCGGCCGCACCGCGCGGCACCGCCACTGTGTTATGCACAATGGCGCCGCGTACTCACAGCGCACTCACACCACTTCAATTGGAAGGAAGCGTTTGCATCTGTTTATTAAATGACGGAGCCGCTTGTGTAAAGATCGCACCGTTAGCCACCACCATCTCGTTGGCGAGCGCCAAGCGCCGCCGCTGGGTCGTGTGCTCCGGCCAGCCACAGTGGAAATCATTTCAGAGACAACAACCCATGTCCTGTCAATTTTGGCTGCATTTGTAGAGAAGCTCTATACAAAGACTCAACAGAATGTCAACTGTTGCTGCCAATTTTGGCTGCATTTGTAGAGAAGCTCTATAGAAAGACTCAACAGAATGTCAACTGGACAAGTATCGCTAATTTTAAGCAAAAGGCCACCGTTATTAGAAAGGAAAGAATAGATGGTCCTACTGTGCCGTACAATTATTGGGATGAACAAAATTAATGGTCCTACTGTATCGTTGAATTACTTAAATGGACAAAATTGATGGTCACACTGCATCGTAGAGTTATTACAATGGACAAAATTGATGGTCCCACTGTATCGTAGAATGGAACGTCACATTGGGTAAGAATGAAAGGAACGACATTAGTGGAGATCATAGGTGGCATGACACAAAGCGAAAGTTTGATTGTTTTGCCTGTAGATGAACATTAAGGCACATCTATTTTTTTAGCCAAATCAAAGTTTCTATTCAGCTCAGAGAGACCACTGACAACGCACAACAAGCAGAAGAGACATTTATTGCAGAAGTGTGTCACGTCCACACAGCAGTGCAACTTTCTTCCACAGAATATTAATTTTAATCTGTAAAATTCGAATTAATACCATGACCACTCTCACAGAAAACCTCTATTTCATGGTAGTCCTTACCTTGGATCATGTTGAGTTCATGAGTGAGTCCTTTTGTAGTGTAGACTTGGTTCGGAGGCTTGTAAATAGGTTATGATAACGTGACTCCACTTCTCCATTGATTCCCGGGCCGCCCCGATCCAAATAGAGTTTCCAGGAAAAAGGACAAGAGTCATGAAAAGTCCTCATAAAGACACACACACGCAGCGCGGCGCACGAGTAGAAAATCAAACTTAGACGAAATTCAAAACAACGTGCCAGATAGGTTATTCCAACGCCCTTACAGTACGGAAGTAAGCTTAGAGAAACGGAAGTAAAAAAGCGCCAGTTGATATGAGAAATCTACGCGGCAGAGGTTATCCGCAGCGTAGATTCGTGCGTCGTCTGCGTCCGTCGTTCATCTTCTGTTCTCCTCTATTCGCAGTAGGGATAACGGTCACCAGATGGGGCCAGAGGCAGTCGCTGGAGAATTGAGGTGCGAACATTAGCATTGCTCTTAGAACTTTATTCACTTCGACACCGGCCAAAAAGACCAAGTAATGAAAAGTGAGGACCCGTTCCGTTCCGACGGTAGCCGCGTGTTTTTCGCCTCCATTGACAGGCGGCCGGGCAGCCGCCTAATTCCCGTATCAGTCTCGCTGATCTCTATCTCCGTCGCACTCATTGGGCGTCCCGTTGCGAGAGAGACGAAGCGATCAGCTTGCCTCGCGCAGCGGGTGCGTTTTTGAATGTTGTTCCTGGGCGTCGCTCTCATTGACTTGTTCGGCGACGGTGTTGCTCTCACCATCCCACCGATGCGTTTTGGCCGTGATTGGAGTAGGTACAATCAGTCGCAAAACAGGAGGTCTGGTCTGTCGCTACTTCGCGCGCGAGAGACTCTGGCCAGCCTTTCAAAGGCACCGCTTGACCAAAGGATGAGGTGTTCATTTTTTTTTTTATTAGCCTGGCGACCCTAGGCGACCCCAAGGACTAAGCCGCGACCAGTTTTCCGCGACCCGAAATGGGGTCGCGACCCCAAGGTTGGGAACCGCAGGATCCCAGGGCATCGCAGGTGCTCAGCATTCTCGGCAGCAGCAGGCGGCAGCACCACACGGGTGCGTGGCGGAGCGTTCCACTTTAGGATTTGCAATGTAGAGTGTCCTGCCGCGGCCGGCGCGGTGCGGCGCGGAGCGCGACAACACAGTGACGCCGTTGTCGCGCGGCTGGCTCGGCCTATTGGTCATCTCGTTAGACCTAGGCCCCTCGCCTTGTAGAGCATCAGGGCCCGCAAGGCGCGGCGCGGCGCTGCCACTGACATTTGCGAGCGACGTGCGGCGCGACCCGCCTGTCGACCCCGCCAGCAGCCAAGTGCGCGCTGCTCCGGCCGGTTGTGTCGCGCCGTGATGTAGTCCGCCATCGGGGGGCGCGTCGCGTCGCGCGCCGTACCGCGACGCGAGAAACAGAAAAACATTCGCGCGGGGAAAAAAGGAGTGCAGTCACGCACGTGGGGATTATTGTATATCGCCGTCGGAGTTACAAATGGTCCTCCGTGTTTACACGCAGGTGTTATGCAATGCCGGGGTCGTCACACGGACCGGGGGTAGCGGCAGCGCGGCCCCCTGGAAAGGCGCTGCCTCGCTCTGTCTCTCTCGCACCCGTACGGCACGCCCCGTGAGTGCGAGAGAGACAGGGCGACGGCCGGCTGGACGGGCCGCTGGAAGCCTCATTGGCGATGCACCGCGGCAGCCTGCGCCATGCCAGGCGGCCGGGCCGGGCACCGCCCTGTCGCGCAGGTTCGTTCACTGTCGCAGCAATTTCTCATACAGCTGTTATGCATGAACGAGGGGGCTGCCTGCATCGCTGGCATTCCCGGCCATTTACCCGACGCCCCAGGTACGGCGGTGCCTACACTGGTCGCGGTTCGGTCGCGGCGAGTGCAGGGAGGCAGGTCCACGACCTTGCGGGTCGCGGGTTCGGATCCGGCCGCCGCGATCTAGTTTTCCAGCAGCTTGCTTTTAATGCACCTGTTTCCAGCCGGCTGGAGCAGAGGCGGCCGCAGTCTCAGGGCGACGCGGGCCGCACCGAGGGGCGCCGGTTGTCTCGCTCGCACCCACTCGGGGCGCCCCATGTGTGCGAGGGAGAGCCTCTGAGAACCAGCCTACAGGGCCGGCCGAGGGGCGTGGGCGCGAGAAAAATGGCCGGTGGCGTTATTGGGCGACAGGAGTCCATTAGCCCAGGGCTGCGGGCAAGCAGGCTGAGTCCCAACAGTGCCTTCGTCGCTCTGTCTCTCTCGCACTCACGATGCACCCCGGAGGGGTGCGAGAGAGAAAGAGCGGCAAACGCCAAAACGGCCGCGGGCTGGACCGAAAGAGCCCCATCGCCATCAAGCACACCTCCAGGCAAGGACAACAGACTCCAAAACGGACGCACGCTCTCGCTCACACACACGCACATTCCGGGGGCCGGCCCACTGTGCGGCTTGCCGTTCTTGTTCTGAGGCCATTAGGAGCGCCTCGAGTAACGCGCTTGTCATTATCAGATGGACCGGGATCGAAAACGCGAGTGTTTTCGTGTCTTTTTTTCTTCTCTCCTTCTCGCTCTCGGTCGAGCTTTGAGTTATGCAAGCCCTCGCAAGTAGTAATCGCCTTGTTTCCGCTCGGCCCGTCTCAGCCCAGCGACACAATGCGGTCCTCTCAATCCGGACAAGCGCACGATTTTTCGGTGATCGGCGAGTCGAGTGGACCGAAGCACGAGCGGATATCGCTTCCGACGACGAGAAATCCATTTCAGTTAAGTGTCACACTCGTTTACGTGCCGCTTAATATTCATAATATGTGGTCGGTTTTGCTCGTGAGCCTCTTGTGTCCGTGTATGTGTGTGTGTGCGCGCGCGTATGAGTGCATTACGTGTGTCTGTGTGAATGCACGCGTGTCGCTGTGAGAGTCTGCAGCAGCTACTTCCAATGTTCGCCACAGGCGATCGACCCCCGCGCCGCGCTGCAGTGTTGGTGCGCACACCGTGTATATCGAAACGGAAGGCAGGAGGTGGAGGGGCGAGGAGAGGGGGAATGTAAGTTAATGCAGTGCGGTCGGGCCGCCGTTGTTGAACGCCTCCTGATTGATGAGCTGCGATGTGTCAGCGAATAGCAGCTGAACGGCTGCGGTGGTATGGCAGCTGCTGCCCCGCGACGTTCGGTGGAAAAGGGCGTGGCGGGGCGGCGCGGGGCGGCGCGGGGCGCGTCACGGTACTTAAGTTAAACACTGATTGAGGCACTACCGACCTGTCCGATGCGGATCGCCGGCCCGATAATGCATCATGATCATCACCGCAAGGCACCGTGAGCTGACTCCGAGGGTCGGTTTCGTCGCTCTGCCTCTCTCGCACCGGCACGCGACGCCTCATGAGTGCGAGAGAGACAGAGCAACGCCACTCTCGCAGTCGGTAGGTCAGTCTGCGGCGCGGCAACGCGTCGTGCATCTCGATGCTCGCCACGTCGCGCGCGCCGCGCGCACGGCGACGGCAGCCTCATTCCGAGAGACGATATCGTCGCTCTGTCTCTCTCTCTCGGCCTTGCTGGACGTCCCGCGAGTGCGAGAGAGACAGAGCGACGGACGCGCTGTTCGGAGTGGGCCCGCCTGGCGAGGGAAATCCACGCGGGGGGAGCGCCTGGGAGGCAGGCAGCTGCCGCGCGCGGCTCGCAGCGGTGCCCGCCGGGTGGCCTACCCTCGCCAGTGCAGGCGTTCTCGCCTACTTTCGGCGGCCGGCCGCGCCCAGCCGCGCCCAGCCCCGCGGAGGAAGCTGGAACGGTAACGCCGGACGGCCGGCGCTCCGGGCCAAGGCAGTAACGACCAGGGCAGTGAATGCCATCAGCAAATGACTTGCCAGCCAGTGCCGCGCCACGCCACAGCGCGCCGCGTTTTTGTGCCCCGCGCGCCACACTCCGTATGCAAATGTGCCGAACCTGTTGCCTTAATTGAGACATTAGTTCAGAGCGGGGCGACACTAACACGCAGACAGACAGACAGACAGACAGACAGAAGGACAGACAGACAGACACACTTTGGGGATGTACGGGACATCAAAGAATTGCTATTTTTCGCGTTCCTCTCGTAGAACTTACACACCAGTGCCACGCGACATGGTGTCCCCCAGCGGGTGCCGCCTCCCTGCTCGTCGCCACTTAGAGGGATGCTACAACGTGGGGCAGAAGGCTGACTCCGCAGACTCCCATGAACACGAGGCGTCCGGGGCGGGGCGTGGCGGGGCGGGGCGGGGTGGGGCGGGGTGGGGCGCGCGCCTGCTGGCGAGGTGGGACCTTTAAACGGGACGCGCGCTGCGCACGTCTGCCCAGAGTGACTCAGAACAAGTACAACAAGTGCAACGAGTAGGCCCGGCCGGCCGGCCGGCTGGACTGACTGGCCGGCTGCATTCATATGCGGGTCTTAAGTGGACGTGCGGCAATGGATTCGCGGCGGCGCTGCGCGGTGTGCCGGGGACGCGGTGGCCCGGGGGGGCGCGCGGTGGGCCGGGGGACGCAGTGGGCACGCTGCCCGCGGCAAACTAGACCGGCTCCATGAATGAACTCGTCTCCGCGCTGTCACTCGGTGGTCCGCGCGTCATGAAGGGAGGGCCGGCTCGCTGATTCAGCGTGCGAAGGCTCCTTCTCGCACTCATGGGCGGCGACTGCGACGGGTGCGAAACAGACGGAGGGCGTACCGGAATGCATTGTGCGGACACGCGGCGCGCCAGGACGACGGCCAGCAGGGCCAGGAAGCGGAGCGTCCGGCCCACGCCGCCGCATTGTCTCAATACCGGCATCCATATGCATGCCGGCCAAGTCGGGCTGCGAAAATGACGCGTCGAGGCTCGCCCTTTTAATTGCGCGGCTCGGGGACACACACGCGGCATGTTAATGGCAGCCGCGTTCGCGCGGAAGGCGCAGGAGGGCCTCCTGGCGGTGGAGTCGTGGCCGCGCCGTGAGCCGCGCCACCGTAAAGATATCATTCGGGGTGGCAGCGGGGCGGGGCGGGGCGCGGCGGTCAGATTTACATGAGCTAGTAATGAATGACTCGTCCGGCCGCACCGCTGCTCCGTATTCCCTCTTAGCCTCTCATCCCAGTCAGATTTATCACGCGCTCGCTAATCTGCGGCTGTCATTCGTCTTGCTCTGCCCGCAGTGCAGACCGACTCCGACCGCGCGGCGTTCCGTCCGCCCGTCTCCCTCGCACTCTGGACGCAACGCCCCGTGAGTGCGAGAGAGACAGCGAGCGACGAAAGCAGTGTCCGGAGCGACTGGTCTTATTCGCACGGACGGCGCGCGGGCAACTTTGTTGCGCCGGCGAAAGGCAACGTGCAGCGCAGCACGGTGGAAACGGGGACCTTCTCTGCGAGTGCTCTGTGAACGCGTCTGTGTGAGGGCAGTGTTTGTTCAGGCACTAATACGAGCCGCCTCGGTGGTGTCGTTCCGAGCGAAAGCCAGGACAGGTTGTGTCTACCAATGAATGGGGGGTCCCTGCTGAAGGCAGGAGTGGCTGTTAGTGGAGTAGCAGGGGACTTGAACGCGAGGCCGAACCATCATCGGGCCCCGCTCTACACACGAAGTGCGTTGAGTGCCTCTGTCTCTCTCGCACTCACGGGCCGTGCCGTGGTGGTGCGAGAGAGCGCCGAGGCACTGTTCGGAAATCAGCCATCAGCGCGCGGCGCGGCATGCTCTGCGGACAGATGGACCATCACTGCGGAAATAAACGGCCGCCCGATGGATTCTCTGGCGTGGGGCCACCGCGCTGTGGGGCACGCACACTCACACACACACACACACACACACACACACACACACACACGGCGTTGGAGTGGCCTCGGACGACGGCTGCCTGATGACCCGCAATGAAGGGTCCCCATTGGCCGATTTACAGTGCTGTCCGACCGGCTGCCGCCGGACTTAACTCCGAAGGGTCTCTTCGTCGCTCCGTCTCTCGCGCACCCCTAAGGGACGCCCCATGAGAGCGGCAGAGACGGAGCGACGAAACGATCCTCCGGAAAATCAGGCGGCTGCTGCTTGTCAATCCGGGAGGCGCGCATCTTAGGGTTGTGCCATCTGGAACGCAGTTAATCAGAGCGAGCGTGATCCGTGGCTAACGGCTTTATTAATTAGCCGTTTGATGTGACTGTGTGTGTGTGTGTGTGTGAGTGCGAGCCCGTGTGTCCTTCGACGCGTGCATGTGTGCGTGCGTTAAGAAACGCCAACAGCAAGTGCCGCGGCGCGGCGCTAAAACTACTTGTCGTTGAGGTTTTCATAACCCGTTCTCTGACCGCTGGGCGGCAGCGGGCGCACCGGCGGGGCACCGGTGGGGCACCAGCCAGTACTCTGCACTGTTCGAGACAAGTTGGAGGCAGCCGCGCGTTGTGAAGCCGAAGGCGGGTCGTTGTTGATGAAATATGGCGGCGGCCCACTGGCCGGCGGCCCGTCTCGCGGAACATACATTGTGTCAGGTGCCTGCGGTGGCGTCGCCCTGACGTCGTCCAGGCGTCCCGGGGCTCCGCGACACTTGAACCGCTGCTGCTCTAACGAGATGAGAGGGCGGGGGGCATGTGAGCAGCTCCGCTGGCCGGGCCAAACAAGGTGCTGCACCACGTGTGCCTCGCCGCCCTACGCCTTCCTCGCCATCCAGTCGCCCCGCTGTGCCACGCCGCTGCGCTGTGCGCTGCTCTGCGCGTAATGTTGCGTAAATTACTCGCCGTCCAACTCCCGGTTCGTGACACGCTGCAGCGACGGCGACGGCAGTGCTCGAGGTGGTCGAAAATTCGACCGATAACACCCGAATGATGTACTGCGTCGCGGAGGCCAGCGGACTGATTATTCCGAATAGTCGCTCCGTGTCTCTCTCTCTCTCTCTCTCTCTCTCTCTCTCTCTCTCTCTCTCTCTCTCTCTCTCTCTCTCTCCACGACGGGTGACCTGCGGGGCGTCATGAGAGCGCGCGAGAGAGACAGAGCGACGAAAGCGATGTTCGGAATCAGCCTGCTGATCTGCCCGCATGAATCACGGCGTTGACGCGCTCCGTATCACAGCCGTGGGGCGGCGTTGCGTGGCGTGCCGTGCCGTGACGAGCCTAATTGGCTGGATAAGGTGTGCGCGACCAATTATTGAGAGGTGGCCGCTGCGGCAGTGCGACACCAAGCCTGCCACAACCTCAACAAAATAATAATAATTAAAAAACCTTTAAAAAATAAACTTTCTTTTGTCCGCAGGTGCACCAACGGACGCACACTGGCGAGAAGCCGTTCCGCTGCGCCGAGTGCGGCAAGACGTTCTCGCAGCTCCGCAACTTCAAGTACCACCGGTCGGTGCACGAGGGCACCCGCGAGTTCGCCGCCACGTGTCCCGAGTGCGGCAAGCTGTTCAACGACCGCGGCTACCTGTCCTCGCACATGAAGATCCACCGGAACAGGTACAATCCCAATTAAAATCTTCTAAAAAAAGATAAAAAAAAAAAAACTCCAAACCACAATTTAAAAAAAAAATCTTGAGAAAATTATTTAAAAAACTTTTCAAAAAAAGGTAAAAAATATTTTTTAAAAAGTTAAAAAAAAACAACCTTTTTTTGTAAGTAGGGCTTTTTTTCTGGCAGTGTTATTGCCCTCGTTTTTCGCGCCTTGCAAATAAAGTCCTTGGCACGCCGCGCCCGGCCGGGGCCGCGCCGCTCGTCTGTTTGTTCGAAGCGCTTCGCTGCGCTCATCAAAGCCGTGATCAGATAGCGCTGCTTATTTATCGGCGCCCTTTCCGGCCCGAGGGCTTGGAGGCTTCGAGACGCAGGCCCGCACTTGTCGCGGCCGTCAGGCCCTGGATGGCCGTCGACAAACCAATGACACGGCCGGCCGCGCTTCGGGACTGGGACGCCGAGGCCGCCACTATCATCTCGTGCTCATTAAATTTCTCATACAAGTGGCGGGCTGCGCCGTTCCGTAAGGCCGAACGGCTCGGGCGGCCCGGCTAATTGGATTGTTTCAGATCGAAGCTCTCGAGAGAGACAGAGCGACGAAAGCGCTGTCCGGAATCATCGGCCTTCTGCTCCGGGGCGTCCGGGGCGGGCGGAAGGGGAGGGGGGAAGGTTTTGTTGGCTTTTTGCGGCACCTCATCGGAGCCCCCGTGTCTTGTTCGGTCACCAGACTACATGCCTCTTTGTAGTTCCTTTGTCCGGTGTACCGTAGCAGCGAGGCCCCGCCCCGCCGCGCCTCCGGGCCACGCCCCGTGTATACTCTGTTCCAATTAACCTTTGCGGCCTGATTGTGCGCGATGCCGCGCTGCGTCATGGCGTCGTCATGCCGCGCTTATCACGGACCGGCTTGTCATTATTGGCTCGCGGCCCGGGGAAGGACGGCCGGACCAGGGAAGCGCTTTCACCGGCCGGGAAATTCGGAGGGGAAGTTAGTCTTCTAGTGTGGGTACATGCCGCCGTGGCCGGGCGGGCCGGGCGGCCGGAAGTACCGAGGAACAGGTCCATGTCGGCTTGATTAACGCAGGAACAGCGGCGGTGCGCTGTCTCCCGCACCCCGACGGGACGCCCCGTGAGTGCGACAGAGCGACGACGCAGGGGGCGGGGCGGGTTCCGGTTCAAGCATGTCGCCGAGGCCGCGACCGCGGGGCACGCCGTCACTGGCAAAGGGAAGCATCGCGAATCACTCACGCGAACCCGTTCCGATTGTTGCAGGAAGGAGTACGGCTGCGAGTTCTGCGACAAGAGCTTCAACCAGCGCGTGGCCTACAACATGCACGTGCGGATCCACACGGGCGAGAAGCCGCACCAGTGCCCCACGTGCGGCAAGACCTTCTCGCGGAAGATGCTGCTCAAACAGCACCTGCGCATTCACACGGGTACGCGGAGGCGACGCGCCGATCACGTGACGAGGGGGCGAACGGACGAGTAACATGGTGATTTGATTTTCCAGGCGAGAAGCCGTTCAGCTGCACGGTGTGCGGCAAGTGCTTTGCGGACCGATCCAACATGACGCTGCACATGCGGCTGCACTCGGGGGAGAAGCCGTACCAGTGCACAGTGTGCTGCAAGAGCTTCACCAAGAAGCACCACCTCAAGACCCACATCAACTACCACACCGGCCTCAAGCCCTACTCGTGCTCCAAGTGCGGCTTGCACTTCTCGCAGTCCTCCAACATGCGGACCCACCACAAGAAGTGCAACGGTCCACCGCCGGGGACGGCGCCACCCTCGGACCCCGGCCACCCCACCGCCCCCGGCCACCCCACCGCCCCCGGCCAGGACAAGGACGCCCTCCAAAGCCTCCAGGGCCTTCAGGGGCTCCCGGGCGCGGCCGTGCCACTGACTGACTCCGCCAGCACGCCGCCCCCAGTGCCGCCCCCAGTGCCGCCCCCACCCTCAGGGCGACTGCCCCGGCCCACCCCCACCCCCACCGCCGGCCTCCACCTTGTGATAACCCCGCCCCTGGAGCCGCAGACCGACAGGGCCGTCTGCTGAAAAAAACTCAAACAAACGCCATATTATTTTTTTTATTATTTTATTTTTTGTTACGAATGTCTTGTAAATAAAACTATTATTTTATTACTGTTATTTGAATTATTCGATGACTCTAAGTCCCTATCTTAGTACTCTGTGAGCAACGAGGAGCAAGAAAGCAAGAAAGACGCAAGGGAAAAAATAGGCCAAAAAGGAAAAGGAAGGTGCGTGATATGTTTCGATTTTCACCCATTGGACCGTGGCTATCTCTTCTTACGATCGTGCCCACGCCAGCCAAACACACCAGCCTAATCAGATCATCACAATAATGACAAAGGCCGCGAGGTCGTCCCGCCGGTCTCGTTTCGCAAGAGCGCCCCCAGAGCTTCCCTAATGACCAGCCGAGAACAGATCAATCAAGGTGGGTCAACCTGGGTGGCAATTTTGACGCACCGTCGTAGTTGTGCATTAACGAGCGTCCAATTAGCATGTTGCGCTCTTTTCACAATTCAACTTCAATTGTAGTATTATTGAAACTTCAACTGTAGGGTTGAAACTTTGACTTCAGTTTTAAAAATTCAACAGCAGTAAATTATTAAAACTTTGTGCCTGGGCGGTTATCAAAAATAGAAATAAAATGCGTCAATATTCAGAGACTCGATAAAAAAAAAAACACAACAGCCCTACTTACACGCACACACACGAATAGACACGCAGCACGCAGCTCGGTCTTCTTATCTCCTTGTTCCTCATTTTAATGGTGCGTCTGAAAGCTGACAGCGACGCACGCCGCGCCGCGCCCTGCTAGTGCATGGCACATTTCTGTCGATAGGACTCACGCTAATTGTCCATGCTGGAAACCGGCCCGTCCGGGTACTCGCGGAAAGGCCGCGTGGTCTTTTTAGCCGCCCCGCCCCGCCCTGCGCTGCCCACTCGAGAAAGCTCCAGAATGCGTCACGTGCCAGGCACTAATGCGCACCGTTTTTAAAATTTGCAGCAGTTTTAATTTTTTTCATTTATTTCTTTTTTTTCCAATTTTTCTTTTTAATTACTTTTTGTGTGTGCGGTCCGGTGGTACCCGAAGTTCATCATCATCGCGCTGCTGTGAACCAAGACAACGCGAGGCGGGACGAGGCGACGCAGGGCGTCATCACGGCCTCCTTGTCCTCCATTGAGTGACTTTGAAAAGCGGCAAAGCGACGCGCTGTCGGCGCTACCGCATGTGGTCTCTCTCTCTCTCTCTCTCTCTCTCTCTCTCTCTCTCTCTCTCTCTCTCTCTCTCTCTCTCTCTCTCTCTCTCTCTCTCTCTCTCTCTCTCTCTCTCTCTCTCTCTCTCTCTGCGGTCGGTTTCAGTGTGTGTGTGCGCGCGCTTGTGTGTGTATAGGTTCGCTAACGGAAATCCGAGCAAGTTAATCAAACTCCGAGTGCTACTCCACGACATCGTGGGAGAGCTCCACAGAAGCAACATTGTCGCCCTTCCGTCGTGGAACCACTACATAAACGGAAAAGAAGGACCGTATCTTGACAAACCTCGGATAATGAACGCTCCTCAATATAACCACCGTTAATGACATGTTAATTACTCAAGTACCGTGTTGTCGGTCCGTCTAACCTACTGGCGCAAGGAAAAAGGGGGAAAAAAGAAAAATCAACCGCACACACAATAATAAAAACAAAATGACGGCAGATTCCGCACGTCTTGTCTTATTGCCCTCCAGTTCCAAATTTATCGCCGATTCCTCATCGACCAGGCCGTGAGCCTCACAGCCGGTCGCACGACAGCCACGTTACCGCCAGGAATGTCCCTCGAAATGACTTCAAGAGGAAATCAGAGCTGTCCGCCTTTATTAGGACAAGAGCTCAAAACGAGAGTTAATTAACTAGGTAAAGTGATGAACAAGTAACTGGCGGCCTGAGCCTCCTAATCCAGCAAGGCAAACAAAATGGATGACAAATCCGTGCATCAAGAAACCGCGGTCTGGTCCGGCCAGGCCCAAAGGGACTGGAAACTCATTCATGCAAAACATGGCCCATTCAGAAAACGGTAAAGCCCTGTGTCGTTTCGGGGCGTGGCAGGACGGAGCGTGGCGTGGCAGCGGGGGCCCCACCTCAATCAATAAACTGTGCCGAACAGGTGCCTTAAGCACCCACGCCATAAAATCGGACATGCACTGTCTCTTCCTACTTTGAGGTCGTGCGGGGCTACGGGGCCGCGCGGGCAGGGCAGCCAATATGTCACTTTCCTGGAGATAAAGAAGCTGGTTTTACGCGCGAGCAAGCCCAGGATGGCAGGAGGGCGCCGGGGGCACGCCTCCGAGAACGACGCCGCCGCGGACGTACGACGCGCGTCGCGGTCGCAGCCCCGGCCGTGCAGATCGAAGTGGCTTTTACTCCCGTTTTACGACAAAAGGGCTCCCGGGGCGCGCGCCTTCGATGGCAGGGCGTGGCGCGAGTGCGCGTCCATTCCTGTGCCGATTACAACCGAGTCTCACCAGCGTTCGAGGTGTCTGGGTTGAATCAGTGGTCTCTTGTGTACACAGAGCGAGAGGGACAGAGCCACGGATTCGTACGGATCGGTGGCGGTCGTAACCGCCATTCTACACGTCCGCGTCGGCCGTCGAGCCGCCGGCGTTTCATTTCGCAGCGCCTCGCAGTGTTTTGAGGCCGTTCGGCGGAATTCGCGGTGTGACGGCGCCGCCACCGGTGCAGGATGCACTTAGCGAGCCACACGCGCGCCCGACGGTAAAACGACGCGCTTCTCGGCCAAATCGAACGCCGCCTCCGCGATCCGCGCATAGGAATCGGCAGCAAAATGAGGAACAGGATTTCGTCTTGTTTTCGCAGTTAGTCCACGGGTCGTCCGTCCTCGTTTCGGAGGCCCAGTGCGAATGAGCTTTCTCCCAGCTGCCAATATACCGCAACAAAGAGCCTCTTGCGACACACACACACACACACACACACACACGCACACAGACGACACACACACATTCACACACGGGCGAGCGAGCGCGCTCGTCGCTCACATAACCACAATAGGCTTTCGTTGCGAAATTTACGCCTCGGATAATCGTCCCTTGCATTCTGGCTAACGAAAGGCCCCGCTCCAAATTCGGGTCCCCGATGGCGTGGCGTGGCGCGCCCGAACGCTTTATGAGATGTTCATCTGTGCGTCCTGGCGGCGTGCGGGCCCTGTGCTGGCCCTGTGCTGCCCTGCCGCTGGTCGCCATAACTCGTCTCGGTCCCATTTTCGAATCGCTGTCTGTCTGTCTGTCTGTCTGTCTGTCTGTCTGTCTGTCTGTCTGTATGTATGTCTGTCGGTCCGTCCGGCCTGCAGCCATTGTCGCATGCGGGCCGAAAAAGCGCATCGGGACTCGCACATGTCTGTAAAAGGAAAGAGGACGCCGAGCCCTTCCTCAAAATACGCGTCGGGCAGCAACGCGGTCACGCACGCCGCTCCAGGGCCGGCCGGCCGGCTGGGCAGGCAGCCTCCCAAGGATAACTTACTCGGCCGGGCGTCGTCTTGTTAGTGGGAAAGTCTGTTTTGCCCAGTTTCGATTTCCAGCGATTCCTCCCTCCCTGGTCCTCTGTGGCTCATTATCAATTATTTATGCTCTTTGTGGGTTATACGGCCTTACTAAATCGCGCCTTGACCCGCTACTCCAAAAGTTGGAACACCCTCAAAAAAAAAACAATTCAAATTCCGCGGAAGATCTGAACTGAATTCGAAAACACATGCGAGACACGTGTACAAACACCACGCTCTCACACATCACACTCTCTCCTCCCTAACACACACACACACACACACACACCGGCGAGGCCGAAATGAGCGTCTGATGCAAACAAAGAACCACAGGGGGGCTGCCGAATCGATGAGCTGGATAACACCTCTTCGGAGACAGCCTTCTCTCCGTCGCACTGCCGGCCGGGGCCCTGGGTCGCCCCGGGTGCGAGAGAGACAGGCGGCCGGCGGCGCGGACCCGACCTCCTGCGGGAACAAAACACCTGACGCGTCTCCGGGCCGTCTCGCCTGATGCAGATAGCTAACGGGGCGATCGCCTCCTGCCCGCCCCGGGTCAGGTCAAAAAACAACACTCCAAAAACACGTCGCGAAAATGGGTATATTGTTCCAACAGCGGGCAGGAAAAAAAAAGAGTTGTAGACTGTGTTTTCCTTATGGTGTGTCTATCATAAGTAGCCAGGTGTAACACGAGGCTTAGCCATCGCGAAACGGGACGAAGGCTGTCGCACTGTGAAAAATCGTGCGGAGCTCGACCCTAAGCGACCCTTGCACGGCTTGCCCTGAGGGCAGTGGCCCGACCCGGCGACCCGCCGACCCACCACACGGAGCACCGAGTGCGTAATGCACTTACTAATTCGTCGCGTGTTTATGCCCACGCCCGGGTCAGTCACGCTGCGAGGGGGAGGGGTGCAGCGGACTAGTGCCAGAGCGCAGCAGACACCCAGACACACACAGGGCACCTTCTTTGGTCAACATTGAGGTGCAGAGGGAGGGAGCCAGAGAGAGACGCATCACTGCTTCCGACTGAGAAGCAAAATCCACAATCTCGATTGGAATATTGAGGCCCATCATTCGTGTTTGCAGCAGGGCAAGGGCTTCATCGTGGATGAATGGATGTGTCGAAGGCGCTGTCACGGAGAGCAACGCAGCCGGCTGGAGAGGCGCCGCTTCGCGCGCTAGACCTTGCCTCGCCGTCCTGGTGTCCGAAACGGTCGGATGGCGTGCTGCCGGCTGTGCGCTGCAAAGCGCAGGGCGCCCCATTCATCTTGCGTCGACAAGGTGGTGCTGCGGCCTGCTTCCGAGAGTCGCGCTGTCTCTCTCGCACTCGCAGAGCGGCCCGTTAAGTTGCGAAGGAAACAGGGCGAGCAACTCGCGGAATCAGTCCCTCTCGCCGACAGCCCGCGCAGGGATTTGTCCAGGATCCCTCGGGTATGCCTCGAGTATCGAGGGAAACACTGAAGTGAATTATGAGCCGGGGAAGGAGGGCGAGAGCAACATGACAAGCACACGGCGGACGGGGCCGCGTGCGGAGCGAGGCATCTCTTTCCGTAGTGCAGCCGCAAGCCCAGCTGTCTCCACCCTGCATAAGTTGTTTGTTATGTGATCGAATCAAAGGGACCAAAAATGCACTTTAGATCATAAGGTGCTATGCGACGGGTTTGGTGGTAAACTTCCACATTAGTTAAAACTCGGACAAACACTGCCAGCGCGAGCGAGCGGCGGCTAGGCGAGCCCAGCGCCCCCTCGCGGCGACTCCCGGAACCTCGTCCGCACACGAGACCAGTTAGAGCGGTGACGAAGCACCATTTGAATTCTTAGTCTAAATTCAAAACTGTTCAACCAGTCGATGTTGATCTAACTCGTCGTTTATTTCTTCACTAGCAGTTTAGACTGCGCTCCAGGCGGACGCGGCGGGCCGCGGGCCGTGCAGTCCACGGCAAGGCGAGGCGTCGCGGCGACCAGCCGGCCGGCCGCAAAATCACACAGGCAAGGTGAAGGGCGCCACCACATCGCCACACCGCGTCGTCCAATACATTGTGGAATTTACGAGCCAGGCGACGCGGCCCCAGGCGCGCCGTGCACGCCAATGCAGCACAAGAAGACCGCAATTTTGAAGCTCCTTTCCCTCTGCGGCACCCTGTCCACTGTGCAGCGGCCGGCCGTCGCGGCCCTGGCAGTGGCGTGGCGGTGGCAATGGCAATCCGGCCGGACACCACAGCGCGGCTGCCTCGTGATGAAGAAGGGCGTATCGGGCGAGATCGCGGCGTGCCGTATCGCGGTCTGCGCTGCGTCGCTCTGTCTCTCTCGCACGCGTGGGGCGTCCCGGCGTGGTGCGAGAGAGACAGAGCGACGAAGCGCCGTTGTTCGGAACCAGGCTGCTGGAGATTCCACTTTGTGGCGTCGAGGGAGCGGGGAGCGGGGTGGGCCGACGCCGCACAGGTGCAGCACGGCAAGCACGGCGAGGAGGTGAAGATGTGCACCGGGGCGGTGTGAGGAGCAGCGCGGGACTTGAAGGATCAGGTGATCGTAAACCGAACGTAAACTGACTGCGCTGCGCGCTAGGCGCACAGTACACGCTGTCTTCGTCTCTCTCGCACCCCTACGCGCCGCCTCAGACTGCGAGCGTGATGGTGGTCCTCTCGGAACCGCTCCGCTCTGCAGGCCGTGCTCGCCATTACTGAAACGTGTTCTGCCTACCGCCCTTCATGAAATGTGGTCGCGTCGTCCACAGCCCTTCTTATCGGGAGCTCAACTTGATACCCCTTCAATCATCGGGCGTTGCGCCCGCTGAACCGCGGAGGACCTCCGTGTCGCACTTAGCGCGCCTACAGTTTGTGGGTCTGATGCCGAAGGATCGCCCCATGAGTGCGAGAGAGAGGCAGAGGCGCGACGAGTAGACCCTCGCAGCCAGGCGGACCGCTACGCGCCGCTCACTCACTATTTCCACTTTAGCGTATTTTCGCACTGAGTTGCCGCTTTCAATGATAAAATGTTGCGACCGTTGCTGCTACTTATTCAAAGCCACTGCTATGCGCGGTGTTTATCATGAGCCGTGGAGGCTGGAGGTGTTGACGCGTCGGTTTCCCGGTACGAGGATCGGCGGTTCAAATCTTATCACTTCACGACTTTTTTTTCTGACCGCTGCTCATTGTCACGTCAAGAGCCCGCTTCAATCGGCATCAGACATGAGCCGTGGTGGCTGAGGCCGTAAAGGCGTACGACCCTGACCGTAAGGTCCGGGGATCGAATCCTAACACTTCCTTTCATTTTTCGACTGGCTTCCTCCCACTGCGACTCAAACCCGTCGTCCAACACTCGGCAGATGTGCAAGTCAGGGTGGTGTAGTGGTCTAGGCTCAATCCAGGCCATTACACCCGGGTGTCTAAAAAGCAGTCCGCTTCGGCGGATTGGCCTCGGCACTGGTTCGATCCCCGATCGAGCCAGCCACTCGAAATTGGTCGCGAGTGGGTCCATTCCGATTCGTCGGATGGAGTTGATAAGTCCTTTGAAGCTGGCCCACTGACTGCATGTTCGGGTCTGGGAGCGCCGGACAGCGGGGGTACATTGGGTACCGACCACCCTGCGCAAACAAAAGCTCCCAAAACTACTCTCTCTCTTTCTTTCTTTCTCTGTCTCTCTATCGTCTCTGCCTTACTCTACTCTGCCCATGTTGGGCCGTGTCGGCGGCTCGGGTCCTACTGGGTCCCCCGGCGTACGATATCGAAGTCGCTGGATCGGATTAACCCCAGTTACCTGATAGCACCGGTTCCCATCCCGAACACCGAAGTAAAGCAGGAGGCCTCCCCATTAAGACTGGGGAGGGGGTGTAGAGTTCCATTTTTTTAAATTTATTTTTAGACACGACCGTCAGCGCCTGGGTGCACCGTTTCCCACATCCGAACACCGAAGTTAAGCAGGCCCCGGCGGGGGGGGGGGGGGGGGGGGGGGGTCGTAGGGTCCGTCTATTCTACAAAACACTCGATTTAGTTTATGGTCGTTCAAACGACTGTAACCCGATTTTTAGACGACCGGAGAAAAATTGCTCTTTTGTATTTTTGTTCATCGTGAACGGTTTGCGTCTCTATCTGACAGGAATTCGTGTCTTTTTTTTGTTTTTTTTTTTGTGTTTTATTCATTGGCATGTTTTCGCTATTAACGGCCAAATAGGTAAAGCAGCCGCGAAAGCAACGTAGTGTAGCCGAGCCTCCTCCTCTTCAGGTAACATCTTTATCTGTGCCCTGGAGAAGGGCGGGGTGCGACGGTCGTAACATAAAACTGGTGTAATTACAATACTTCCCCCCCCCCCTCCTTTTTCACACACCGACACACACAGACACACACAGAGGGGCATAGGTGTGCCGCGAATGATTACCATCACAATGGCGCTTTGACGAGACAGAGCGGCGTGGTGTTGGAGGTGGGCAGCGCAGCGGCAGCATCGCTCTAGACGCGCGCTGGAGTCACTGCTGGAACTGAGCAGCCGGTCCGCTGGAGGGAATAGGTAGCAGCAGCGGTCGCAACATTTTATTATTGAAAGCGGCAACTCAGGGCGAAAATTCGCTAAAGTGGAAATAGTCAAAGTGAGTGAGCGGCGCAGAGCGGTCGTCCGTCGGACGAATTATCGTCGGTCAAACGAGGGTCTTCGTAAAAATCATAATTAACAATTTATTATTTTTTATATTTTTTTTTGTTTTTTGTTTGTTTTGGTGTTTGTGGCACCCGAAATTCCAGGGCAGAGTGGCCGGAACGCCGGCGGCCAGCCGGCTGGCCCACGACCTGCATGGAGGCGAGAAGTCTTCACGCCGGGGGTGTCGTCTCGCGTTACGCCGGGCCAGCGCCCAAGCCGGCCAACAGCCTCATTCCGGAGAGCGCTCTTGTCGCTCCGTCTCTCGCGCACTCCTGGGGCGTCCCGCGCCGGAGCGAGAGAGACGGGGCGACGGGTGCGCAGGATCAGTCTGCCGCCCGTGTCTGCCGTGTCGAACCGGATCGATTTACCTGTTCGCGCGGTTTTGCTTCGCCTCGCTGCCTCGCACTGGCTGACCCGGCCGAAACGCATGTCGTTGCGGTTCGTCAGAATGGCCGGCTGGCCGGCCCTTTGCGACGCCAACGTCGCCGAACAGGGGAGGAGAGGGAGGAGGAGGAGGAGGTGGTGGTGGTGGTTGTGGTGGTGCCGCTCTAAAATATCGAGCGCGTTTTTAATCCCGATCGCGATAAATCCTCATTTGGCTGCGGCGAGCCCTCGGGGCCGCACCGCCTTGTCTTGCACGAGTGATGAGGCGTCGCGGTCAGGGCCGATCCAGGCGGACGAGCGGGGAGGGGGAGGGGAGAAAATTGGCGGCCAGGTCCGTATGCCTTATGTCGCACGCACTCGCGAGCTGCTGTTGTTCGCACCAAGCTGACGAAAATCGGCTAATCGTATAATCGACTTATTTGAGCCACACTCTGTGCGCGCGACCGTCGCAATGTAGCACTTACTTGTGGAAGGACATTTTAAACGCGTGACGCAACGGACCCTTTTTGCGATTGAGCAATTGCCTTGCCCCGGGCTGCAGGACAGCGCCTAGTAACTCATCGCGGCGGCGGTCCCGGCCGTCACACCCGCCGTCCCTTATCATCTTTACGACGGTCTTCACTCCCACCACGTCATCGCCCCCGAGTGCTTTGGCTACCCGTTTGCGCACCCGGCCGTCCTGGCCGGCGGCTGCCCGTATACGACCGTTTTCTCCCGCAGCCTGTTTTACTATGCTTTAAACCATTTTTAAATACCCGCCCGCCGAGAGAACCCACCCGCTACCCACCGGGGATCACGGCTGGGCCTCGCGCAGGGAAAGGGTTGGGGAGCGCTGCCGTGACGTCATCTACATCAAGATCAAAATCGTTATTGACGAAGCGACGAGGAAAACGGAGTGAAACAAAACGGGGATATTATCCGCGGCGATCGAACGCTTGATCTATAGCATCAACATGAGGGACTCCCCGGACCGGAACTACCGGAACGTCGCGGAGGGACGCGGACGCGTCGCAGTGACGTCTAGCAGCGCCACTTTTGCAGTTCCGTGCAAGTTTATTTCAGCCTTTTTTTTATAAAAAAAAAAAAAAAAAAAAGCTTACGAATATTGAGGTCCCGGTTCCACAAAAAAGCAACTCCTTCTTATTTTGATTTGCGATTATTGTCGGGCTTACTAACGCTCGGAAAACCTTAAAATCGAGATGACATCGCAGAGTTACGGACCCCGCCCGGCTGCGGGGTTCACTCCGAGCGTAGAGGCGCACGCGTACTCCTCTTGTTGTTGTTCTTGTTCTTGTTGGGGATAAAAGCCAACGAGTGCTGCAGCCGGCCAAGAGGTAAAGAAGAGCAAACAGGAGCACGGCGCGCGCGGCATGTTTGCGGCTGCCTACTGTTTAATGCCGCCTTTTTGGCTGCCAGCCTCGCCAGTCCCACCAGCCCTGCCAGCCCTGCCAGCCCCGCCGCGACGCCCCGCTCTAATGCAATTTGCCCGGACACTGCGACGAAACGTGTTTTTCTCACGCGCGACGCCGCGGACCGCAGGAGAGCAGCGTCTGCAATTAGTTAAATACATAAATTGACTCGGAGCCAATAGAATTAATGGAAGGCAGGTCCATGTGTTATGCGTGGCGGGGCACAACGCCAGAAGCGACCGCTTGGTGACCACCCCGCCGGCCGGGGAGTGTTCCACTCCTACCCGCATGGCGTCCTGCCATGGCTCTGGCCAGCGATTTGCTTCCAGCTCGGCGGAAGGTGTGTGCAAGTACACTCATCAAGACGAGCCCGTCGAACTCCAAGGGAATCCAGGCCGCCAGCGGGGAAGAGGGCTCACCTGGCGATCCGCGGAAACAACACTGCCAGTCAGGACACTGTGAAAGGCACACGAGGTATTTTCGGGTCACGTACGTGTTTCCTTTTTTCCACAAAGGCTTGCTTTGTCATTCAGGGAGTTTTTTCTTTACTCAAAACATTTTGTGAACACACCATTCATGGAAAATCACAACCTTGCCGTCCAGTGGCAGTTTTCCCGCCAAAATTGGGCTCTCGACGACGGCAGCCTCTGGGCAGGACCAGGACCCTCGCTTTGCGGCATTGATTGCAGCCAGTTCGTTCTCGACAGTTGTGACCGCTGACGCACCCTGGGCCTCGCCCTGCACCCCCTTCCCCCTCGCCCTGTCATCGTGTTGACTCTGCAGTGTAGTAAATCCATCAGCCCTCGCGCCCAGTAATTTCCACGGGTTTATGAATGAGCCTGTGGGGTGGGGCACGCGGCAGTGCACGGCGCCGCAAGTGTCTCCTCCCCGCCGGCCGGCAGGGTGCGCGCCCCGCTGCCCCGCGCACACCTCATCTATCCATACAGCATGGCGGCGGCTGTCGGCGAAAATAAAATAAATGTTTGACGGCAGAAAATTATGAGACAAGGAGTTGGATCAACGCGCATTCCGAGAGGGTGGGGGACGGGAGGGGGTTGGGGAGGCTCTCATGACTGCCGCACCGGTCCTTCACGTATTGAGACTTAACGGGCGGCCGAGTGTACTAACGCAAGAAGGCGCGCGCGCGTGCTCGGTATCGTAAACCCCGAGAAACATAAGTGGTATTTGAGGCGAGGGCTGCTAATATAAACGTCAGCGCGCCGTTGGGCTGCCCGGGCGGGGAGTGCGTGGTGCCCGGGGTGGCCGGCGTGTGGTTTTGATCCCGCGCGACATGATGAATGCCCTGCATTCGGACGCCACTAGACGAGGCGCCGCCACACCATTCGTCACACGGCGGGCTAGCCTCGCGCCAGCCCCGCCAGGCACGCTAGCCTCGCACACAGGTGCTTTATTGTCACGGCAATCACCGCCGTAATTAAGACGTAAGGAGAAATTCTTCTGGTGCAGGCCACCTGCAGCAAACTGCAGCCCGCGCGCCGCGGCGTGTCAGTGCCGCCGCTGTCGCATTCATCACAGTCACGGCGGCGGCGGTGTCTCGGTGTCCCCGTGGACCATTTCCATCTGCTTTATGTGGAAGGGGGGGCGTTTCGAAAAGAAAGCCTGTGTGATTTCTACGAGACCCCTTGCAGAAACCAAAACGGCCTAGTCAAGATCAAATAGGCCCCGTGGAAAAACCTTTTTGATCTCGACGATGTTTCGAAAAAAACATTTGGGCATAAGGACAGCCACAGCCATGTGTTTCTATTCCTTCGACTGGAGATAGAATGGGAAGTTGGGACGCAGCCTGCCCTCCACATCCGGATGGAGCCGCCGGCGGGCTCAGTGCAGCGCCGAGCACTATGTTCTGGTGGCGGCAGCGGCGCCGCTTCCCACGGTTCTCCGCGGTTCTCCACGGAAGCCGCCTGCAGTGCTTTACTGCGCCACCGGTAAAGCCGCCGCCGCGCCGAATCGCTGGCCTGCAGGAATCGTCTTAATTTGGTGACGGCGCCGAGTCTGTCGGCGCGGCCGCACTTTGCTCATTAGAGCACCGCGGACTTCAGCGCTGCGGAGCGCGGTTCGTCACTCAATCATTACAATAAATCCTGCTCGAGCTACAAGCCACTCGCAGACTTCAGTCGAGATATTTTTTTTTTCTGCCGCCGTGGAGAGAAATCGTGTGGTGCACCAGTGTGAGCGCGCAGTTTGCCCTGTCTGGGAAAAACTCTTCTAGAGTTCTGACAAAAAAAAACGGCGAAAAAAGGGGGCCGAACAGGCACCGCCTGGTGGTAGGCAACCCTACTGCCTGAGCGTGCACGCCGGCCAGACTCTTTTTTTTATTTTTTTTATTTTTTTCTGTTTGTATTTCTTTGAGCCATCTTTGGCGGAATAGTCTGGGGCAAGTGAGTACCCCTCGAGTACCGCGTCAGTCCCGGCGACGCAACCCACTCCAAAAGCGATTCGACAAGGCACGCTGTGTCAGCTGACAAATTATGGTTTGACAAGCTGCTCTGCGATTCTTGGTTTCTGGATACGACAAGTCCGAGCGGCCGGCCGCCCCGTCAGAAGGGGGACCTGCCGGCTGCTTTACTTGTATGACAGCGCCTTGGCACACGCATTAGTGCGCCTGTCAAGCTTTTCCAAGCGGCAAGAGCCGCCGGGGAAGGCTATGCTGCTGGACGGCAGAGACAAAAGCGAGCTCGTCTAGCCGGCACCGCGCAAAGACCGCATCGGGACGCTTTCCAGAGGAACTGCACACGTTCAATAACCGCCCTCGGCGAGGCGGACGCGGACGTGGGCGCGGGCCGCGTAAATCAGAAGAATCGCATTGGGTCGGCCTCTGGGTCGGCCTCTGGGTCGGTCGGCTGGCTCATTCGCGAACTATTTTCCACCACGCTAAAGAAGGCATAAACGTCAGGGCGGTGACAAATAGCGACAATTAAGGACGCTACGTGCGCGCGCGCGTAGGTGTGTGCATGCGTGCGTGCTGCATGTGTGCGAGCGTGCGTGCATGCGTGTGTGTGCTGACGCGGGCGCGGAGCCACGCACACGGGCGCGGTGCTCCTGACCCGCCTCAACCTTTGGAGGAGTGTCGATGATGGTGTTGTTGGAGCGGAGTGGGGACCAGGGTGTGAGTGACTAATTGCGCGTTATTTCACGGCCCTAACAGCTGCAAAAAAATTAACTACGTCAAAATACAAAATTAAAAAAATATATTTTTTAAAAAATCGTTTTGTGAACCCTTTTTGTACCCATCCCGACCAAGCTCATAGTTTCACTCCGCACATTCCCAGGAAAAGAAAAGGACAGCGCCAATCGTGCATGGAGCCGATCCGCCACGCGTGTCGCGTGACACACTCACGCGGTGGCACCTCTATAAATCCCCTCACGCACACGCCACGGCTTCCTCTCGCTCCAGCTTTGCCACCCGGCCCCGCGGAGCGAGAGAGACGGCGCGACTTATCACTCGAGGGCACCGAGCAAGGCGGTGGCCGTGGAGGTGGTCGCGCAGAGAGGGAGCCGCGCGCTGCTGGCGCTGCTATCGGTGCTGCCGATCGGAGTCCGCACTCCACGCCGGGAGAGGCGGACAACCCACACGCCGCGCCACCACCACCTTTCCCTTCCCTATTCACAATTAGGTGACATATGCTAATCGGTGTGTGTTAGTATTGGTGCGTGCGGCGTGCACCAGCCTCCTTGGCAGCACAGTCGGCGCAGCGGTTCAAAGAGAGCAGCCACCCCTGCCCCCTCTCCCCCTGTCTGGTTCTCGCACCACGCAGCTGTCCTACAAGGCGCCTGGAGGGTGGACTGTACCGCACAACATGGCTGCACCGCGGGACAGCCTGACCCACATTCTACAGGCGCCTGGACGCATTTGCACAAAAAAAAGTGTAGTCTTTCCTACGAAGATCAGACGAAAAAGTTCATCTGCACAACTGTAACGTCTCGCAACAGAAGCAATATAATTTCATAAATGTCACTTTTGTCCCTGTGGAAATAGGTGAGGTAACCTGGGGGGAGCCAAAATGGCGGAGGGTGACCTGGTAGGATACTTACTACTGTTGAATTTCCGCTCACGTCCCGGAAAACGCGTCACGTCGGTGCAGGCTCTTCGCGGTCGCCAGTCGTCCAAGTCCGCGTCCGACAAGCGGTAATCGTCGAGGCAGCGCGACCCTGACCAAGACAAGGTTCACGACGCGGTGCCATAAATAAGAGCGAGATATCACACTTTGGTGTGAATCGTGAATTGCTCGCTGCTCCGCGCTGCCCGCGCCGTTGTTGTGTGCGTGCCAGGTGCGTGCCTCGCCTGCCGGGGCGGCAGGAGGGGCCCGTTGGCCTGTTCAAAGCGACGGCCGCCCCAATAAATCAAGATGATATCACGTCACGGGGCACGCGCCGCGCACGCCACCACGCCACGCCACGCCACACGGGGAGACAACTCGCCAATTTCCCGCGCATTGTGCATTCACCTGTGGCGGGACGCACGACTTACCTCGGCTGTTTGCCACTTTTGCCGTCGCCGCGTGGTTCCTTTTCAAATGCATGACGCTTGCGACCTGTAACGTTGGACAGTGCGCACCTGCGGCTGGAACCTTTGTTGGATGTGTCCCCTAGATCGCGAAATGCGCAGGCGACGGGTGGCGCCCACTTTCGGCGCCGCCGGGGAAACTAACCGCTAACTGGCTGGTCAGCGCTGCACCGGGGCTGCGCTGAAACGGCGTGGAATTTCAATCACACGGCAGTATACAGCGTGGCGTCCTCCATTTCGCCGTAAATCAAATTAATGTTCCTGGTTTATCGCGGCCGGCCACTCCCGTGACCACGCCGCCAGGCGCAGTTTTTGGGCTGGCCGCATCCGTTTTGTTGGAATTGCGGGAAAGACCGTCGCGCGCCACAAAAGGATGTCGAAAGTTCGGCGTCGGCTCGGCGCGTCCTCAGTCTCATCTCATAAATAAAGGAGCGTCGGGATCATGTTCCTGGTGGGCCAGAACAACAGCGCATCTCACGTGGGGTTCCTGTGGGACATGCGAGGTTCTGTGCGGCACCTCGCATGTGTTACGTTGGGAAAGGCCGCGCACATGGACGGGCTCGGCTGTACTTGGCGAAGCAGGAGACTAATTCCGAGAGTCGTTTTCATCGCTCTGTCTGTCTCTCTCGCACCTACCTGGGACGCTCTTAGAGTGCAAGAGAGATAGAGCGACTCACGGAATCAGTGCACTGCTCGGATACAAAGTCGCTGGCGGCGCTGTTCGCACTCGCCGGGACAACCAGGTGCAACAAGTTGACTGCCATGAAGGCGCCTCAGCCCGCGCGCCCAGTGATCCGTCGCGCGGTCAGTCAGCCACCAGCCAGCACCACCTGCTGGACCCAACCGCCCCAACCGCAGCCCCGCAATACTCCACGCGGGTCCAGTGGCGATACTCCGCGCAAGCAGGTTCCGCAGCATCCTGCGCTACTGCACGCTGGAACAACGTAGCGCTACCCCGGTCTACCCCAATCCCATCCTGAGACAAGATCATAAAGCTACGTCAATTAAAAAATAATTCCGTAAAATTTTGCAAGAGAAAGGTCATTTGGTGCAGGACCGATCCCCGAACCGGACTAGGTGTAGTGCTGTCACGTGTTCTGCCCCCTATCTATGGGATTTCACGGTTCGGTACCCAGTGCAATTTTTCACCTAAGTCTAGTCTACTCATTCAAGTACAAACTAAACCTTTAATATACATATTTTTTTTTAAATCTTCTCTCTTTTATATTTTGGTCACTGGCATGACTCTTCCTCCTCTCGCTCCGCCGGGCGGCATTACCCCTCGCGAGCAGGTCAGCTGGCGCTACTCCGCGCGAGTGCTGCCATCCTGGACTCGCTGCCGGCCCGCAGCAGCGCCCGGACCGTAGGCAGCCCAAACGGTGCCGAGGCAACAGCTCCCGTATTTCCTGCAGAAGCCAGACTGGGGCATCGTGGGAAGAAGTGTTGTCTACTCGGTAGCCATGCCAACTCTGTTGTCGCCCCCCCCCCCCCCCCCCCCCCCCGCCAAAAAAAAAAGTCTTTGCCAAAGTCTGTTGTGCTGTAAATGGAAGGGACCCAATGAAAGTTGTGTTTTTTCTGAACTTGGAGTCTCCTTCCAAAAGTGAAGGGAAGTCGGGGCTGGGGGCCCCACGCCGAGGTAAGCCGAGTAATGACTCTTCATTTGCCCACCTTTTTTATGCTCAGCTTGTTCCCTTCAAGAACGCCAGGAAGCCCGGCCGGGGAGGGGGATCTTGCCTTGGCGATTACAAAGTGGCAAAGCCGTGTGCGAGGCTGACCACGACCGCCTCGGGGAGTTGTGCCATCACACCGTGGCGGACGAGAGCACGTAATGTAGAATGGCATATGGAAAGCTGGAAACTAATCCGGCTGGCTGCAGGCCGGGGCGTTGATTAAGGCAACCTGCGCTGCGTCGCCCCGCGTCCCGCCGCACGCACAGCGAGCGCGGGACAGCTCGAGGCGGGTTTAGTCTTTGTCGGAATCGGAGAATTCGTGCGTGGACTGTGTCAAGGTGAGGACCCAAACCGCCTGGTTCCGGAAGCTGGTCGCTTTGACTCTCTCGCTCGCGTGGGTGCCGGAGGGCTGCGGGAGAGACAAGAGCACTGCTCTTCGGCGGGCGGCGCACGACGCGCGAGTCTCTGAACGGTGCAGTTTGCCGGCGTGACGGTGCATCTTGCATCGGTATGCTTCAGCAGAGAGCCTTGGCCAACATTCAGGTCCTGATGCAGCAGGGCGGCGGTTCCGCTCCGACAATACTGAATAGGGTAGTCAGCTTGCCGATGCTGTCAGCTCAGTCAGCTCCTCGGGCCCGGCCGGCCGGCGCGGCGGGTCGGCGACTTGGCCAGGGTCGCGGCACCGCGCAGCACCGCGCCGCACGCCGGCTGCAGCCTGATTCCGAGAGTCGTTTACGTTGCTCTGTCTCTCTCGCACTCATGGGGCGTCCCGCATGGGTGCGAGAGAGACAGAGCGACGAAAAAGACTGTGAAGCTGCACGCCGACGGCCCGAGATGATCTTTCCTCCCGGCCCCGCGCCGCACCGCGCAGTACGGCGCCGACAAGTAGTGCCGCGTCCTTCACACCAATTCCTTACGTTAAAAGAAGACAGGGTTACCCCGCAAACAAGCGCGATCCAAAGTGCGCCGAGGCTTGAAGAGGGAAGGGAGGCAACGAACCCCGACGGGGCGCGTCGCAGAGGCGCTGCAGCATGCTGACAGCACCGACAGCCGCACTCTGCAGCGCAGCGCAGTGTGACAGGCAGCCCTCTTCCACCCATGCGGCAGCCCATGCGGCAGCCCGCCCCCATGATTATGGCGCGAGTCCTCCGTGTGCCGAGTCGTGCCATCAACGTAAACTGCTTCATCGCAGCAGCCACCCCGCCCGCGCGGCGGTAAGGACAATCTGCCTTGTCGCCAGCGCGCCCGCCTGCGCGCAGCGCCAGCCCGGGGTTCATGTTTTAATCAGCATGATTCGCCCTGGCGGTGCCCGACGCTGGCTGGAGGGGCACGCAGCCCGCGGGAGCAGGCCTGGAGTCAGGCGCGGCCGGAGGGGGGGAAGCGCCGCGTTTATAGTGCGCATCCTGGCCGCCGAAGCCAGTTGTGTCACCGCCGCACTACCGAACACACCATGAAGTGCATCATCGTCGCGTTGGCCCTCGTGGCGGCCGCCTCGGCCGGAATCGCCAAGAGGGAAGTCCGCCTGCGTAAGTTGCAATCCGTTTGTACTAATCCGATAATGGGGTTTTGGAGTGTGCTAGCCCTCGCTGGAACATGAAAACTGATCATGCATGCGACAGCCATATTTAGACATCAACTCTTAAAAATCAAGGACGTTTGTAAAAGAAGTCATCTGGAATGCTTGGGAGTTCGCTAAGGAGCTTCCTTGGGTGGAGGCGGCGCCCTAAGGGCATGTGGATGGTAGCCGAACCTTGCGAAAAAAAATTGGCTGCATTAAAGTTGCGAGGAATTGAGTTAGTATTGTAAAAATAATTAGTTCGCATTTCGAACAATTATTTTGCAAAGTTGGACTTTGACAGCGCCACACAATCTGCGTCGTCCGTTTTTTTCCCCTCCATTTAAGATATTTTTTCGCAGCGAGTAGTTAAACGGCCTCGCTGGGAATGGCCGGTGTGACCGGCTACCGCACAGTGGGCCGACCGCGCCTCGCGAACGTCTTGACCAAACACTATCCAGCAAAAAAGAAGCAGCATGCGTGAAGTAACAAAACCAATGACGTCGTCTGGTTGGGGCTGCCTTGCTGCTGCTGACAAAAGGTCCAGGACGCCGACATCCAGTTTTGTCAGGGACGCAGGGGTCGGGGTGTCAGTTGGCCGACGCTGCGGCTGCGTTCTTCCCGACCCAAGCAAACCAAAACGGAAGGATTTTACTCACTTCCGAATCCGAGACGAGCCTGCCGACCGCGCGCGGCGAGTCGTCCGTCCACATGCTGCTCACCTTGAGCTCCTCGCCTCGCCGTCGCGGAGTCCCGTCAGGAAGCTTTTTCAGTCCGCAGTGTGATTCTCATAAACTTGTGTCTCCGCCGATAAATTGCAATGGCTATTTGGGGACAAAGACAGGAGCTGCACTGGTGACAGGACTGCCCGCAGGCCGATTCCGAACAGTGATTCGTCGCTCTGTCTCTCTCGCACTCGTGGGGCGTCCCGTGAGGGTGCGAGAGAGCCAGAGCGATAGTGGCACTACTGTTCGAAGTCAGAGTGCTGATAACACTGCGACTCCCCTCCACCGAATGCAAATGCCCGGCGCCGCTGTGCGGCATCGTCTCGTCGACCAGGAAGAGCGTCATTAAGAATAAAGCCATCTTAATAATGTGTTTCTCGGTTTGCAGCCGGCTACTTCCCCACGGCGTGCGCGCGCAACGCAGCCAACCTCAACGAGTGCATCCGCAACAACATGCAGAGCGTGATGCCCCTCTTCGGCAAAGGTGAGTGGTGTGCCTTTTCTCTCGGACTTTGAAGCGGCGCTCCATGAGTGCGACGAAGAGAGAGACGCGAGAATGGGACTTGCCACGGTAAAAGGACTATGGCTGACGGACTATTCGCTCACCGCAGGCGAGAAGCTGTTCGACATGGAGCCCATCGAGCCCATCGCCGTCAGCGACGTGAGGGTGCACCTGCGTCGCGAACCCTTCGACTTCCACGCCGTGGCCCGCAACAGCAAGGTGCACGGCGCGTCCGGCGTCGTCATCCGTGACGTCAGGTGCGTCTCTGTGCCGCCGCCAGGGCCTTCGCCTACACTCTTGAAACCTTAGGACGTCCAACCATCGCCAAATCTTGACCGTTTGGGATTCTGACAACGGATTTTTTTTTTTTGTGGTCTTGCAGGGCCAGGCTGACCGAAGACAACCTGGACATGGAGATCGACGTCCACTTCCCCACCATGTTCATCGAGGGCGAGTTCAAGATGGAGGGCAAGATCGGCAACTTCCCCTTCTCCGGCCGCGGCCCGTGGAACGTCAGCATCAGTAAGCACATCAGCTTGAGAACTCGTGCCGGCAGTTTGACACTTTTTTCACGTTTTCTCCTTTTTTTTCTGCAGCCGACCTGAAGGCCACGTGGCACCTGATCGGTGAGACCGTCGAGAAGAACGGCGAGAAGTACATGCAGATCAAGAGGTTCATCCCCACCTACACCGTGGGCGGCATGAGGAGCGCCGCTGAGAACCTGGTGGAAGGCGCCCCTGAGCTCAGTGAGTTGTCCGGAAGCAGCCGAGAGTGCACTGGTAAAACAACGGCTCAAAAAATACGCCCCTGAGAGACCATAATTTTTATGCCTTTGTTTTACCAGTGTATACCTGAAAGCAAGTGTGCGGTTCGGAGTCGTGTCTTCATGTGAAACATAATAAATGTTTCGTCTGTTTAGCCAACCTTGCGCTGAACCTCATCAACCAGTACTGGGAGCCCGTGCTGGCCGCCATGCAGCCCTCCGTGAGGCCCGAGCTGGAGCGCCACATGAAGCGCATGGCCAGCAGCGTGTTCGACAGCGTGCCGTACAAGCAGCTCTTCCCCGAGGCCTGAAGGTCATCGGCCAATTAGCAATCTGTGATTTTTTTATTATATTTAGTTTACTATTTTTCCATATCGTGTTCGCCAGCGCTTGCTCTCTTACGAGACGATAAAACGTAATAAGCATCGCTTGTTTTGCCTCCAGTATGTGTAAACAATAAACCAATGAACAATACATAAAATAGGTTTTTGAAAGGCTGGACACGGTGATAAACTCACAAATTATTTTGTACACAGAAAAATACAGAGACTACGTGAATTTTTTTTTTTTTTTTTGACGAGTTTAAGATAGCTCCATGGTTGTCAATGCCCAAGAGGCCGAGTGCGCGGACAAGCTTCCGCCAGCCGCCGCGAGAGTGGGCTGCGCGCGTCGCTCTGCTGCTCGCGTCGCTCTGCTGCTCGCTCGCGGTGACAGTGTCGGATGCAGTTTTGCTTACGAGCTCGTAAAGCCCGTTCCTATCAAAACTGTGGTTCTATGATCTTGCAGAGGACCGGAGTGACACATTGGCCTCCGCAAGGGTGACAATGTCCATGATATCACTTCTTCTTGAACCGGAAGGCCGTGCGGTCGGAGTAGCAGTGGCTGCGCCCGAGAGGAGGGCAGCCCATCGCACGTACCCGTAGCACTCATCACCCGCCGCGGCGCCTGGCGCGCAGGTCTCACCAACGATACCAAATGCCAAGTGGTTGCCTACGTCTGTCGGGTGCGGTACGCGGTCTCCCTCCAGCACCGCTCCCCGTGAGAGGTTGCCTGCCAGCAAGGATCTACGATTTTTATCAGTCAGTAAATTGGCAAATTTATTAAAAATGCAGACTCGATGAGTCGTCGTATCACAATAATGTCACAATGTCGTGGTGCCGCAGGCTGTAGTCCGTCGCTGTCGCAGTCCCCGTCAGGGACGGAGGTCTCTAGGCGCTCTCCGCCGGGAACATGTCCTCGATGGGCAGGTTGGCGGCGATCTTGTTGGCCCACACGAGCGCCTTCTGACTGGCAGCACGCTCGGCCAGGGGCTCGGCCATCCACGCGAACTCCCTGGAGCGCTCGTTGATCATGCTCAGCACGAGGTCCTCTGCGAATCACACAACGAGGTATCGACATTGTAAGCGCGAAACACTGGTGCACTGTTAGGTGACGATGAACCGTGACCTGCTGATCTGGGCCAACGGGCGGTGTCGTCTGTACTCACCGAGGAACTTGTTGTCCCGGAACAGGCCGTCCAGGCGGATCTTGTAGTCGCCCAGCTTGACGTCCAGGTCCAGGGTCTTGAAGTTGTAGTAGGACTTGCCGTCCCGCTTGACGATCTTGGCCTCGAGCACGGCGTTGGCGCGGATGTTCGCTGAGGAGGTGGAAAAGGGATTAGTTCGGGCCTGCCGCGAGTAGGATTCTATCACCTGGAAGGCGGGCCATCCGACGCACGGCCGTGTTCCGGGCTGGCCTACCTCCACGCCTGACGGGCGCAGGGGGGTCAGCCCGCAACATTGGTGCCGCCGTGCCGCTGTACTCACTGGCGTTGCCGTTGACGAAGCCACCCCCGTTGATCCTCATCATGGGGGTGGGGATGTTCAAGGTGTACTGGCCGGTGTATTTCACGTCGGGGAACTCCACGCCGACGTAGAAGGTGTTGCGAGGCAGGTCAGCCCTGCGGCAAAAGCAAACACAGTCGTCTCGAAAATTGATGAAAATGCTTAGGGGGAGTTTCTTCTAAACAGGCTGCAAAGACGGTACAGTTTGAAAGGATCAAATACAGAGCACTTCGGTACACGGCTGTCCACCGGGTTCCGCGTGTCACCGTCCACAACAACATTGTTGGTCAAGGAGTCCTGATGATCGGTTATTACCGACCTGAACGTAAGTGCGCTCGTGTGCGTGAGTGCAATTTGCTATTCGCGTATCGTATGCACAACACGCCAGCATCTGGGCTGGGGCCGCGGCAGCGTGGCAGCGTGGCGTGATGCCTCCAGGTAATGAGCAGTGTAGCGGTATTGTCGTCAATCATTGGCCCAGAACGTTGGAATCAGTTGACAGAAGTTAAATTGTTCGGTAATAGGACATAGTCGGATTACAATTTTTTTCCTGCAGTGTATGAGCGTGGGAACCTGGCTCCATCATCGCGAGGAGGTAGGAAATGCAGAGCGGTGGGATGGAATCGTAATTCTTAATGACCCAGTGGTCCCGGTGTCCTTGGGGAGCACCCCTGTCACACCGCCGCGCTACTCACTTGAGCCTGAAGATGCGGAAGTTTTCGGCGCCGTCGATGAGCAGATTTCGGCCCACGATCCTGTAGGTGGAGCCAGCCGGGCTGATAACCACCTCGTCGATCCTGAGTCCGCGCAGGGACGGCACGTCCAGCTCGGGGATGCCTGCAACAACAACAGCGGCCGGCTCAGACGGGGCTCCAATTTGATCCATGAAGCGGAGGAAGGGGATCACTCAATTTTAACTATTTTTCAGGAGCAACAAAAAATTGCTAAAACGGAAATTTTTCAAGCAAGTGATTTTTTTTTTATTTTTTTTTTTGTGGTGTGGCTGCTCTGCCTACCCTGGTTGATCCTTGGCCGCAGCTCGTCCACGGCCTTGACGATGCAGTCCTCGAGGCCGTTGCCGCGTTCACACCTGGGGATGAAGTCGGCTGCAACAAAACAATGTTCCTAACAAACTCAACCCTATTCACAGTCGACTTGGCAAAACGTGTTTTGCAGTGCATTATCGTTGTTCATTGGAATGTTTGGCTGGTGGGACTCACGGAGCTGGGCGGCGGCGGTGGCGAGGACGACGCACAGCACGGCGAGGGAGGGCGACGCCATGGCGACGGAGTGCTTCTTGACGGCCCGCTTCACTCTGACACGGAAGACGCGCACACTGGCAATGCCGGTCGTCGGACACCGCCGCCTCTTTTATAAGCAGGCCTTGTGATGGCTCCCGGCGTGCTCGGTGGCCGCGGACGCCGCGGAGGAGGCGGTGATAGCGACGCCGCGACCTTGAGGGAGGCCCGCGGGGACCCGAGGGAGACCGCCCTGCTCCTCCCACGCCAGGCAGGCCGGCCGCCGGTCGGTCACGTGGCCAGCTCCACCTACAAGGAGCGCGGGAGACGCGTCGTGGCCTGGCCGCAGGGGTGGCCCACTGTCAACAAGAAGACTCGTTTTAGGCAGTGGTGGATCCAGAGCCGGTCGGGGGGTGAAGAACAGACCCTCGACATGAGCACTGACCTCGTGACTTGCCTACTGTCCACTAGACGCCGGGCCGGCTCATCTTGTCCAGCGCATAGAAGTGCGGCGCCCTTGCCGTCACCTTCGACGCCAGCGCACGGTGGACCGGAGACTAATCGCCATCGTCGGCTTGGTCGCTTTGGAGGCTCATTTTGGCCCACCTAGTCGTGCGGCCTGGCGCCTGGCCCGCTCGGCTCTCGATCCTACGGTGTGGCAGGGAATCCCAGCGAGGCAGGCCGGGCTGAAGTGCACATTTGCGAAACCGCAGCGCCCCGACCGCCACGCCCCTGGAGGCTGGCTGAACGACGTGTCGCCGCCTGTCTCTCTCGCACCCACGGGGCTCGTCCCTGCGAGTGCGAGAGAGACAGGCGGCGAAAGCGCTGTTCGGAGCAAACAGTCTGCTGGAGCGGCCCGCGCGCGCTGGACCGCGCTGGACGCCGCCGCCAAGTGGCTTGAATTTTTATTTTCATAACGACGTCACGGGGTACAACAACGCACGCACCGCGCGGAATCTTCCGCGACGCGCTTCGGTAGAGAGAGATCCCTCGTCACCGCGGCAGCTCCTATTTAAAACCACATGTGACTGCTTCTCTATTGTTGTTTTTTTTTTGTTATTATGCAGATGAAAGTCGTTATAGAGATGAGTGCAGCACGAGGGGTCCTCCACTCAGCTCAGCATTGTACACAGGATTACCGATCATCAGTGACTACCAACAAAAAAATCTCAAAAAACTCTGTGAATTTGGCCACTTAGGAGCAGTTTTTGCCCATTCTCGTAAGAAGAACCCCCAAAAGCCGATAAAAATAGCGAAAATATCCAGTTTTGGCATGTGATTACCGATGATTACTGGACGAAGTGTACACAGGATTGCCAGAGTGGTCGGTGCTGCACTCCAGGATGTAAACCTTCCGCCTACAGTCCGCCACTTCGGACATCGGCACGGCCGCCTCGCCGCGCACTGGGGTCCAGAAGGCGGCAAAAACAAAACAGTGTCCGGATTTCCCAGGCCCGCTCTGGTAATACAAAGGCGTAAGAATTATGTCCTAACGATTTGTACGCCCCTGGAACGGCGTGAAGCGGTTTATGTCCTTGTTATGAACTAGTATAAGACTTCCAAGATCAATTTTAGTGCCCTTCCAAAGGCATTACCTCATGACGCCCTTAAAGGGCGTGGAAGACTGTTAGACCTTTAAGAGCGTAGTTTTCACGCATTTGTTTCCCCTTCGTGGAAAGTATTGCCAGCTGGTGTATCGGCAACACTGGGAGGCCTCCGGAAAGGTTCCGATTTGCACGCGCTTTGCCCGGGGCTCTCCGTGTCTTGCTCGGCATTTTCCGCCCGCTTCCAGTTCCCCTCCATGCCATGCAGAAGCCCAAAGTCATGAAAGCAATTCGACGCTGCGTCGCAATGTCACTCCGAGTGACGTCGATACTCTCTCTCTCTCTTTAACATGACGTCGCAGTGAGCTCCTCTGGGACATTGTCTCCACGCGGACAGGCGAAGCCGAAAAACTAAAGCATTCCCCTTGGCTCCTGTCAACCAGGACGCGGTCCGGTCCGCACGGCTCTCTCACGCCCGCACAGGATACGCCGCGCGAGTGCGAGAGAGACTCCGCGTTGTAGAGCTGGACCGACTGGACGTGACGCGCGCACGCAATGGCAAGCAGCGACGAGCACGACGGGGGAGATGGCCCTGCACGCTGAGCGGCCCTCTGTCTCTCTCGCCCTCATGAGGCGCCCCGTCGGAGAGCGAGCGGGACAGGTTGACGAAAGGACCCGTAGAGCCTGCAGCTCGCGGGTCGGCGCTGGCGTCAAGCCACACGCCCCGACGACGCGCGCCTCGCGAGGCATCGGCAAAGTGTCGGCGCGTCATTGTAGTGCAGAAGCCTGTCTGGAATAAGTACTCTCACGCCACGCACGCCTGGTGCGTCTCTGCTGCGTCTCGTCGTCCACCGAGCGGACTGCGGCGACCGGCCAGCCCCGGCCCGCACTGCCGCGCTGCTGGGGACTTGCCTCTCTCCACGCCTCTGGAACGAAAGTAGTGTAGCCGGTGATGCAATTTTTCTAATTGAATCCAGTGCACCCATAACTCCACCCGACTCAAAGTGATATCGAAATTACCTCATATATAATGTAATCAAATTGGCAGCATTGCATCTCACTGAGACACACTGTTTGAAAATTTGCGTTGTGTTTTGTTTTCCTGCGGGTTATGGCAAGTGATCGGGCAGATGCAAACTCGAATTGGATCCCCGGGGATAGTGTCCAGGTGACATCGCTTGAACATGCAAGGGCCTGGCGGCGGGCTTACTAACCCCATGGTTTGGCGAAAAAAAAGAGAGGAACGACGAGAGGAAGAAGGAGAAGAGGGAGAAGACGCAGAGGTAGGTCACCGCTAGTCATTTGGAGAGCACCTGGTCGTTTACGTAACGGGTAGGCCAAAGCCAGACCCGAACCCATAGCGAAGTGCACGGCGTGATGGAACTCTAAAAAATGAAAATAAAATCAGGTGGGAGATGAGGGCACTGCGGGGGTTCACCTGGAGCACTTGCTAGACGAGGGGGGAGGGGAAGGGGCTCAACCGGTCCGGGCGGCTTCGGCCAAGTTGAGACCACTTGGCGCAAGTCAGGACTGGGTCACCCAAGGGACCGCCCCTGCCGCCCTGCACAGCTCGCAGCCTAGGGCACAAACCTTTGACCGATCGACCTCACGATTTGAAATGGGGCGCCAATAAACTTACAGTCCTCCTCAAAATCAGCGGAAGTTGTGACGGAATTTTAAACCCAATTAAAGTGATAACATGTTGCTTCAGGATGATGGGACACTGCTATGTCGGACGCAGCCCCGAGGAGGGCAGACAGACCGGCTTCTTGCCGCAGATCTTCAAACAAAATGCGTCTTCCAAAGCCCAGTCTCCCTAAGCCGCTGTGTCGAAGGGGGACTTAAGGAGCCATGCTGTTCCAAGGCTGGGGCCGGGGTTTGCTTATGGCGCCAGGACCCACCAGGACCCGCTAGGACCCGCCAGGGCATTGACAGAGCAATCACCCGGCGTGTGTTAAGAGCAGACCGCTCTGCAGTCGCGTAGTGCAGTGTGAAGAAACAACCTTGGGGCCGGATGGCATACACCGTGCGGCTAATAGCACACACACATACACACTCACCTACGCACACACATATGCGCACACGCACAAACACTTACACACTCTTACACGCACAGACACACTCATTCTCTCGCGTTCGGGACTCTCCTACCCGTCCGCCCGACCGCGTCCAAAAATAATCAGGGCGCACACCTGTTCTGGGGGTGCGCGAGCGGGCGGACGACGGACGCGGCGAGGGCGTCGCGCAGCGTAGTATGCACGGCGGGATGCAACGCGGGACCCGAACCCCTCCCTCCCCGCCGCCAGGAACTCAACGTGGCCTTGAACTTGGCGGGGAACCGGAACGACGGGCTGCTCCCGCCCTCCGCGCCTCCTCGCCTCCTCGCCGCCATGACGTAACAGAGACGCGGCGGCACCGCGACGCCGCCACTCTCGCGTTCGATTAATCGAGACTCCATCGGGCCGGTTTCAAAAAGAGGAGGGGGCGGGGCGGTGGTGGGGGAGGGGCGCCTCAAGGGGTCGTTGCCACACGCCGGCAGGTCGGCAAGGGCGCAAGGATGGTCATTACCCGCACCGCGCACGCCTGCAGCAGTGCTGCGCCGCTGTGTCTCTCTCTCGCACCCGCGGGGTCCCTGGAAGTGCGAGAGAGACCGGCACTGTTCGAAGTCAGCCGGCAGCCGCACTGTCGCAATGCAAAGTGGGCAAAAAGTGGGAAATTAAATAATTTTTGCCCTTTTGAGCAAGCTGCCGTCGTTCGCCGGAGGCGAGCACCCTCTTCCTTGTGGTGGTCGCGAGCGCCTTCCTGGACGCGCGGCGTGGTCCTGGGCAACAAGGGATGGCGTCATGGACGCCGGCCGACGTTGTTGAGTTTTACAAGTGAAAAGAAAATACCTGGCCGGTCCTCTGATACTCGCATGCGCGTGGCGGGGCGGGGCGACGGGCGTGGCGGGGCGCGGCGTCGCGGTGAGGAAAGCACGGAGCCCGCAGCCGCCGCGCGACACGTTTTCCTTGGCCTTTATATTCAGTCCGGCCAAACTGGGTTAAATGTGAGGTGCTCTTCAGCAAGGCGGCACGGCGTGCCGTGGTGCGGGTCTTTGGCGCGGCCGGCCGCGCGCCGATTGGCTGGGTTCACTGTCCCCTCCCCGGCGGGGCCGGCGGGGCCGGCGGGGCCGGCGGGGCCGGCGGGGCCGGCGGGGCGCGCCCCCACCCTGCCCCCTCCTCACTACCCCCGTCGCGTATGACCGATTTATTTGATCCTCCCCCACCCCTCCGACCGCCCCCCGGCAGCCGCGGCGTTCCTCCGAAAGTATTAAATAGTCGGAGCTGCACTCGCGCGCCGTAGTAGGCACTCCGCGGCACGAGCCTGGCCGACGCGTCTCCGCGTTCCTCGTCAAAGTGACCGACGCCCACGCGCCTCCGTGACGCGGCCGTCGACCTCCCGGGTGGCCAGCGCGACGTGCTCCACAATGGCGTCCAGGACGGCGCCCAGCTGCTGCAGGCTGGCCCTCGCCGGCGCCGCCCTGCTCGTCTTTGCCGTGGGATTAATTCGCTCGGAGATTCGTAAGTCGATCGGGGTAGCCCCTGCTTCGCCGAGGCGGTGGCAACCCATAAATAGGACGAGAATCGAACACGCGGCAATCCGATTTGTGTACCGGTGTCGATGATGCCAGTCCCATGAGGAATGAAGGGCCGAAAACGTGTCCCCCTTGGCCCCCTGTGACCGCCTTACTCAATACTCGACCGTGGTCCAGCTTCCAGCTTCAAGTCCCGATGGACGAGAATGGGGCTTGCAGCCTCGCAGCCTCCACCGCCAGCCTTATGGTGTGCCGGCCACCACGCCGGCTGCGGCAACATGGCTATGGTCAAGTGTCCCAGTATTCCCCAAGGGGTCGGCTCGGCAGTGGTGGGCAGTCCTGGATCCTGGCGCGCTGCGAGTTGCGGGCGAGTTGCGATAGCCATGCGCCAGTCGGGCACGGCGCGGCGGAGCCACGTGACACACACTCCCCCTCCCTCAAAACACACTCCCCCTCAACACACACAAAGATGGCGTTAGATATATACACGGAAGACGTGCCAATCAGCTTAACTCATACTATTTTGGTATACCGGTGACAAGACGTTCAGGGTATGCAAGGCCAGGTTTCTAGAAGCGCCCATGGAGACTTGAAGCCGGTGGGGGGGGGGACGCGGTAGGGCCTCAGTCACATCACTTTTACCACCAAAATATGATAATTTTTGTGTAAACTGGACAGAATTTTTTATTGAACTGGGAAAAGTCTTGACGTGACCAAAGAAAAACCGATCCAGTAATTTGTTTACCTTTTTTCAGCCGAATACATTAAAGTTTGCAAGAGGACGGATCCCAACGTCAACAAATGCATCAATGCTTCCATCAACGCACTTAGACCCAAGTTACTTAAAGGTAAGTGTGCACCGTTGCAAAACCCTTTACTTTCATTTTTTATAGTGTAAAGTCTCATTCACTTTTTTGTTCGTGTTGATAGGAATACCTGAGCTGGACGTCCCGGGGGTGGACCCATTGTACCTGAAGGAGGTGCGGTTGTCGCGGGGACCGCAGGGCGCGCGGCTGGACGCCACGATTACCAACATCAAGGTCTTCGGCGCCAACACATTCGTCGTGCAGGAGCTCAAGTACGTTTCGATGCAGTTGATGCCACATAAATAGGCAAAATTTTCCACTATGCACCCGAGTCGAAAGGGTTGTCAACCGCTGCAACGTTGGAATTTTAACCTATTCCGATGCGCCTTAGTTCATGGCGCGTTGCCTATGCGCGGTCGGTCGGGCGCTTTTGAACTTGAACCAGCGAGGCTCGACCGGTGCGGCAGCTCGCCGTTATTCCTCGTCTCGGCATTCTATTAACGCGCGCTAATCCGATGCAGGACTGACCTCGACAAGAACATCTTCGACTTCGACCTGCTGCTGCCGTACCTGCACTTCATCGGCAACTACAAGATCGCCATGCGGATCCTCCTGCTCAACATCCACGGCAACGGCGGGCTGACGGGCAACTTCAGTAAGGCGGTGGGCGTGGTGCTGGCTGGTTTGTTGAATCGGGCCGCGTCTTTACCCGGTCGTCTCTGTCACAGCCAACTACGCCTGCAAGGTGAAGATGACGGGCCACAAGATCAAACGCGGCGGCGACGAGTACCTCGAGCTGGACCGCATGAAGCTCAAGCTCAAAGTGGGCGACGCACAAATCGCCCTGGCCAACCTCTTTGACGGCGACCCAGTGCTTGGTAAGACCAGTAACGGCTCGCCAACGAGGGCGAGAGAGACACTCCACTGTTGGCTCGCCTGTGAGGGTAGGACACCCAACAAACACGTGTGCCGTTGTGTTGCAGGACCCATGGCGAACAGGCTCATCAACGAAAACTCCCGCGTGTTCCTGGACGAGATCCTGCCCACGCTGGAGTCCTCCCTGGCCGACCTGTTCACGGACATCGGCAACAAGATCACGCTCAAGTTCACGTACAAGGAGCTCTTCCCGTAATAGGGACAGGTCTTTGCCGGCTGCGCAGATTTGTTTAGTCCCTTTTCTTGTATGTTTTTTTGTTTACAATGCGCCGGGAGGGACCGAAAAAACACCAAAAAGGCATAAAAAATGCACCAAAATTGCCGCTACCGAGCGGGACATTGTTATTAGCCAAATTAGAGAGGTGAGCTGCTATAAACGATTCACATCGTCCAATGAGACTGACTCTCGCTGTGTGCGCCTTCCGAGCAGGCCACCCACCGTACAGCTGGGGAAACAGAAGGAAAGCTGTTGTGTTTTTCTTCTTCTTTTTTTGCATCACCATCAGGTGTAGTAAGTTCGCGATGCAACAAGTGTTCGTTGACGTAAGAAAAGAAGTTCAAATGATTTGTCGTGGAAAACGTTCGCCAGGCACGAGAAGGCCGCTGTCGCCGTTCATTGACTGTTACCAATAAGAGGACGGCTCCCAAAAAAGCGTCTCTGTGTATACTTTGTAAATAAAGTTGAATTCGTTGACTCTTACCTCCTTGGTCTGTAGTACTAACGCGGCGCCTGAAGATAGGCTGCCCAACCTACTCCCTGGCAGCTGCAAGACTGGAGCGCTCCCCCCCCCTTTCCCACGGGGTTACGACCGCAGCGTCGAATGGGCTGCCTACCCGCACGGCTCAGCACGGATGCTTGCCGTTTCGTCGCTCGGTCTCCCTCGCACCCGTGGAAAATACCACAGGGGTGCGAGAGAGACCGACAATGATTCCTCTGCGCTGCGACACGGAGCCGCGCGAGCCAATTTAAAACACAGCGCCCCGGGACGATGCCTCGTCGCGTGGCCGTAATATGTGCACCGGGACAATTAAGCATCAGAGATGTAACGACGTCGAGCTAAGGCTGTGGTTTCGACAGACATTCTCACCCGCATTACGATCCGTCGTCTTCGACACGGGAGAGTGGTCGCCGTGCGGACTCTCGCCTCCAGGACTCCAGACTCCGGGATTCCACGGGCCGAGGTCGCTCTCTGCACGGGATGCACAGATGTTCTCATCCGGCAGGGCAACAACAGCGTTGGCGCACACAGCAAGAGCACGCGCTCGGCTCCGAATTAGTGATGCATGAATGCTGCCGTGGGCGAGGCGAGCAGCATCATCGAATATGCGTCTTACGAAGTAAAGCCTAGGCGAGGGAGAAGAATCTATGCCAACGCACAATGACATGCAGTCGAGCAAGCATTGTCTTGGATGCGTGCCTCATGTCACGTTCTGCAGGGCGCAGCAGGGACGAATGCACCTCAGGGTAAGCCGACACAAAACAACAACAGAGACACAATAAACAACAACAAAAACCAAATCCGCCGCCTATCGACGCCGCTCGATCAGCTGGAAGCCAGTCAAGGCCTCGACGGGGACCTTCCTGACCACGGGCACGCCGCGGCTGGCGGCGGCTGCGGGGAGGGGGAAGGACTTTCTTCGCCGTGATCGTCGGGGCGGGGAGGGCGGGGACCCTTGCATCACGCCGACGACATTCTGCCGCTGCACAGCTGTCTATATTCACGCCTCACGTCGGCGTGGCCGTCCGACCCAAGGTCGCCGAGGCCGTCGCGATAGACGAGATGCTCGCGCGTAGGAGGCTCCGCGCGACCCCGTCAACGCCGACCCCACCGACGCCAAAATTTGATTCCCTGTTCCTGGCAACCGCGACGCGACGGGTTGAGGCCAACAGCGGCACGATCCGGAGGCCCTCGCTCACTGATGCGTATTATTTCAGGACAAAAAGGAGAGAGACAGCCAAGACAATGTGAAGGGCAGTGTGAGAGCAAATAACATGAAGACGTTGCGCCACTGGGAGACACTAGTAGGTGGATTCGATCGATCGTATTCACACGGAGGCAGAATCATCAGTCACAGTTCAGGAACGCTGTGCGAGTATGAGTAAGAGTGCGAATCTGACTGCAGGTGCCTTGCGACGCGGAGTAGCGACACAGTGGCACCCCTGCCGCCGCCGCCGCCGGGCGGACTGACTGCTGGGCTGCTGGGCCGCTCCCGCCGGGGTGGGGGCAGCAACACTGTGGCTGCGCCGGGCTGCGCCGGGCTGCGCCGGGCTGCGCTGCGTCCGTGCAGCCGCGGAGAGGCAGAGTGGAGCGTCACTTGGCCGCTGCCCGCGCGTCGCGCCCCACGTCACTGCGGATACGGAACGGCAGCGCCGCACCGGCCGCGTCGCGGCACAGTGCTCGGTCGTCACACGGCGGGTTCGAGTCCCGGTCGCGGCGGTTCTTCTTTTTGTTCGCACGCCGGCATGGCGAAGGCGGTGGCGGTGCTGGTGCTGGTGCTCGCGGCCGTGCAGTGCCAGCGCGGCCCGTACCGCCCCTCCATCCTGGAGGCCTCGCTGAGGTCCATCTGGGAGATCACGCGCATGGGGCGCACGGAGCCCCGGGACACGCGCGACGTGCTGCCCGAGTACGACTTCATCATCGTGGGCGCCGGCACGGCGGGCTGCGCGCTCGCCAACCGCCTCAGCTCCGTGGAGGGCTGGAAGGTGCTGCTCATCGAGGCGGGCCGCGAGGAGAACTACATGATGGACATCCCCATCGTGGCCAACATGCTGCAGTTCAGCGAGGCCAACTGGAAGTACCGAACCGTGCCCTCTGACACGGCCTGCCTGGGCATGGCCAACCGCCAGTGCAACTACCCCAGGGGCAAGGTGAGAGCGCCAAGTGTTTGTGTGCGCAGGCGCGCGCCAGTGTAGTTCACGTAATGTCGGTGACCTTATGCCTGAGTGAACATTATTTACCTTACACTTGAGGCTCCCGGCGTGGTTTACCCTCCTAGCCCGGCTCTAGCCCCAGCATCCCAACAGAGTCACTCTGTCCCTCTGGGGCCGCGCCGCGAGTGCGAGAGAGACGAAGCGACGAAAGTCCTGTTGGGAATCAGTGGCTCCGGTGACAGCAGGGCGCCCAGCCTGCTCGGAGGCCGTCTAGTAGACTGATTCAGAGAGTCGCTTTCGTCGCTCTCTCTCTCTCTCGCACTCATGAGGAGAGAGAAAGAGCGACGAGAAAGACTCTCTGAATGAGTCCGCTGGCACGCCGGCCCAGCCTCAGCCGCACGCCACCGGCGAAGCCAGCGAAGCCCGGCGCGCGCTAACTTTGACACTTTCAAAAGCGACAGCGGTTTTGGCGGGAAACGACCGGAGAGTGTGTCGCAGCGCTGAGCGGCCTGCCGTTCACACTCGGGTGTGAACAGGCATCTCGTTATGGGGCAAACAGCTTGCGGTGGAGCACACTGTGTAATGTGTGGTCAGGGTAACGAGGTGTGTGCCTCGGTGCGGCACAAAGGGATGGATGAGTGAACTTGCACACAGTGCACCCGCGGTCTCCAGAGGGCGACCTGGGTGTGCACTCGTGTGCAGTGCACCGTGCCGTGCACTTAGACGGCCAGGTCGAGTCACCTTGCCAATCGCCGGACAAACTGCATAGCGTGTCCCCAGCAGGTGTTCCGCTTGTTTTCCAAGAGGTTGAGCCTCGATCATTTTAATAACCTTTTCGGCTGCGGTGGCGCATCAGGGACTCATGCTGGCAGGATGCAGGCGTCCTGACGTCCTCTCCGGCGGTGCGGTGGCGCACCTTGACGACGAGGACGCCCGGCCGCCCCGTCCGCTGTCCCGCCTGCAGCCTGGCAGCCCACTGTGCAGGCCGAGATGCACTCGACGGTAGAACTGAAGCGCACTTTTACGCCTTTTTTCCAGAGTACAGTGATTGCTTTGCATGGCTTCGAGCGTTCTTCTCCGTTGTGCCCCTCCCCCGCGCATGGGAGAATTTATCCTCCACTCAGGAGTGTGAGACGCTCTCCACGCCATAAGGAGCCGGCTCCACAGCAAACTGAGCGAACCACCCTCGCGCCGCTGCCCGCTCCGCTTCCCGCGGCCCGGGCGAGCCGCCGCGACCCGCCGCGACCCGCCGCCCACGGTCCACTTCTCGGGCTGCTGGGGCGCGGCCCGTCGGACACGTGATTCCGAACACAGCGTCGCCCTGCCGCAGGGGTGCGAGAGAGACAGAGCGCCGTTCGGACGGGGCATGCAGCCCCGGCGACAAAGCCCACGGGGACCAGCCGCCATTCACGAAATAGCGGCACGTCACTGTCGGTTGCGATAGCCCGCGAGGCATGGCGCCTGAAATCGCGGCATGGTGTAGCAGTGTGCCGGTAAAGGCCACGGCGAGCGTGCCGCCCAAGTGCAAGATTCAGCCCTTTAGGCGAGGGCAGGGCCGAAGGGTCGAGGGGCTCAATGCAGCAGCATGTCACAGTGGGCTAAATGGCGACTCGATCTCATTTCGCCTCGGTCAAGCGGACAGAATCACGCCGTCCCAGCACACAGCTCACGCCGCTGGGCGATGCGGCCCTTTTATCATCAGTGCGCGAATTTTTCCGCAGGGTGTGTATGTGTGCCACGCATGCATGCCGCGCATGTCGCCATCGGACGGAATGGGTCATTTCGGTGCGTGCGGCGCGTGCGACGATGCGACCGATTTTAGGTGGCGCCGTTGCTGCGCACCGCAGCGCCACGAGGACGACACTTTATGGTTTCCATATAATTAAGGCTGTAAACGAAGATGAACGGAAAGGATCCGTGACGTTACGTGTACCAGAGGACCGCTCTGTGTGAGCGTGTGTGTGTTGTGCGTGCGTGCGTGAGTGATTGTGTGTGTGTGAAAGAGACGCCCCCCCGCCGATCAGCTCTGCTATTTTTGTCGCGCACTTAGTTGCACGTATGCATTGCTGCGGCCCGTGAGTCGTGCGGCTCGCATCATCGCTGCGTCACGCGGTGGCAGCCGTCCCCTGCCGCCAGTCTACCTATTCTGTGTAATCCGGCTCACTTTCCTCTAAATTTATAAAAACATTCAATCTGAGCGCCTCTCCTTTCGGTTACCGTAGCGCCGAGCGTGGCGCTGACCGTGCTGGCAGAGTCATGCCCGCATGACTGGACTTCTTTTCAAATCTGCTAGCTCCGCTGCGGTTCCCGCATCCATGCAGCCTCGAAAACCCACACTCGTCCCAAAGCGGCCGCGACCACTGCTCTGGAAGTTAAGTTCCCCGGGTCGGCTGCTCTAGGCCGAGAATCCGGTCGACACGCTGTCCACCGAGGAGATCCTCTCCTCGACCTTCAACTCGCCGCGCCCCGTTTCGGCGTGGCGCCGCGTGGTGGGACCGGGCCAGGCGGGGCGGGGCGGGGCGGGTCTGAGATCAGCTGACTGAGGCCGCGCGCCGCGCAGAAGCCTTGCAGTGCGCCCGCCAGCCAGGCATCCTCGCGGGAGCTCCATTTTTCTCGGAATGGCCGCGTCCTACTGCGACGACCGGCGGAGGCGCGGCGCGGGGACGCCACGACGACGTCGGTCTTCATTCAACGCGCTGCTCTCTCGCCGCACTCGCGCGTTCAGGTCGCCAGCCCGTGAGGCAACGACGCGCCCGGCCCGCGACTCGGACAAAGATCCGAGTTTACGAGTTGCCTGCCGAGCCCCTGACGGACGGCGGCTGGGCCTGCCCGTCGAACTCGGCTGCACGGCGGGACTGCCGCCCACCAGGCGCCATGGGTCCTGGCCCACTCACTGTGCTGCTGTCATCCCGGTCACGTTCACGTCCGCGACGATTCGCCCTCTGCCTTTCCTTTTCCCTTTCACGCCGACCCTGATACAGCGCTTGACCTATCGCCGACCTTGGCTGCCGACCGCAGGCCGCGCGCTTCTCCGCGGTAATGGTCACTGCAGCCAAGCGCGCGGCCGGCCGGCCGGCCGGCGGATTCCGAACGACGCTTTCATCGCTCTGTCCCTCTCGCACGGGCGTTCCGTGCGAGAGCGAGAGAGAGCACTGTTTGGAAACAGTCGGCAGGCGCCGCCGTGCCGCAAGTCATAACGCGGGGCGCTTGGATGCAAAGCGGTGAGCAAACGACCGGACAGCCGAGGCGCGGCGGTTCGGCGAAGCGCCACTTTCGATTGGTCGGCTGGCTGACTCCGAACAGTGCTTCCATCGCTCGGTCTCCCCGCGGGTGCGAGAGAGACAGAGCGACGTGCCCGCGCCGCCGCAAGGCCGGCCTGGGTCGTGGAGCCGCCTTTGTCGACCCGCAGGTATTGTCTCCGTCTCCCCCGGGAGGCGCCCCGGAGGCCGACTCGACACTAGCCGGCTGGAATGAGCGTCCCGCACGCCGGCGCACGCGCCGCAACGCGCCGCAACGCCCCGCAACGCCCCGCCGCCATGCCGATTGTGTTGCCCGTGTTGCAGGTGATGGGCGGCTCCAGCGTGCTCAACTACATGATCTACAACCGCGGCCACTACCGCGACTACGACCGGTGGGAGTTGATGGGCAACCCGGGCTGGGGCTACCGCGACGTGCTCAAGTACTTCCTCCGCCTGGAGGACATGACCATCCCCGACCTGGCTCGCGACAAGGTGTACCACAACGTCGGCGGGCCCGTTTCCGTCTCCTACATCCCCTGGCACACGCCGCTCGCCGCCGCCTTCCTGGAGGCCGGTATGCTCAAGGGGGGCTGGCCCGTGGACTACAACGGCGCCACCCAGACCGGCTACTCGTACCTGCAGGTGAGCACGCCGTCGCGGGGCACGAAAATTTTTTTTAGAAAAACGTCTAACGGGAACGTGATTGTGCACAGCCGCCGAGTCAAACGCGGCCGGTTGCTACTGAACCACTGGCATCAATGTGAATGCCAAACAGGAGAAGGATTGAGCCTAAATGCTATTGCACTACACTTTCAAAAAAAATTGCACAGTACGCCATGGCCTTTCCCTTGCTTTCTTTCTTTCATTGTTTTTTTTTTTTTTTAATTTAAATGTTACCGCTGCCAAAAGGGAAACAAACTGCAGGTTTTGAACTGCTTGCCAGGTGACGATGCGGAACGGCACGCGCTGGAGCTCGAACCGCGCGTACCTGGGACCCATCCGTGACCGGCGCACGCTGCACGTCACCAAGCAGAGCGTCGCCACGCGCATCCTCATCGACCCGGTGACCAGGGAGGCGACGGGCATCGAGTTCGTGCGCGACCGGCGGCGCCGCGTGGTGCGCGCGCGCCGGGAGGTCATCATCTCGGCCGGCGCCATCAACAGCCCCCAGCTGCTCATGCTGTCCGGCATCGGGCCGCGCACCCACCTCCAGGTCAGAAGACCGGCGGAGGCGGCCAAAACTCTGGACGCGTTTTGAGCTCTAGAGTCACTAACTGGGACTCTCCCCTCTCGCTCGCAGGAGAAGAACATCCCCGTGGTGCAGGACCTGGCCGTCGGCTACAACCTGATGGACCACGTGTCCGCCGGCGCGGTGCTGTTCCTCGTGAACCAGTCGGTGTCGCTGCGCGCCGAGCGCATCCTGGAGAGCCACGACGACTACGTGGACTACATCGCCTACCACACGGGGCCCATGTCCATCCCCGGCGGCTGCGAGTCGGTGGGCTTCATCGACCTCAAAGACCCTAACAACCCGGACGGCTGGCCCGACCTGGAGCTGCTGTTCAACTCGGGCTCCGTCATCTCCGAGCCCACGCTTAGGGACAATTTCGGCATGGACGAGGCGCTGTACCAAAAGGTGAGTCCGGTCCGAGGGGGAAACAACTGGTCAAATACATGTACACCAAAAATTTAAAAGTCAAAGAATTTGAAAAATTTCATTCAAAAATATAAAAAAAATTACTGAAAAATATAAAAAAAATTACTGAAAAATTAAAAAAAAATTAATAGAACAATATAAAAAATTCTTATTAAATTTGTCAAAAATTTTGAAGATTTTTTGAAAAAATTACGTATTTACTGCCCTCCCCAGTGTGCTTCAAAGCCACAGTAATGCGCAGTCACCATCATGTGCCGTGGTGGCTGGATTTGTCGACGCGTCGTTCCCGGTGTGAGGATCGGCGGTTCAAATCTTATTACTTCACAACTTTTTTCTCTGGCCGCTGCTCACTGTCACCTAAAGAGCCCGCTTCAAACGGCAGCAGACATGAGCCGTGGTGGCTGAGGGCGTTAAGGCGTCCGACCCCGACAGTAAAGATCGGGGATCGAATCCCCAAACTTCCTTTCATTTTTCGACTGGCTTCCTCCCACTGCGACTCAAACCCGTCGTCCAACACTCGGCAGACGTGCAAGTCAGGGTGGTGTAGTGGTCTAGGCATTTATCCAGGCCATTACACCCGGGTGTCTAAAAAGCAGTCCGCTTCGGCGGATTGGCCTCGGCACTGGTTCGATCCCCGATCGTTCCAGCCACTCGAGATTGGTCGCGAGTGGGTCCATTCCGATTCGTCGGATGGAGTTGATAAGTCCTTTGAAGCTGGCCCACTGACTGCATGTTCGGGTCTGGGAGCGCCGGACAGCGGGTGTACATTTGGTACCGACCAGCCTGCGCAAACAAAAGCTCCCAAAACTACTCTCTGTCTCTCTCTTTAACTCTCTGTCTCTCTGTCCTCTCTCTTCAACCCTACGATCGCCGGCTGCCTTCATCGGCGGTCCTTCATGTGTGGAAGGCAATTGCGGTCCTACAGAAGCTGAACTATGCGGTAGCAGTTAAAGCCTGGATACACCGGTTCCCATCCGAACACCGAAGTTAAGCAGGCGGCTCGAACCCCATTGCGGGAGGGAGAGGGTCGTAGGGTTCCATTTTTTATTTATTATTTTTACCAAATTTTAAATGACCAATCAGCCTACTTAGCGGATGAAATTTTTTTAAAAATCTTTAATTTTAGCAATTTTGAAAAATTTACAATTTAAAAAAAAATTAACAAATTTCCTGAAATTAGAAAAATTTCAAAAATTTCAAGAAATTTTGTAAAACGTACACAGAAATTTTGAGTTGCTTCCCCCTCGGTCCGGTCTCAAGGGCAGCGAGTACCACGTAAGGAGTTTCCGTGATTTTCTGCTCAGATGAAGATGCTGGACACCACAGAATCAGTCTGTCTTGATTAGAGGTTGACACAGCAGACAGTCTCAGTCCTTTCTGAGTCAGGAAAACTTGAGCAAGCCTCCTAACCTCACCAAGACGCCGGTTCCTCTTCAAAACTTGCCTCAGTTGATGGTCCGAGCGCACGCAGGCTTTAGTAGTTGAAGACGATAAAACGTGACAGAAATAAAATACCGTTGACCATGGCGAAACAAAATTGACACAAAATTGAAATTGTTTGCTGTTGTTGACCGTTATACGCACCACCCGCTTGAGTGCAAATAACAGCTAAATGTGAATCTGTTTTTTTTTTTTTATTGCAGTCCGCGCCTGTTCCCGCGCGTTTTTGCTGTCAATGCACTAACTGCCTCGCCTTTCCTGTCTCGCAGATATTCGCGCACGTGGAGGGCCGCGACTCGTGGATGCCGCTGCCCATGTTGATGCGTCCCAAGAGCAAGGGGCGGGTGATGCTGCGCGACCGCAACCCGCTGCGCAAGCCGCTCATCTTCCACAACTACTTCCAGTACCCCGAGGACCTGGACGTGCTGGTGGACGGCGTGCTCCGCACCATCGAGCTGAGCAACACGGAGCCGTTCCAGCGCTTCGGCTCCAAGCTCCACGACACGCCCATCCCGGCCTGCAAGAGCAAGGGCTTCGGGACGCGCGCGTACTGGTCAGTGCGCCGCGCCAAGTGGCTCGTTAAATATGTCGTTCTTTTCTTTCGTTTTAACAGTCTTTTTTTCTGTGGCAATGCCCCCTCCAGGCGCTGCCACATCCGCCACTTCCCCTTCACCATCTACCACCAGTCGGGCACGTGCAAGATGGGCCCGCGCTCCGACCCTAACGCCGTGGTGGACTCGCGCCTGCGCGTGCACGGCGTGGGGCGGCTGCGCGTCGTGGACGCCTCCATCATGCCCGAGATCCCCGCCGCGCACACCAACGCGCCCACCTACATGATCGCCGAGAAGGCCGCCGACATGATCAAGGAGGACAACGGCGTGCCCGTGTGACGGGTCCACTGTGACGGGCCCACGGTCACGGGACCGCACGGTCATGGTCGGGACGCGCCGAAAATCGAAACGACGCCGACCGCAGTGGAGGAACTTTGAGCAGTGCGGTCGTGTCGAACCATCGAAGCAACAGGCTGTGAGCTGCCAGTGGAGACGCGGAAGCGTGCGTACGGAGGGCTGGGGAGGCGTTTCCTGTAAACATGTTGCGTCAAATCATGAGACGAGGACTGGATCTAACGGGCTGCCAGTTAAAAGTTTTTTTTATCGTTGAATTTTGTTTGCTTTTCTTTTCACTTCGCTGAAGTGTTGTGTGTTGCAGCGCAACGGAATGAAGACTGGAGCGGCGTAGGGTAATTTCCTTGGCGGGAATCGTTAGATGTAAGTTGTGTTCGCCCCTGTTGCGAGCCTATCGCTAGTCAGGTCAGGCCCGACAGAAATCGAAGGGTCTAGAATACTGTACTGAATATCACTTTTTATATTCTTTATGTTTGCATTTTTACATTGTCCCATTACATTTATTAATTTCATTTTGCGTCCTATTTTCATGCTGTCTCTGTTTGTCATTGTTGAGTTTTCACACGAGTCTTGTTCTCTGAGTGATTTGTCTGCGTGAGTGCGTGCGTGAGTGTGGTGTTGAGTTCACCTCGGAATACTGTATAACCACTGAATCACCTCCAGTGCGTTGATCCTGCTCATTCTTTCTTCATTGACTTTAAGTTATGCCATGAACTAAAGACATCAGCACACAGTTTTCCTTTGTACATAAATATGTCGTAAGAATGATTAAATAAACACGACCAAGCGAGAAAATTAAGGGACGCTTAAATTTGAAAGAAAAGCAACAAATCTACAGAGGTGCTGGACAGTGGATCTGTCTTGCTGGGTGCGTGTGTGCGTTGGTGAGTGTGAGTGGGGGAGACGCGCGCGAGCAGAATCGCTGAGGTGAGTGTGTGTGCCGGCAGAATGCTGTAGACGAGCGCGGTGGCCTGGCTCTGGGGTCGCGGCCCACCTGTAGTGTAGTGACTGGTCCTCCTTCGCGCACCCCACCCTCCTCGGACTCGGAGCCCAGCAGTGGTTTAGATCTAAACACCGTCGCACCGTCTCTCTCGCACGGCCTCCGGACCCCGCAACGGCCGAGGGGCGCGAGGGAGACAGCGGGGCGTGCCGGGCTGCGGTGGCCGCCGCACCTTCCGAAGTTCACAACGATCATAGCGTCAGCTGTGCCAAGCAGTCCTTTTCGGATGGGTGGGTTGTCGAGTCGTAGGGTCGGGTTCGTCTTCCCGCGCGCGCCGCGCCGCCGCGCCGCCGCACTGCACGCGTTTGGGGGTCATCCATAATGTCAGGGCTGCGGCGGCTGCGGCGCGGCCCCGACGGGGCTGGCAGCCCCGGCAGGACAGACAGGCAGCCACACAAACACCAACACTACTCACTTGAACGCATCGCGCGTTCCTGGCAGAGCCAAGCTGTTGCTGGCGGGGTCATGACAATGGCGGCCCAGACGGTTCAGGCGCGCCGAAAAAGGCGGGAAACTGAGCCAACAGTGACCTCTAGCGGCAGCGGCAGCTGTGGGAATGAGCGAGGACGAACAGGCAAGCAACAAGGTTTACCGTGAGGCTGCTCGCCAAGTTCTGCCTGGACTTTCCGTGTTTAACGATTTCATCCACACAGACACAAACACACCGTGTGACTTTGTAGGAAATCACTCTCCGTAAATTAATGTCGGCGTTTAGAGTGTGCCAAGCCAAAACAAGCCTGCTGGCAGTGTGCTTGCATCTCCTGGCGTGCATCGCGCATAGCAGCAGCGCATCGTTCCGCTTCCAGTAGCTCGTGGCATCGGAAAAAACTCGTTACATATCGAGAGTGTTACGACCGTCGAGTAGTCCACGTGGTCCAGGCTGCTCCAGGCGGTGTGGAATGTTCGCGGGCGGGACAGTCCAGGACCGTGCGGGGGGATTCAGGCCGTGCCAAGACTGCTGACTGTTTCCGAACGGCATCCTCGTGAATGCGCGATGCACAACAGGCTGATTCCGCACAGTGCTCTCGCTGCTCGGTCTCACGGAGTTAAGGTGGAAACTTTTGGGCCACGCGCCACATTTGATCCCCGCCCCGCGGCTGCCTGCTGGCACCGCATCCTTGGCGGTGACGCTCGCCCCGTCGTGGTGGACGTCGTCCTGGCCACCATGCCGGCCGTGGCGTCACTGTGACACGCTGCGCTGCAAGATGGTCATCGGTGCGCCAAACATGGCCTCCGCCCGGCCGGCCCGCGCCGTTTGCCGGAGCCAAAGGAACAGCCGCGTCACGGCGACCTCCCTGCTCCCTCGTCGTTCTGTCCTTCACGCACCCTTACGAAAGGCCCCATGAGTGAGACGGAGCGAAGAAGCGCTGCTCGGAGTCGACCTGCACCGCCATGCGACGAGGCGCCGACCGCGGTGGTGTCCAAGGACCGATAGTGGGTGCGCCCACAAACTTTTCCATCGGGGGAAAAATCGTTGAATCACAGCAGCTACTCGTGTAGCAGTGACGAAGGGCCGATGAATGAAACCGTCGTCCCAGGTCTCTTCAATCATCTATTCATTGATTGGCCTGTGGCACGCAACTTGGGAACGGGAGCAGGCCTCGCCGCTTTGTTCTCGCAGATTCACAGTTTCACCACGACGCTGCGGTTGGTTGGCGGTGCAACCGTGATAGGCCACGTCCGGCGCGCATCCCGATGTTGGTGGCCCTCGAGCCCCAAATTGCCTCTGCAGACTGATTCCGAGAGTCATTTTCGTCGCCGAGAAGGCCAAGGCAGATCCGACCGGGCAGATTTCCTAAGTATCGCCAGAGCGGCAAGCCATAATCGCCACCAATAATCTGTACAGTCGCGCACGCGAACGACTCCCCAGCCTCTTTTCTTGTTAGTGTCTTGATTTTTTTTTTCCAGCTCGACATCATGTAAGCGTGCCATGAACGAGCGTTTAATTGAATCGCAAGTGAGGCGTGTCGCCCGTGTCACTGCGCAGGGCAGAGAGAGACAGAGATGGAGGACCGCTCAGGGCAGAGACAGAGACAGAGGATCGCGCCGAGGACGGCGTGTGGCCGCCAGGAAAATATTTCCAGCACTTTTGTGCGTTGTTTTACGGCGCCGCAAACGGGGTCCTCCCGCAGAGCAGCGGTCTTGCGCAATCCGGCCTGAGGACGATCCTTGGCGGCGTGCGGCGGCGCGGAAGCCGGCAGGTCAGCGAAGACCGCCGGACGCCGTGACGCACTGCCCGGACTCGGTCAAGTTCAAGGACAAGCCTTGGGCCTCGGCTTGGAACCGGATGGACGAGCAGGCGCGAGGCGGCGGCCAAAACCGGCTGGCTGCACGACTGCCCGTCCGACGCGGCCGGTGGATGGGTTGCCTGCCCGCGCGGCGCACGCGGACGTGACTAGTTCCGCCGCCGGCCGCCGGCGCAGCACTGGCGCGCAGATAATGTAAGCATAAAACGGCGGGAACGCGGCGGAGGGGGCGGCAGCGCGGCGAGGTGGGGCCGGCTCCGGCGTGGCGCGGCGTCCCGTCCCCGCTTTCCTCCTGGCCTTAGTGCTGAGTCGCCGGGGAGCCGGTGAGGTGTGTGCATCGCGAAGCAACCCGTCGAACGACAACACAGCTGGCCGCCGCGGCGCCAGCACGCCGGACGAGCATCGCGTCGACTATCAGTGCGTAGAGGGAATTTTCGCGGGAAATCCCCCTCCCCCTCCCTTTCCCCCGATTCAGGTTTGTTGTGCCTTGTCGTATTACGCAATGTCAGCGGGAGACGCGTTTTTGCTGTGCGGATTCATCAGGCAGGTGGGTGACTCGCTGTGGTTTTGAGTGCGGCTTGGAGTGCTTTGAAGGGTTCGCGGTTCGCGACGGACCGCGGTGATGTGGGCCAAGGCTGAAGGCGGCGGAACGGGTTTCGATGCAGTCACTAGACTCCTGCTAGGAGCGGAAAGGAACAGAGCGACGGGTGCACTGCTCGAAATGACCATACTACCGCCGACCTCAGAGACCGTGTAGCGTAAGTTATGCACTGAAAGAGTTGTCCCAGTCCGCGTGGACGCGCCGCCTGCTTGCATCGCTTAGGGACGGCCGATAGCAAGTGTAGCGAGGCGGCACCCCAGGGGCCACGCCCCCTCCCCCCCCCCCACCAGAGTCCCGCGCGTTCACTGTAATCTTTCCTTCCGTGCATGATGCGATAGAAACAGAAACCCGCCCGTCATCCACACATCCAGCGCCTTATCTGCTGCGTACCTCCAGTCCCTGCCCTGCGGCCGCGGCCCATGATTCAGCTGAAAAAGAGGCGCGCCCCCGGTCAGCTTTATTTGGGAATGACAGGTCGTTTCCGGAAAAAAGCGCTGCTGTCACTTATCGCGTAGCACAGCGGGCCGCGGGTCTTTGCTAGTCCTCGCTAGTCTTCGCCACTCCGCCACAGACAGCCACGCTCTCAAGTTGCTCTGGGGCTCCCGCCGCCGCCGCGCGTCTCTGGCCTACATCTCCATCCTCGACTCCAGCGCTATCCTCCTCTGCGGTTTTTTGGTCGCGAGTCCTCGGCGGATGTTGAATCAGAAAGTAGGTCCGTGCTGAACGTAATGAATGTAATTCTTGGCTTGGAACCAAGAAGCCACGCGCCAGGTCCCGCGATCGTCATCCAGTATACGTATTTTTCCATCTCTGCCGCGACTGGGTTCTGAGCATGTTCCAGGAGATAACTGACCACCAGTCACTCGTTTGAGAGTCAATTAATCTAGTGTATTACGTTTGTTGACCAGGATGGCGCCCAACATCGCTCAGGTAGACGGGCTTCGGTGTGCCTGCGGCCTTGAGCACGACCCCGGCGTGCTGCACGAGCACGAGGTGCTCGAGCACCAGGGCCTGCAGCGCGGCTTCCACGGTCTCGGCTGGCGCTACCCCGACAGGAGGAAGGGCCTCTTCACCTCGGTGGACGAGTGGCTGGAGGGCCGGCGGCAGGTGGACGGCGCGGAGGGGCTGTGGCGCGTGGACGACAACCTGTACGACCTGACGCCCTTCATGGAGAGGCATCCCGGCGGCCCGCACTGGCTGCAGCTCACCAAGGTACGGAGTGCTGAGATGACAGCCTCTGTGGCCCTCTGCTTGAGACACTCGCTTCGCGCTGCGCAGGGCACGGACATCACGGAGGCGTTTTACCTGCACCACATCACGGACGCGGCCGAGGCCACGCTGCCCAAGTTCCTGGTGCGGCGGGCGGCCGCGCCACGCAACTCGCCCTTCACCCTCCACCGCGACGGCTTCTACATGCAGCTGCGGGCGCGCACGCGCAAGCTGCTGGAGGACCTCCCGAAAGAGGTAGATACTCCACTCCCCGCCCCGCGCGAGGGGCTCGCAGTGCAGCGCGGGGTATTGACGGCGTCCCTCCCTGTGCCGACAGACCATCCGGGAGGCTCAGGCGCAGTCCAAGCTCATCGTGGACTCGTTGGCCGCGGCGGCGCTGGTGACGTGCGTGGTGACGGGTTACCTCAACAGCTTCCTCGTCGCCGTCCTGGCCGGCCTCCTGGTGGCCCTCACGGCCGGCGGCGCGCACAACTTCTTCCATCAGAAGCACAACTGGCGGCGCTACCTGTTCGAGATCAGCCTCATGTCCTCCAGGGACTGGATGGTGAGCCACGCGCTGTCGCACCACATCTTCACCAACACCATGCAGGACCTGGAGGTTACCTTCTTCGAGCCTGTCATCGCCTTCCTGCCGTACCCGGACAAGCCGGCCGTGGTGCGCTACGCGTCGTGGCTGTACTGCCTGGTCTTGTACGCCGCCGTCGCCCACGGGCAGGTGATAAAGAGGTGGGTTGCCGGTTCAAATACCGAATTTTGAATTTTTTCCTCTCGTCAGGAAAAAGTAATGGAAATTAAAATTGGCCCCCAGGTGTATGGCCATGCGGGTGGAGTGGACCGATGCCGTGGGTTTGCTGGTGCCGGCATGCCTGCTGCTGGGCGGTGCGTCGCTGGTGGACGCCTGGCTCCTCTGGACGTGCATACTCATCGTGTCGAGCCTCTACTTCGCCTTCCAGGGGATCACCGCCGGGCACCACCACCCAGACAAATACCACGAGGGTGATGCGCTCGGGTAAGTCGAAACCCCTCCCCCAAAACGGTGTCAGCCAGTATTCGAACCACCAGCCCCTGCAACATCCCGTTTCTTCTCTGCAGCGCCGACATGGACTACGGCCTGATGCAGCTGGCCGCCACGTCGGACTGCACGGGCGTCCGCAGCAGCAAGGAATCTCTGGCCATGTCGTTGACCCACTTCGGCGACCACCTCATGCACCACCTCTTCCCGGGGGTGGACCACGCCGTGCTCCGGCTGCTCGAGCCCGCCTTGCTCGAGACCCTGGAGCAGTACCGGCTCCCCGCCACTACCGTGCCGTTCTGGGAGGCCGTCTGGGGGAAGTACCGGCAAATGGCGCGGGTCACGCCGAGGCAAGGCCTCAACCAGGCCGTCCTGCCGCAGCAGTGACGCCGACCGTCCTCAAGGAAACTCGGGTCGCTCGACACTGTACTCAATTGTCTGATAATGCCTGCAAGAGTACAGGCGACCGCGCTTAAAGAGGACGATGAAAACACTGAAGGTGAAGACTGTTTTTTTTTTATAGAATGCTATGTTTCCAAAGACATGACTGAATTTAGTTGTTTTTATTAAACTATTTTTACTTTTTCTGAAGCTCTCTAACTATTTTTATTTGGTCACAAATAAAAACGTCCCTAGTGATAGGAAAGTTTTTGGTTATAAAAACAATTTTGTTATGATTTTTAGTTTTTAATAAAAACACATTGATCACAATGTATATCAAAGCATATTTAAAATACAATAACTGACATCACATGAAAAATTGATTACTGCAATCGGCTAACTATTGAAAAGGGCTAACTTAGTACAATAGATGGGTTTGTCTGTAGCGTCCAGTCAACAGTTTCCAAAAGAAGAGGCATGTTGAAATGTTCAGCAATACTTCTAAAGGTCCTGAGGTGGATACCGAAATCTGATTTGGAGAGGAGTGTGTTGAATTCACCAGCACAGCTGCAATACTCAGGCATATTTTCCATTTTAATCTGAAATGCATGAACAACAATGGAATGAAATATAAAATAAGCATCACATTTAAATTATAAATATCAGATAAAGGGTTTTTACCTGTAAACATTTACGGCATTGCAAGTCCTGGAGAATGGCTGCCATGGCTTTCCTATTTATTGTATCCACAAGCATGTGTTCAATCTCCAAATTTTCATAACTGTTGTTGCACATGGGGCACTTCCAAACAGGTCTGCAGGATAAGATGTATACAAAATTAAGAAGACAATTAACATGAAACAACAATTTTCAAGCTGGAAATTCATGACACACCTTCCCTCATCCTCAGCTTTGTAATTGTCCTTGCAGAGATCAATATCCCTGCAATGATTACAGCCTTTGCAGATGACTTCTGGCAGAACAAATGAAATGCAGGGATCCCTCCACTCCGCTAAATCACTAAAGTTGCCAACTTTGATAAGTCGCAAGAGATTCCGGCGCAGGACACCTACTTCATCAGATACAGATGTGTCCAAAGACAAGACCTTAGGAGACAGAATATGTTGACACAAACATTTTAGTTTTTGGTCCAGAACACATTACCACAATTCACATATTATTTTTAATTTACATACCTTGCAAACAGCTTTGATAAACTCCAGAGCAGGGTTTATTAGTTTTAGATGAGCACCAGGCAGTTGAGGGAAGAGAGATTTCTCATTACAGGGTTGACTAGGAAGTTTTTTGTGGATTTTCTCAGTAATGCTAAAGGAATAAGAAAATTCAGCACAATTATCAAAAGAAGCTTGCCACAGAAAAATTCTACTCAGGATGAAAAGACGTGAGAAGCTACGTACTAAAATAGCTTTTGCGCCATTTCCCCTGTGATGAGCTCCTTGGCATACTCTGCTGTTGATGCATGAACACCAATGCCCACCGGTTTGCTTTGGGTTTGACTTTGAGAGCTGACACGCTTCTTGCGAGCAGGAGTCTGCCCTTCTGCAGTGAGATTCTCTTTCAAGTGTAAGTAAACTTTCATTATATATCCTGCAATGACAGCTGAGAAATTGTCTTGACAGGCAGCATCTTCAGGGAGGTATTCCATCAAGTTCCAATTCATCACAATTTCAGGCTGAAAATAAATAATCATAATTCATAACTCTTCATAAACTTAAACTTAAACTGAAAAAAAAAAATTAAAAAAAGAGTCAAGGTAAATAAGCAAGACATAAATTTACTAACAGTGTCATCATCATCTTTGGGTGTGCAGATTTCATCTTCATCTTGCTCATTCTCCAAGTCTGTTGGCAACTTGCCTCTTACACCAGCATGGTTAGAGGGATCAAGCCACAATAAGTATTCCCAGCATTGTTGGTAAGTAATTTGAATACTGTGGAAGAGTTCCTTATTGTGGATACTGGTAACTATGTACTCTACATAAGCTAGAGCATCTTGAACATTCTTCTTTTTGGTACACAACATAACTTTGTTGAAATTAGCATAAATTATGATAGAGCCAAGTCGCTTAAATTCAGCCACCAGTTGCATGAATAGTTTCTTCATGAGATTGTGGAGTGTGCGTCTTAAAGCTGGATCATAAAGTAAGGCATTGGGTGACCTTATCCAACGATAGAAGTGGACAATTTGAAGGTCAGCAAATTCGTTCTTGTACATAGTTACATCACGCAGCCAAGCATTCACCATAGAACGAAGAACCTTGAAAGCTGCACTGCATGATGCAGTCTCATCATAGCTAGGTAAGATTGCTGTCTGACCAGAAATCATGTCTTCCAGCGATGCTTGTGGCATGGCATCAAATGCAACTCCAGCAGATGTTCCTTCTATGTCATGAACGTGGTGAGACTGAAGAAGGGTATTTACAGCAAGACTGTCAATCTCTAGATCCACACACAGTGTCGAATATGCATTTGGTGAATTAGAGACAACAGTAGAACTTTCTTCAAACTCTGTCAATAGCCTGAAAGATGAAATACAATTCATAATGAGAAAACAAAACCACACAAAAGCCCACGACAGCCAAAACAATGGAGAAACACAGAGCACAGTGTCAATTTCTCGCTCCCATTACCTGTTGTCATCTGCTTCCCTTCCTCCAAGATCTGGTCTGTCTGTATTTGAACACCAAAGGACAAAATTTTGTTTAGAAAGATGCCTTGCATAAAACAAGTCTGCACCAAATAGTGTCGCATCTGCAGGTAAATTTCCAAGTGGTACATGAAAGTATCGGCATTGTTCAGTACTGATTGAAAGGACCCTCTCGCTGTTCAAATAATGACGCAAGATAGCTTTGGCTCCTATTCTCTGCCAGTCCAAGGCAGAATACATATTTTCTGCATCTCCAAGGCCATGTATGGCCATCTGGGGGAATTCCCCTAAGCCTGGCATTACTGAATTAATGGTGGAAAGATCTGCAAACAAGGGATAGAAGTTAAGTACTACAACATTACATCAAACTTTTCATTTGAAGGTGGATGCTAAATGTACCATTTATTGACTGAATAGCCAAGAGAGAAGGTCCCTTTCGTTCATCACGGTAAGACTGCAGAGCATTTTGAATAAGTCTGTAAACTTGCTTAACATCAGTCTCAACTCGAATTTCAAAGTTGAATTCTTTCTGAGGCAAAGACGCTTCTTCATGACCTCGAGATAGTTTTGCATTTCGTTCAGCATTATAAAGTGAGCTCATGTTGGGCATCTGATTAGTACGAACTGTGTCAAGAACAATTATCAATGCCTTTTTGGTAGGCGGTATGAACAGTCCAAACATAGCTCTGGTTCCATTAGGTATTTGGTGATGGTATAAGTACAAATGCTTCAGCGGATTTCCTTCTTCTGATGTTTCTAAATATGACTGCTGAGATAAGCTACGGAACTGAAGATCTTCAAGTTGGAAAGTATCTGGAACACCAGCATGCGCCATGCTCCTTGCCACATGTTTATCAACGGAGCAGACACAACCCAATCTTATCAGTGCTCTGAATTCCAATGACATTTGTGTTTCATAAATGCCTTCAATGTCAGGAGCCGACAAATCAGCCATCAGCTCTTGACTGTGCTCTCTGAACAGGTCTTCTGGTACAGAATATTCATACAGATGAAACACAGGTCTTGACCTTGGAAGAATCCTGTTACATTTCTTCCACAGGGTTGTGACATTATTTTCAGGTTCAACCCTTGCCAGTCTTTGGTTGACATAGAAAATTCTAGGAACCTTGAGCTTGATTTGATGAAGGTCATGTCCCACTAGTGCCCAGAGTTTCAAAACACCTGGCTGACTTGTTTCAGCAATCTGAAAACAGTTCAAGGATTATTAAAATAACATGAGTTCAAACATTCCATATTTTAACAGTTTGGGAGGGGTATGATAAACGTACCTGAATAATTTGCCATGGAGTGTCAAGAAGAGTTCGTTGAGTTCGTCTCAAAAATCCACCCAATGTAGCTGCAGATCCTCGTCCAAAGCCAGCGGGTCGAGCTATGGGGGCCCCTTCACCGTTGTCAATGCGGGCGCGTTTCTCAACCCCACTGCGTCTGGCTGCACGAGCCTCAGCCTGCAGCGCCCATTTTTTCTTCTGGTACTGTAGCCAAGCTTGCCTCTCCTCCTGTTAAATGAGAACAACAGCTCGTACAAAACGAATAATAATTTGTGAGGAAATATCTCCTAAAAATAAAAATGAGAACTAACTTTACTGGTGCCCATGGGGGGAGGGGGCCCTAATGCCTCTCTCCAATCCTGAGAAGACAAGGTAGAGTCCTGACTGGTGCCAGGAGGAGTTTGAAATCTTTTCCTTTTGTTACAAACGGGCCTGCCCCCGCCAGGGCTGACTTCACTACCCCCAATGTCTTCAATATCAGCCACCTCAGAACCAAACATGTCCTCAGAACCTCCATTAACTACTTCATTTTCATCCACTTCCTTGGGGGCTTCTTTAGGTTTCACTGAAAAGAGTTCAGTGATTCGCCTTTGTTTGAGAGTGTCATTCTTTTCCAATAGCTTCTTGTGTAACCAGTCAGGATGGCGCACTCGAGGTACAGGGTTGGCAATACCTTGCATGGCAGCAGGAATAGTAATAATTTTCTGGATTGTTCCTCCCAGTCTTTCAATGTAATAATTCCAATCCAAAACCTGACGTATGTCAATATCATTGATAGAAGTATCTTTGAGCCACTTTCTGAGGAAATGACGTTTGACACTTGGTTCAGACTGGAAAATGGCCAGAGGGATGGCTCTTTCTGTGACAGGTGCACCTTCTGGTTTCTTACTTATAATAAATTTGCAAGCTAGACCAGCATCTTTCACCATTTGATCTCCAAGGAACTCAGCAAGACGTTTGGCAGTGCTGATAGAAGTTGATTTTTGACCTCCATATTCTTCAAGTTTCTTTGACATGGACCGATTCTCAGAAATAAGATCAAACAGCTCTGAATCAGGCAAGTTCACACCTTTACTGTACAGAACATCAAGCCAGTAGTCTGCCACTTTGGCAACTGAGTCATAGCATTCTTCAAGAGTGTCGCCTTTCAAAAATGCATCAAAAACAGATGATTGAAAAATTTTAACAAGCTGGAGTTCACCTCTTCTTTTTACTTCAAAGCCTTTCAGTTCAGCAAGTGACCCATCAAAATTGAAAACGGCATATCTTTTCTTCAATCTTTTACCCTCTTCTTTTGATGAAGGGAGTACCATGGCTTTGTAGGGTCCATCTACCTCAAAAAATACAGAGTTTTCGCTCCGGAGCTTATATTCCAAGGTTTCAGCATTGATTAGTTCATGGTATTGATCATTCGTGAAAGCATCTTTCACCATATAATTTAGTACAGCATTTGGATAAGAAATGGTCACCTTAGACTTTTTAGGATGTGTACTCTTAATGACATAATTTTCTGGAAAAGATGCAGGCAAGATGCACCAAATTCCATCTGTATCCAGTTCCAGAGGGCGACCAATTTGTTCAATGATCTCTCTGGCCTTTGTGATAATATTTGCACCTGTGAAACAGACGATTCCAGCCATTTCCATACTGTGCCATCTGGCTCCCCTTCTCATAACATATCCATAGAAGGAGTTTAGAATACATTTGTGAGCAAGTTGTAGCGAGTCATACAAAACTTCTCTGTTCTTGGCAGATTTGATCTCACCAGCATCACCACTTGCAATAGCATCTGAAACTTGTTTCTTGGCCACCTTTTGAAGACCTTTGTACTCATACCTTCGGTCTCGGAATGCTCGCACAGTGTCAACATAAAACGAGTTTTCCTTCTGGCAGATTGTAGTGTACCTTTCTTCAATTCGAGTAACATGAGTTTTTTTGTAGGCTTTGCGGCAATATTCAGACAATCTTTTCTTTTCATAGGCTGCTTGATCCTCTCGACTTAACTGATGGAAAGCACGATGTGGTCCTCCCGGAAATTGAGGAGGAAACTTTTCGGTTTCCAATTGTTGTTGAATTCTTTGAAATTCATTGCGACTGGCAGGCATGACTTCACCACGCCACATCCAGGCCATTTTACGTTGGCACTTGGCACCAGGCCGATTGAAGTCACAAGCTGCACAGGTTTGTTCATCCACCTAGAAACAGAATTGACAACATTTAATTTTTAATTCATGATACTGGTATTAAAAAAAGTTGTAAAAGATCAATTATGTGTGGCAGTTATCCAAATACCATTGCAGAGGGCTGGAGACGATTTGTCAAAATAATATTAGGATACATAGCACCAACATCCAAGTGGTAAATAATGGGAGTTTCCAGCCGCATAGGAGTGTCTCTGAGATCGCACAATTTAACTCGAATGTCATCAGCTATTTCCTCAAAGTTAGTGACCATATCCAAAGGAATCTTTTCTTCCTCAACAATGGCATGTTTGAGGGCATCTTCCACATTACCCAGAAGCTTCTCACATGCACTTGAAACCTGGCACAAGAATTAAAGCACTCATCAGACCAAGGTAAATTTAGAAAGAATCAATAGTTTGAGAATGAAAGTCAACTTACGATACGAAACTGGCAAGGGATGTCAGCTCGAAACACACCAGATTCTAATGCTTCCACATGACCTCCAACATAAGTTTCCTGGTCCAAAACATGACCATCGTCACTCAGCTTATTTAATTCAGACTCCTGTTTATTAGGAAAGATAATGTTGGCATGAAAAGCTTCAACCATGAGCAATGCTTCACAGAGAGTTCCAGATCCTTTCCTCAAAACCTGAAACAGTAAAAAAGAAAATTTATTGAAGATTGATGGAAAATAAAGTGGATGAAAATGCCAAGGGTACATTACCTCATCAGGTTCCAAAGGAATGATGGTGCACAATGCAAAAATAAAGGGATGCACATACTTCATGTACAGGTAATAAGTGGCAACAGCATCTGACACAGAGTAATTAGCCATAACTTCAGGTTGTTCAGCAGCCATAGCACACATGTCTTCAGGATCAATTTCAACAGGATCATAGCGAAGCTTGGCCTTGGCTACTGCTTTCAAATTCTGAGATCCAACAGGAAGGTATGAATCACGCTTTACCCAACTAAAAGAAAACAGTGCAAGATAATGCAAGCAAATGCAATGCATATTACAGTTGTTAGTTGATGTCTTCATGTAACACTTACCATAAGCAGTCCATGTGCATTGCCGGACGGCAACAATATGTGCCCTCTTTGTTTTTTGAAAAGCCTATCTCTTGCTTCATATCTAGGTCATGGATAGCTGCTCTGGCTTCAACAAAAGGCCAATCAAAAAAGTCACCGTTATAAGTGACAAATATATGTGGCTTGACATCCATGATGTGTTCAAAGAACCGCAGCAAAACAGCACGTTCATCAGGCTCATTAAAAATGGTAAAGAAGCCCTCAAACTCAGGTTTGGGAGTGTACTCAAAGTCCTCAACATCAGCAGATATAATTTCCCTATTGGTAATAAGGTAACCCTGTTCAAAAAATCATTTTGTGGTAAGTTTACTTGAGGTGGACAAACACAGATGAACATTACAAATCACACATACCTGGCCATCGATCATGTAAGATATCATCATGATTTGATCAGACTGAGCATCTGGAAATTTAAGAGGAAGTTTGGTTGTTTCAATATCATATGCTAGAACAATGGTATCAGGTCTTTCGATGATGTCGTTTCGCTTAACAATAAAAGGGGCCTCTGTTCCTCTTGAACATACAGAGTACCATGAGCCACAAAATATTTTGTTGTCAATTGAAACACGTATATGGTATGGTACATCAAATTCCCTGAACAGCAAAAATAAAACGTTAAAATGAATAAAAATAAACATCAAGACCACAAGCTGCTGATGGTAGTCAAAATAATATGATTACTGAGACAATACCTCATATCAATAATATTTTCCATGTGATCGGTAAACTTTGGTGTAACACCAGTACTGTTGGTGGCTAATGCTTTAGAGAGAAGTTCAGAGTAGTAGGTATTTCCTTTCTCCCTTTCTTTGTTCTTTTTCACAGCAGACATTATATGAGGACGAACTTTCATCAAATCATTGACAGTAAGAAATGATAATTTGAGGTAACTTTGCTTGAGACCAATCAAATGGTTGGGCTGCAAAACACATAGAAAGAAACCATTATAAAATGCGCAATAAAAATAAAAGCCAATGCAATTGCACAGAACACATACCAAATCTAAATCTTCTTTCGATATTATTTCGACAGATGAAATGTGCCCAGCAAATTTCTTTGAGACATATGCTGAAACCTCTTGAATGTTTTCCTTCCTTGCTAAGATGTAGAAGTATGGCTTGAATGGCAGTGATGCCTTGAATCGTGTACCATCATCTTGAATAAAGTAATAATCTACAGCACTTATCAATTTTTTATCCGCATCCAAAATTTCGGTCTGCAACAAAACATTAGTAAGAGTGTGCTCGATGCACAGAAGACAAGGACAATAAAAACATAACACTTCAAATTCTGAAATTTATACTAACTGTGTGCATATTGATGAGGAAGCCAGCTCGCTCTTGATGATCAGTAACCCGTTTAAATCCATATTTGCTGTCAATTGCATCGTTCTCCAAAGCTTGTTTCAGTCGACTTTCGTTATTATCCTCTCTGCAACACACAAATTAAAAAATACATGCAAACACAATTGAAGACAAAAAAAATGTATACAAATTAAAACAAGTACAGGTGTTCAAAACAACACCTTGGCAAATAAAGTATTACTTACTTTGGTCCACCACTAAAATTCTTTTCACTTCTGCCACCCTTTTCGGGTTTATACTTGCCACTGTTTTGCAACACCATTCTAGCTGCTTTTTCTTAATTTTCACATATCATAGAAACAAGTATATAAAAACTGTTTCCTATCAATAAAATTCAGACTAAAGTGTACCTAGAAATATTAGTCCTGTTGACAGACACAAAGGTTAGATAGAACAGATGATTCTTGGCGCGTTTTCGGGAACATTAAAATGGAAGTAGCAACCTGTAGGATTAAAATACTTGAAATAAGAAACTTGAGCAAGAAAGCGTATGCACAATAAAAACACTTCTCAAACATTTCATGTTACTGAAATGCACTTCCGAAGGGTTTGAGGACAAAGATACAGATTATTAAGTCCGAATGGTTCCTTTTTCAGATTCATACGTTGGCAATAACTTCACATTTAGCAGACAGAAGACAGCGCCTTCTCGCAAAACAGTGATGTTTCTTTTACCGTTTCCTTTCATTCTAGGCGAGCAAACGCTAAATTTTCTAACAGTTGATCGAAAATTTTGAAAAGAGAGTAGTATGTGCACAGGGAAACCGTTTTCATGTTAGATTGAGAGCAGCAGAAAGCACGGAGAAAAGCATGAGTAATTATGGTCACGGTGGGTACGACGGCAGCGTGGCCGAGTGGTCTAAGGCGCTGGTTTTAGGCACCAGTCCGAAAGGGCGTGGGTTCGAATCCCACCGCTGTCACTCTATTTTATTCTGTACCCAGCGTTCTCTTTGGAATCAGTAACGGTTTCTTTCAGTGTGGTCAGTCCCGGTTACTTCGCAAATATTTTTTTTAAGGCTTTAGGATAGAAGGTGTAAATATAATTTTTATAATGAGACTGCCTGTAGTGTCTGGCCTTTGAAATGAAGACCGGGGACTCCATTCAACTTCTCAATGAGACGGCTGTCTCCTAGGAGAGGCCATTAGTCTAGCAGGTTGCAAGTCTGGACTCCCCGAGGAATATTACAAGGATGGTGTTCTTTGAAAATGAATGTTCAACAAGACCATTTGTTCAAAAAAAAAATTTTTTTTTTTTGTTTATTACAAAATAATATCAACGTACACAAACATAACAGTGCGTCGTGCCGGCCAGGCATCACCACTTGTTGACCTCGTCTTTGGCGGCTTCGACGTCCAGCGAGGGGATGCTGTTGGCGGCAGCCTCCGTGGAGGCGGCGGAGGCCATCCTCGCTGGGGGGGCGACCTGAAGGGTGGCCACGGTGGCGGTCGGCCGCGCCTCGCCGCTCTCCTCGTCGGGGACGTCCCAGTTGGGGCCGTCCTCGAAGAGGTCCTCCTTGCCCGCCTGCCGGAGCAGCTTGCTTTGGCGGATCACGTAACCTGTGCAGGCAAAGGGGCGCTGAGATGCGAGTGGTCTGCTGAATTGGGTGGCGTGCGATCGGAGCCGAGCTCGCAGTACACCCTACCGGTGAGGGTGCCGCTGGCGAGGCTTACGACGAGGGTGGCGCTCAGGGAGGCGAGCTGGAAGGCGGCCTGCTTGATGGCCGAGCGGCCCAGGCCTGGCTGCAGGGTCAGGACGGACCCGGCTCCCCCCTCCCACATGAGCTTCTCCAGGGTGGCCTTGTCCGATGGAGCCATAGCGGCGAAATGGACGTACAGCCTGCGACAGGGAAACAGAACATTGCAGCGCCGAAAACAGCAAAAACAGAGCCGGACGGAGCTGGATCTGCTGCCGCCTGATTCGAGTCTACATCGTTTGTACGACCTCTTTTTGTCCGACCTTGCGAAATTCGGCCGACCTCTTTTCCCCTGAAATTTTTGTCCGACCTACGTTTGTCCGACATACGATTGTCCGACCTACGTTTGTCCGACCTACGATTGTCCGACCTATGTTTTCTACAACCTCTTTTCAAGAAAGAGGAGACGAAGGGAGAGGGAGGGGGACAGGAGGGAGGGAGGAAGTGGGGGGGTGGTAATTGGGTGGGTGGGTGTGGGGAAGGGGGAGGGCCTGTCACGCCAGACAGGTAAACTACGAAGAATTGAACCAACAACGAAGTTAACTTAATGTAACCTTAAGACAAAACTGCTACCGTCGAGACCTACCTACGAGCGCCTGGAGTGCAGGCAAGAGCCGATAGTGCAGGGTCTCATGTTGCCGCGGTGGCGGGACGTGTTAACTCGGGGCACGGTGTAGAGAGACCGTGACTCGGGGCGACCCGAGTACCCGCCTTCCGGGTATTTGGGAGCCTTAACGCAAAACGCCCTAACGCCGCCGGAGCAAGGTGCACGTCCCCGCCACTGCGGCAACATGAGACCCTGCACTTTTGACCTACCTCTTGCCCTGTAACATGCTCTGCTCTTCCCCCGGCTCTGACCTACCACCTAGACCTACTCTTCCCCCTGCTCTCCCCCTTGTCGTCCGACGTACCGAACGTTTAATTTCCCATACTCTCGTGTCTGGGCTACGTTCATAGCCTCTCGGAGGGGTGTCCTTTCAGAAACCACAACAAGGGACAAACGGGCGCTGCCAACTTAAACCGCAATGCACCCTCTAGCACCACAGCGCCCCTAGGCCGAATACTGTAGCTTCGTAAAAACAAAAAAAAAAAAAAAAAAAAAGAAACAGAATTAGCGGGTGTTGAAACTAAGACTATGGACTAGGTAGGGAATGTCTGTACACTCTCGGCCACCAGCACCGCTCTAGTTGCGGTGGAAACAAAGACTCACATTTGATGTTCGATTCCTGCCGCACGCACACTGTTCGGATCCAGCCATTCAAAGGCACCGCTTCACCGGGAGCTTACCATGCGGCACGGTGGCCGAGAACGATAAGGAGCAGAACTCCGAATCCGGAGAACCTGAGTTCAACACCCAGTGCAAAAGTCATTTTTGACAGACTGTACCGGGGGAGCAACAGTGAAATTTTGGGTCGGCGGACGCTTTCTTCGCGGTGGTGACTTCACTACCTCACCCTTATTAGGCTGGGCCGCCTAAAGTCTTCGGCGCCCCTAGGCCAAATACTGTAGCTTCGTAAAAAAAAAAAAAACAAAAAAAAAAAAAAAAAAAAACAGAATCAGCGGGTGTTGAAACTAAGACTATGGATTCGGTGTGGATTGTCTGTACACTCTGAGCCACCAGCATCGCTGTAGTTGCGGTGGATACAAAGACTCACATGTGATGTTCGATTCCTGCCGCACGCACACTGTTCGGATCCAGCCATTCAAAGGCACCGCTTCACCGGAGGCCTACCATGCGACACGGTGGCCGAGAACCATAAGGAGCAGAACTCAGAATCCGGGGAAACCGCGGTTCGACACCCAGTGCACTGGTCATTTTCGACGGACTGTCCTGGGGGAGCGACAGTCGAATTTTGGGTCGGCGGACGCTTCCCTCGCGGTGGTGACTTCACTTACTCACCCTTACTAAGCCGGGCCGCCCTGAGTCTTGGGCGGGGACGTTTCCCTCGCGGTTGTGACTTCGCTTACTCACACTTACTAGCACAGTTGTCTACAAAATCTATGTTCATTCACAGTCTGGACGTAGTCGTCTGTAGATCGTCTACGACATCTATGTCCATTCGTTGTCTGGACAAAGCCGTCTATAGATGGTCTAACGATCGTCTACAAAATCTATGTCCATTCATAGTCTAGACATGGCCGTACTCGAACGTCCGAGCGATGGTAGACATTGTGTAGATGCCACATAGATTGCATTCCGTCCCACATCCCACTTTAGTGAGTGCATAGCGTTATGGGTTAGTCCCGAACTTCGAAGTGGATACTAGATACCTTTCAACCCTGTAGCTGTCGTTCGAATAGGGCGTGTGCGTGAGCTTCTTCTATCTGCCACTAGAGTGCTCCGCGCTCAAAGCGCGTCTGTTCTCTCGCGGGGACGACTCCGTGCGCCAGTTCCGTTAGTCTCTGCGCCGTTTCTCTGCATCTTCGGGAGAAATCCCATCTGCCTACCAGCCTGCAGATGCAGGGATGCCTTCCTTCTTTTTCACCTTCCTAGTAGAAGAGGTCCTGGTGGGTTACGGACTAATCTCATCAAAACCCTTCTACTGATAGAAGACTAAGGATGTGTAATAGCCGTCTTAGTCATCTTAGAGACATCTATAAGACAGAAAAAGACATCTTTTTAACACTTTTAGAGACGTCTATAAGACACCCTAAGAGACATCTATAGACGTCTACCAATAGACGTCTAATAGACGTCGCATATTCGACCACTAGACTACTTTTAGATCATCTACCTCTAGACATGAAAAGACATCTAATAGACTCTTATTGGTCTATCAATAGACGTCTATTAAACGCCTTTTAGACGTCTTTTTTCCGTGTGGGCATTCAAAGGCACCGCTTCACCGGCGGCATATCATGCTGCACGGTGGCCGAGAACGAAAAGGAGCAGAACCCAGAGTCCGGAGAACCTGAGTTCGACACCCAGTGCAAAAGTCATTTTTGACAGACTACCGGGGGAGCAACAGTGAAATTTTGGGTCAGCGGACGCTTTCTTCGCGGTGGTGACTTCACTACCTCACCCTTACTAGCCTGGGCCGCCTAAAGTCTTCGGCGCCCCTAGGCCAAATACTGTAGCTTCGTAAAAAAAAAAAAAAAAAAAAAAAAAAAAAAAAAAAAAAAAAAAAACCAGAATCAGCGGGTGTTGAAACTAAGACTATGGCCTAGGTAGGGAATGTCTGTAGACTCTCGGCCACCAGCATCGCTCTAGTTGCGGTGGATACAAAGACTCACATTTGATGTTCGATTCCTGCCGCACGCACTCTGTTCGGATCCAGCCATTCAAAGGCACCGCTTCACCGGGAGCTTACCATGTGGCACGGTGGCCGAGATCGATAAGGAGCATAACTCCGATTCCGGAGAACCTGAGTTCAACACCCAGTGCAAAAGTCATTTTTGACAGACTGTACCGGGGGAGCAACAGTGAAATTTTGGGTCGGCGGACGCTTTCTTCGCGGTGGTGACTTCACTACCTCACCCTTATTAGGCTGGGCCGCCTAAAGTCTTCGGCGCCCCTAGGCCAAATACTGTAGCTTCGTAAAAAAAAAAAAAAAAAAAAAACAGAATCAGCGGGTGTTGAAACTAAGACTATGGATTCGGTGTGGAATGTCTGTACACTCTGAGCCACCAGCATCGCTGTAGTTGCGGTGGATACAAAGACTCACATGTGATGTTCGATTCCTGCCGCACGCACACTGTTCGGATCCAGCCATTCAAAGGCACCGCTTCACCGGAGGCCTACCATGCGACACGGTGGCCGAGAACCATAAGGAGCAGAACTCAGAATCCGGGGAAACCGCGGTTCGACACCCAGTGCAATGGTCATTTTCGACGGACTGTCCTGGGGGAGCGACAGTCAAATTTTGGGTCGGCGGACGCTTCCCTCGCGGTGGTGACTTCACTTACTCACCCTTACTAAGCCGGGCCGCCCTGAGTCTTGGGCGGGGACGTTTCCCTCGCGGTGGTGACTTCGCTTACTCTCAATTACTAGCACAGGCCGCCCGCGGGCCGCCCCAACCTCTCGGGCGGCCGACGGGCCGACCGTTGGTCTGGGGCGGCCCGGCCGACGCAACCTCTCGGGCGGCCGACGGGCCGACCGTTGGTCTGGGGCGGCCCGGCCGACGCAACCTCTCGGGCGGCCGACGGGCCGACCGTTGGTCTGGGGCGGCCCGGCCGACGCAACCTCTCGGGCGGCCGACGGGCCGACCGTTGGTCTGGGGCGGCCCGGCCGACGCAACCTCTCGGGCGGCCGACGGGCCGACCGTTGGTCTGGGGCGGCCCGGCCGACGCAACCTCTCGGGCGGCCGACGGGCCGACCGTTGGTCTGGGGCGGCCCGGCCGACGCAACCTCTCGGGCGGCCGACGGGCCGACCGTTGGTCTGGGGCGGCCCGGCCGACGCAACCTCTCGGGCGGCCGACGGGCCGACCGTTGGTCTGGGGCGGCCCGGCCGACGCAACCTCTCGGGCGGCCGACGGGCCGACCGTTCGTCTGGGGCGGCCCGGCTGACGCACCCCGGCTGAGAGTCTACAGACATTCCACACCGAATCCATAGTCTTAGTTTCAACACCCGCTGATTCTTTTTTTTTTTTTTTTTTTTTTTTAACGAAGCTACAGTATTTGGCCTAGGGGCGCCGATGACTTTAGGCGGCCCAGGCTAGTAAGGGTGAGGTAGTGAAGTCACCACCGCGAGGGAAGCGTCTGCCGACCCAAAATTTGACTGTTGCTCCCCCGGTACAGTCTGTCAAAAATGACTTTTGCACTGGGTGTTGAACTCAGGTTAGACCATCTATAGACGGCTTTGTCCAGACAATGAATGGACATAGATGTCGTAGACGACCAGTAGACTATCTGCAGACGACTACGTCCAGACTGTGAATGGACATACATTTTGTAGACAACTGTGCTAGTAAGTGTGAGTAAGCGAAGTCACAACCGCGAGGGAAACGTCCCCGCCCAAGACTCAGGGCGGCCCGGCTTAGTAAGGGTGAGTAAGTGAAGTCACCACCGCGAGGGAAGCGTCCGCCGACCCAAAATTTGACTGTCGCTCCCCCAGGACAGTCCGTCGAAAATGACCATTGCACTGGGTGTCGAACCGCGGTTTCCCCGGATTCTGAGTTCTGCTCCTTATGGTTCTCGGCCACCGTGTCGCATGGTAGGCCTCCGGTGAAGCGGTGCCTTTGAATGGCTGGATCCGAACAGTGTGCGTGCGGCAGGAATCGAACATCACATGTGAGTCTTTGTATCCACCGCAACTACAGCGATGCTGGTGGCTCAGAGTGTACAGACATTCCCTACCTAGGCCATAGTCTTAGTTTCAACACCCGCTGATTCTGTTTTTTTTTTTTTTTTTTTTTTTTTTTTTTTACGAAGCTACAGTATTTGGCCTAGGGGCGCCGAAGACTTTAGGCGGCCCAGGCTAGTAAGGGTGAGGTAGTGAAGTCACCACCGCGAAGAAAGCGTCCGCCGACCCAAAATTTCACTGTTGCTCCCCCGGTACAGTCTGTCAAAAATGACTTTTGCACCGGGTGTTGAACTCAGGTTCTCCGGATTCGGAGTTCTGCTCCTTATCGTTCTCGGCCACCGTGCCGCATGGTAAGCTCCCGGTGAAGCGGTGCCTTTGAATGGCTGGATCCGAACAGTGTGCGTGCGGCAGGAATCGAACATCAAATGTGAGTCTTTGTTTCCACCGCAACTAGAGCGGTGCTGGTGGCCGAGAGTGTACAGACATTCCCTACCTAGTCCATAGTCTTAGTTTCAACACCCGCTAATTCTGTTTCTTTTTTTTTTTTTTTTTTTTTTGTTTTTACGAAGCTACAGTATTCGGCCTAGGGGCGCTGTGGTGCTAGAGGGTGCATTGCGGTTTAAGTTGGCAGCGCCCGTTTGTCCCTTGTTGTGGTTTCTGAAAGGACACCCTTCCGAGTGATCCCGGTGGCCCAGAGTATACAGACGTTCCATGCCATATCCAGAGTTTTAGTAATCAACACACGCTGATCCTAAGGTTTTTTTTTGTTCTTACTGTTTCCACCAGGCTACAGTGTTCGGCCCTAAGCCACCCAAGTCTGTGGGCGGCCCGAGCTAGTATGGATGATTAAGTGAAGTCACCACCGCGAGGGAAGCGTCCGCCGACCCAAAATTTGACTGTCGCTCCCCCAGGACAGTCCGTCGAAAATGACCTTTGCACTGGGTGTCGAACCCCGGGTTCTCCGGATTCTGAGTTCTGCTCCTTATCGTTCTCGGCCACCGTGCCGCATGGTAAGCTCCCGGTGAAGCGGTGCCTTTGAATGGCTGGATCCGAACAGTGTGCGTGCGGCAGGAATCGAACATCAAATGTGAGTCTTTGTTTCCACCGCAACTAGAGCGGTGCTGGTGGCCGAGAGTGTACAGACATTCCCTACCTAGTCCATAGTCTTAGTTTCAACACCCGCTAATTCTGTTTCTTTTTTTTTTTTTTTGTTTTTACGAAGCTACAGTATTCGGCCTAGGGGCGCTGTGGTGCTAGAGGGTGCATTGCGGTTTAAGTTGGCAGCGCCCGTTTGTCCCTTGTTTTGTCCTACTGGTTTCTGAAAGGACACCCTTCCGAGAGGCTATGAACGTAGCCCAGACACGAGAGTATGGGAAATTAAACGTTCGGTACGTCGGACGACAAGGGGGAGAGCAGGGGGAAGAGTAGGTCTAGGTGGTAGGTCAGAGCCGGGGGAAGAGCAGAGCATGTTACAGGGCAAGAGGTAGGTCAAAATTTAGTAGGTCCCGTGAAATCTGCCCTCTGAAAATTAGTAGGACAAGTTTAGACCTACTGCTCGGCTCTACTCGGGGAAAAGTCAAGAAAATGATAGTAGGTCAAAAAATAGTAGGTCCCCTGATATACACCCCTGCCGCCCCCGCCGCCCCGGGGACCTACTATTTTTTGACCTACTATCATTTTCTTGACTTTTCCCCGAGTAGAGCCGAGCAGTAGGACTCACTATCGGCTCTTGCCTGCACTCCAGGCGCTCGTAGGTAGGTCTCGACGGTAGCAGTTTTGTCTTAAGGTTACATTAAGTTAACTTCGTTGTTGGTGCAATTCTTCGTAGTTTACCTGTCTGGCGTGACAGGCCCTCCCCCTTCCCCACACCCACCCACCCAATTACCACCCCCCCACTTCCTCCCTCCCTCCTGTCCCCCTCCCTCTCCCTTCGTCTCCTCTTTCTTGAAAAGAGGTTGTAGAAAACATAGGTCGGACAATCGTAGGTCGGACAAACGTAGGTCGGACAATCGTATGTCGGACAAAAATTTCAGGGGGAAAGAGGTCGGCCGAATTTCGCAAGGTCGGACAAAAAGAGGTCGTACAAACGATGTACTCCGCCTGATTCCGAAGGATCATCGCTCTGTCTCTGTCGCTCTCCCAGGGCGCACTTGGATGCACTCACGCGTTGCCGTAGTCGTTGGGCGCGTTGGTGGCGATGGCGGCCATGACGGCGCCCACGATGGCGGCCAGGACCCCCGGCATGCCGTGGAGGTTGTGCACGCCGCAGGTGTCGTGGACCTTGAGGCGGCTCAGGATCCACGGCTGTCAAAGAGGGAACAGGAACGTTATTGGGAAGTCACACGTGTCGGTTGTTTCGTACGAGAGGCGGGGCACAATGGGCCAGAAGATTGGCCCACTGTGCGGGGCGCACCTGGAGGTAGGCGTAGCCGATGACGGAGAGAGAGCCGGCGAGGCTGCCGATGAGGAGCGCGCCCACCGGCTGCACCAGGAGGTCCGCGGCCGTGCCCATGGCCACGCCGCCAGCCAGGGTGGCGTTCTGGACGTGCACCATGTTGAACTTGCCGCCGCGCTGCGTGAGCGAGGATGCCGCGAAGGCCGCCACGCAGCCCGACGCCAGCGCCAGGTACGTGTTGATGACGGCCCGGTGGCGGGCCGGGCCGGCCGCCAGGGCGCCGTTGAACGAAGGCCAAAACAGCCACAGAAACACGGTGCCTGAGGAAGATCGGAAAACTCGTCTGGGTTATCATTTTCATCCGAAGGGGTACATGCTCGCGTAGTCGGTTGCAAATCGGATTCACTGTTGACGGCGGCCAAGTTGCTGCCCAGCGAACTCACCGACCATGGAGAACATGTCCGACGTGTAACTGGACCGCTCCTGCGTGGTGTCGGCCGGCCGGCCCAGCGCGCGGCTCACGGCCAGGCCGAAGTAGGCGCCGAAGACGTGCACCACCATGGAGCCGCCCAGGTCCACGGCCTGCAGCACGTGCAAGGAGAGGTACTCGTTGGCCGCGAAGAACACCATCTCGACGAAGCCCATGAGCACCAGCTGCAGCGGCGTGGTCTTGCCCAGCACCGCCCCCATGGAGATGAGCACCGCGGCGGTGGCCACGTCGGCGTTAAGGAGGCTGTGCGAACGGAAAGGACCAGAGTTGTTTCCCGCCAAAACCATTTCTCACTCTTTTTTTTTCGCCGAGACGCACCTGACGAGCGACAGGTTGATCTTGCCGTGGTCCAGCCGGAGGAAGCCCTGGCAGAGTGTGGCCCACTGCACCATGATGGCGCCGAGCAGCAGCGTGAAGCCCACGGCACTGTAGCCGTACTTGCGCAGAAACATCATGAGGAAGCCGAAGCCAACGAAGATCATGACGTGCACGTCCTGGAACACTGCACACAGAAGGCCGTCTTTGGTTGAGCGCGTCGCACCGTCTGTCATCCAGGGAATCCAGGGCGCGCCCCCCGCCCCTCGCGAGCGGCTCTGAGCCCCTTGGGTCGAGCCCCTGGGCCTCGGAGGGGTGAAGGACGAATTTCCCTCGCGTAGTCAGTTGCGAGGTTTCTTCACATGTGTCTGAGCGCGATCAGAGACTTACGCACACACATACACACACGAGCGCGCGCACACACACACTCACGCACGCGCTCTCTCACACGCACATGGGGGGGACGCACCCAGGCGGCAACCATGCGGAATCTAGCTACTGCTTTGCGATTTCCAAGGACGGGAAAAAGAGAGGGCCGGACGAAGGGACGGGCGAAAGGGTGAAAGGCAGAAGGGGACAGGACTGTGCCGCGGCGCCCCGGACGCGCCAAGCCCAGGACGTGCAAAGGACGATCAGAAGCCACACGGAAGCTGCCCCCCTGCCCCCGACCGCCCCCGACCGCCCCCGGCCTGACACGGCATGGCCGGCCATCTGGAAAATTCAACGCTACAGCCGTGAAGGCCCTGGAGGCCCAAAGGGAGGCGGGGCTGCTGGAATCCTTCGACAGGTGCACCCCTCCCCTCACCCGCCCTCTCCTCCGCCAGCGTCTACTTATCATCGCCGTACAGTCGACCGCGGCGTCCTCGCCGCGTTGGCTGCGCAGCTGGTACGGGTCCGCGATGGTGTCGTCGTAGACGAGCACGGCCACGAATACGGTCAGCAGCACGAGCTGGCAGAAGGCGAGCACCACGCCCAGCACCACGTCCTGGGGCAGGCACGGCGTCGGCGCGCGTTAGGGGTTGTCGTCGGCGTCCGCGGGAGGGTGACGGCGTCTGCTCTACCTGCGGGAAGCGTCTCCCGGTGAAGCCCGCCCCCGGGCACGGCCGCGCCGACGACGGCCTCCTCGGCCGGCCTGACCGTCGGGAGCGCTCCGAGCCGCCAGCGTCGGCGAGACGCTCTGCGACCAGGATGCCGTTGACGCCGTTGCCGGCGCTCACGGAGCGGGGAAACCAAGGGTTGTGCCGCTTGCCGTGCGCGTCCCAGGGCATGTGGCGCCAGGGGCACGGCGCCCCGTTCCGGAGGCACGACGACAAGGCCCTGTCCGCGGAGGTCTACGCACAAGAACGGGGTTAGGGCCTCGGAGGGGACCGCGACGGGCTGCCCACGCGGCGTGCGCTTGCCTGGGACACCGTCATGGAGGCGGCTGACGACTGCCGGGCCGGGGCCGCGGCGCCCGCCACCTCGGCGCCGTCCTCCACCGCGGCCGTGGACATTGCGGGGCTCGGCGGGTCCGGGGCCCCCGCCGCCGCGGCGCTGGGTACCTCCGCCATCCAATGCGAGCGACTGAGGCGGACCGGGGTTCGTTCGCTTCTTTTCCGTCTCCACACGTGTGGGAAAAAAAAGGAGGGGGCACAATAGCTTCTAGTTTTGCAATATCTGTAGCCAGTTGTCTCGTTGAGTGAGTCCCCTCAATATGAGGCAGCACAAGCACATGAACCGAGGCCAGTGCGGAGGCGCTATGAAAAGGTGCTTTCCTGACTCCTACATCAAGCTGCTCGAATGTCACCGTTCCATTTTGCAGCCACATGTGTGTTTTCATCAATGGGCTGTGAGGGGTGTGTTTCGGGTCAAAACAAATAAATTAATAAAAAAAATTAAAAAGTCGTCTGACTTCAACAATTCACCAGACCTTGCACCGATGATTTCATACCCGTGGTACGCAACTCCAATAAAAAAGTAAAAATGGAACTCTACACCCCCTCCCCAGTCTGAGTGGGGAGGCCTCCTGCTTTACTTCGGTGTTCGGGATGGGAACCGGTGCTATCAGGTAACTGGGGTTAATCCGATCCAGCGACTTCGATATCGTACGCCGGGGGACCCAGTAGGACCCGAGCCGCCGACACGGCCCAACATGGGCAGAGTAGAGTAAGGCAGAGACGATAGAGAGACAGAGAAAGAAAGAAAGAGAGAGTAGTTTTGGGAGCTTTTGTTTGCGCAGGCTGGTCGGTACCCAAATGGTACACCCGCTGTCCGGCGCTCCCAGACCCGAACATGCAGTCAGTGGGCCAGCTTCAAAGGACTTATCAACTCCATCCGACGAATCGGAATGGACCCACTCGCGACCAATCTCGAGTGGCTGACTCGATCGGGGATCGAACCAGTGCCGAGGCCAATCCGCCGAAGCGGACTGCTTTTTAGACACCCGGGTGTAATGGCCTGGATTGAGCCTAGACCACTACACCACCCTGACTTGCACGTCTGCCGAGTGTTGGACGACGGGTTTGAGTCGCAGTGGGAGGAAGCCAGTCGAAAAATGAATGATACTGTTAGGATTCGATCCCCGGCCCCTTTGGTCTGGGTCGGACGCCTTTACGCTCTCAGCCACCACGACTCATGGGGAAAATGGAGCGAAGCGGGTTCCTTCTTCACGCGACAGGATTGAACCGCATTGAGCGGATTAGAGCGGGAGCGGGGCGGGGCGGCCGGGGGGGAGGGTAGAATAGGATGGGCGACGTAGAAGCGGTAGGAAGACGTAGCAAGACCGCTTAAAAATACGTGGCATGTTATTCCGCACGGCGTTTTGACATATCAATTGCTTCCGCGGTCTAGACAGACAAATTGATTTCCGAGACACCGTTTCACATTCCGCGCGTGTCCCCGCCCCGCCGCACCCCGCGTTCCGCTCCGAACGAAACCAGAGCACGCGCGTGGCCGCGACAGGGAAGCGGCAGGGAAAAGCGGGAAAGCGCGTGCGGCTTGTTGAAAAATCGCCTCATGTTGTTATTTGGCTGCCTTTGGCTGCCTTATTCGCGTAACCCGGGTGTCCCATTCACGGCGCGTGTAGGCAGGCCCAAAGTTTGGCCTCGGCGGGCAGCCGGCGGCGGGGAGGGGGGGGGGCACTCCACAATTCATGCATGCATGGCACCCTTTGTCCATGAGGAGTCGGACGCCAAGCAGGAGCACCAGATTGTATCGGTGGTCGTATATGCGTCATGACAAAGAGGAGAGGAGCGGTGCCGGGGGCGGCGGGGATGGGGGGGGGGGGGGTCCAGAAGAAAGCTTTCCCAAAAGGGAACAAAAGAATGGACTCTGCAATGAGCCTGGGTAAACCTCGATCCAAAACGTTGATGCAATTTTTTCCCTCGCGAATTATACAATATCTTCGCGCACGAGGGGTTGAGTGTGTGGTGGATTGCGTGGGGCTCACTTATATACCGTCGCGGGTTAACTTCCTCACGTTCGGGGCCTTCGGGGCGGGGAGGGGGAACGCAATAGCGAGCATTGAGCCCTGCCTGCCATGCCTGCCTGCCTGCCTCGCCGGCGACTGTCTGCTTACAACGAAGCCCCCTCTCTGTTCCGCCCTTGTGTTTGGCCACTTCGCTCAATTGCCAACTTTTTTCGGTTACCTTTCTCCGCTTTCTTCTCTCACGGCGCCTTTTTACGATGATTAACCGCATTGCTGTTACCCGCGCAACTCGCGCCGGATGGTGCGCCAGAGTCGTTTTTGTCGCTCTGTCTCTCACACACTCATGGGGCTGCCCGCATGGGTGCAAGCGAGAGAGACAAAGCAAGGAAAACGACTTTCGGAATCAGTCTGAAGCGAACGGCGCGCCCTTGTACGGCCAGCTGCCACGCACGCCGCCTGTGGTGCCCCGGGTAGGCAACCCGTGCGCAGCGCGGTGCGATGGACTGCCTACCTTCACCCCACGCGCGTCTTCTGCGCCAAGCCGACGCATCTAGTTCCCCGCCGAAAAAGCTAATTTGAGGCGTAGCTGTTTGTCAGCTGTGTTGGCCGAGAGCTCAGACCTCGCGGTCTATCGGCAGGGTCTGGCGAACGATTCCCGACGTGATGAATCTTTTTCCGACTGGTTACCCAGAGGTCGGTTGGCATCTTCACCAGGACCCTCGGGTCCAAGGTTCAAATCACAACATTTCTTTGTTTCACTGCCTCTCCCAGTGCGGTTCAAGGCTGTGACATCGCGCCATTGATTCCATGTGCCGTGTTGGCTCGGGGTGAAGACGTGTCGGTATCATGGTGTTAGGGTCGGCGGATCGAATCCTATCGCTTCGTAACTTTTTTGTCTAACCGCTGCTCATTGTCGCGTCAAGAACCCGCTTCAATCTGCGTCACACATGAGCCGTGGTGGCTGAGAGTCGAAAGGTATCTGCTCCCGACAAGAAGGTCCGGGGATCGAATCCGCTCTGAAGTAAATTTATTGAAGCAAGAGGCCTCCCCAATATGACCGGGAAGGGGTTTGCAGACTTCCATTTTTTCTTTTTTTTCCCCATTTTCAAATTTTTGGATATGAGTGCCTTTGGAATCAGCATTACATGGTGCCTGCCCGCGCCGTGCACCTCCTTGAGCCTCGGAGGCAGCGCCAACCGGGTGCAATTAGCGCGTGGTGCGTGGCTCGCCCGACGACGAGGACGCGGACGCGACAGGAGCCAATTCGCGTCCGCGACAGTGACAGCGCAGCCGCCAATGCCGTGAGACGGGTTTCGCGGGGCCCCACAGCACCGCCAACACCCGGTCGGTCGGTCGGTTGGCGGGGGTGGCGGGGGCGGCGCGGCTGGGGTGAGGCCCTATCCAAAGTTGCCTTAGTTAGTTTGATTGGCAAGGGCCAAGGGCAAGGGCCGGCCCCGCGCCGACGACAGCGCAGCGCTCAGTCCGCGTCGGAGTGCACTGCCGCGGTCGTAGCCAGGTCGTAGCCTGGAATCTTTAAAGGGACGGGACAGCCCGCGGGGCGTCTGGACTGCGAACAAAGACCGACGTGTGGCTTTCATTGTTGCGGTGTACCGCCTAGCCATCAGCACACGTTGCGCTCCCCTCCCCTCCTAGTGCCCTTGTTGGCTCGATCCACTGTGCGGGAGGGGGAGGGGGGGGGGGTCGCTGTGGCGAGGGGGGACAGGTCGTGAAAGAGGGCCGGGACGTAGGTCGCGTCGCATCCGGAATACACAATCTGTCACGCCGGTTGCTGATTACCAGTGGAGGGTGTAGGGCCGGGCAGGACTAAGGACGTGCGCGGGCCATGTGCGGGGGGCACCGAAATAACACTACTGGCGTGCGGGGCCGGGCACAGTGGGCCAGACCGGCCGGCGGGGACGACAAACGCCACAAATAGGCTGCGGAGTCTAGGGCCCTGGAACTGGAGGGAATATTTTTGCATTCGCGCGCCTGGTCGTTAGAGGGCCCAGCCCTTGGCCCAGACAGCCGCCATCACCCTCAAACGTAATCGCTTTGCGTCTTTGCACGGCTCGTTGCCCGGCCGGGCCTGACCTGACCTTGCTGGGGAGCTTGTGGAGGGAATTGCGGTGACTTTTGGTTTGAGACCCGCCGGCGCGTCGCCTCCCCCGCCCGGCAGCCAGCCCCAGCAGCCAGCCCCAGCAGCCAGCCACACTTTCGCATCCTCGCCGTAAAGACCCCGCGACCCCAAGCTGTCTGACTGCGCGGGTCACGGTCACCGCATCTCGTTGGGGGAACGTCGTGTCAATACCCCGCGCACAAAGGAACGGCGTCAAAGCACACCTGCGCAAGGGGTACCGCCGAGGTGTCGTTTTCCGCTGGTTGCGCGCCGCGCGCCGCCGGTCCGGAATGGGTCGCCGACCAGACGGAATGGCGGGGTACCGCCTGCGCCTCCACAAGTTGGATGGAGCCCTCTGCGCCGAGAAGGGGGAGGGGTCTTGATGTCGGGCGGCCCGATCGCCACCGCACCTCTATTTCCCGGAGACAGCGTGAAGTCAGACTCAAGTCCCCGCCGTGGTGCTCAGCGCGCGGCGGCGGCGCGGCCTCGACGCACCCCTCTCTCTTCCAGGACACTGGAGCTTTATGGTCATCTCGCTCCCTAAAATCTCCTAGTCTAATTTGTTGTATCTTAACGTTGTCTTGCTCGGGCGGGCGGGTGCACTTCGCTCTGAGCGCCCTCAGCGCGGCCCCCGGTCCGAGCGGGCCTCGCCGCTCCCTCCGCTCTGCAAGAGACATTTCCCGTGCGCGGAGATTTCATGACAGCGAGCGTGACTACACCTGTCCCCGGGGCCGCGCTGCCGCGCTGCCGCGCTCGGCGGGACAAGGACACGCCGACGACGTGTCCGAGGGGAAAAGGGATGGAATAATGAAAATAATTGCGGCGCTTCGTCGCCACCGCGGGGCACCGGCGGCGCGGCTTGCTCGCGGGGACCGCCAGGACCGCGGGGACCACGGCTGTCAGAGGCACGCGTGCAAACCGCGGCCGAAAAAAGAGGAATAAAAATTTGATGTGACGCTGAAGTGAGGGGCCCGCTAGACTACGTGCCACGGCCACCTAGCGGCACGTTCGCCCCGCCCCACCACGCCCCACCACGCACGCCCTGCCGCGACGCGTCTCAAAGAGCGGGGGCCAACACACAGCTGTGGTCGGCACCCCATCCCCGGCTCCCGGCCTCATGTTTTCAATCTCATTCTCACAGCCATTTCTGGCGCCACGCCCCCGCCCCCCTCGGCGTAACAATGCCGCCACCCGCGTGCCCCTCCAGACGTGCACGGCGTCGCGGCCGGCATGTTTTATGCACCACTGTATCTTCGGGGCGCCAGCCAAATACCCCTACACCACACAAGGTGGCGCGCAGCCGAGCCAGACCGCGGAGACCTAGGCGGAGACCTTGTAGAAATCCACTTAGTGCCACGATGACTTTGCTACTTTACGCCGTCTGTTAAATCTTAGCTGTTGCGTGCGCACTTCCCCGAAATTATTACGCGCAGGGGGGCTTTCGTGCCCCTGGCGTCGCCTCCTGTCTCTCCCACCCTCCACTCGCCTCTCCATGTTGGGCGGGGGTTTCATTCTGTTATTCGCCGCATTGGAACCCGCCCCACCTGCAGAGCGATGATCCCGCGCATCACAGAGAACATAAGCTTATCTTCTCTGTGCCGCGCATCGCGGGCGTCTCTCTCTCTGTCTCGCACTCATGGGGCACCCCGCACCGGTGCGAGAGAGACTCGACGATCTGCATGCCGCTATACTCGCCGCCACTCGCCGCCACTCGCCGTGTCGCTGCTCACCGCGATGCACCGAGGCTGCTAAGATTCGCACACACGCGTGCTTGCGTCATCGTGCCCTCCTTGTCCTCCTCACCCTCTTCGTCATTCTCGTCATCCTGCCGTGACTTCAGCCATCGCCGGGCCGTCGCCGTCGGCCCCCTTCGCTACAGTATTCCGTTTGTCCGCGCGAATCGAAGTTTGACCCTTATGTCTCTCTCTCTCTCTCTCTCTCTCTCTCTCTCTCTCTCTCTCTCTCTCTCTCTCTCTCTCTCTCTCTCTCTCTCTCTCCCCCCCCTCTCCATCCGTTTATCGTCGCTGTTTGCCCGAGGCTGCGCAGGTGCCAGAACGATAGCGCCAATAACAAGTTAATCAGACTGTTATCTGCAGCTTCAGTGCATGTGTTGCCGCGCGTGTTGATTGATTGCACTCACTTGGGTAGTAATACTCCATGCTGTTGCCGTTGGCGCTCTGCGGCGGCCATGGCAGGGCCGCCTTGTCGTACTGCGTGAAGATGGCGAAGAGCAGCAGCAGGAGCACCTGCAGCGAGACGAGCGCCACGGCCGTCTTGTTCTCGGCGTGCTTCATCTGCGGGCCACAATACAGCGACTCAAACTCTAGACGCGTTTTGAGACGGCTGTTGGGTGGGCAGGCACGGAGCGGATATTCACGTAATTATCACTGTCACCATCACTTGATCATCATACCACCACTATCATAATCACTCATCGCCACCATGTTTCCAGCGAACTGTTGATCCCTGTCCGCGGTCCAGGCCCCAGGGTGACTAACCTTAACCTTTGGACAGCGCCCCGCGGTCCGTCGCACGCCTCACCGACCCGCGCCCACGCGTTAAAGTGCCGCACGGCGCATCGACCGCCTTTCCGGGCCGCGCCTCCCTCTTCAAGTGCGGTGCGGCTGGAGTCGCTGGACAGGACACGCTCGAGTGCTGGCCGCCGCAGTCATACAGTCAGTGTCCGCGCCGCCGTGCCGCCTGCACCCTCTCGCTCGGCCCTTGTCAGGCCCTTCCCCCTCCCCGCCGCGCTGCCAGGCCCTGCCCTGCCGCGCCGCGGTCGTGGTGGCCCTGCGTCGCGTGATGTCAATCCCCGCCGCCATTTCGGGCGCGGGGGGCGATGTGGCCCCGACATGTCTTCGCCGGCACTCACTCACTCACTCACTCACTCACTCACTCACTCACTCACTCACTCACTCACTCACTCACTCACTCACTCACTCACTCACTCACTCACTCACACACACACACACACACACACACACACACACATTCACGCGCACTGTGAGGCTGGAGGCACTACAGGTTCCGCCGTGCGTCCCACCGAGCAGCCCGTCGTCGCCACTACAATGGTGGTGAATAAAGCCATCGTCCCGTGTGCGGGCGCTGCGCTGCCAAGCCGCTGGGCCGCCGTGGGGTTGACAGGGAGCCCAGAGAGAGAGAGAGAGAGAGAGAGAGAGAGAGAGAGAGAGAGAGAGAGAGAGAGAGAGAGAGAGAGAGAGAGAGAGACGGACTGTCCCCGATGAAAGTTTCACTGGATTATATTGCTAGTGGCGTGGAATGAAGGCCGTAATGAGGATGAGGCGGCGGATGTGCGGGTGGCGCGGCGTCTCCACTGTCTCGCTCCCTCTCCCGCGCCCACTGCCACCTTCTGAGCGAGACGGAAGACATTTATCCGGCCGCACTGTGTTGGCGTTCGCACCACATTCGTGCCCGCGTTGATTAGTAAGTACAGCACAGTAGGAGAAAAAGGAAAAAAAAAACACTCGTTTTGGAAAAATGTAGTTCTTGATGCCAGGAACTAAACTAACCTTATCTTACATTTTAACGGTAAAAAAAAATCGCGTCAAAAAAAGAAATGCGAAGGAAAATTTTGTAACAAGACCGATAACGGGCGTCCGAAGCCTTGGAATATTTATTATTTCTCTAAGCGGACGGCCATTGTCAACATACCGGTCAGGTCGGCGCCGAGCCAGGACAAAAATGGCCATCCCCATTCCATCCGTCGGTCCCACCGGTGGCCGTTTCCGTGTGACACCTTTCCTGGTCTCCATGCCGAATTTCACAGTTTCCCGCTCCAATATGGCTAAAAGCAGCCAGGGATGCCTGGCTTCTCGCAGCGTTCTGACAGCCTGTCCCGCGCGCTCGTGCCGACGAAGCGAGCCGCCACAGAGGCCAGCGATCTGGAGGCGGAGGCACTTTGCAAACGGACTCAAACTTTTTCCCCCTGCGGCGGGCGGTGCGACGAGCGATCCTGCAGGATCATTTCATCGCTCTGTTTCACTCAGAAAAGGAAAGTCTTGTGACAAGTCAAATTTTCTTCTCGCGATCCATCTTTGGACTCGACCTACCCGCTGGCAAGTATCATGTTTTTGGACCAGTTTTCCTTCGGCAGAAGGTGGACTCAATAGTGCGTTTTAAAGAGGCCGGAACAGGGCTGGCCACGCTCGCGGATGTGTCTGTTCTCATCTCCCTCCCCCACTCTGACGGGAGACGGGCCTAAAGCTGGAGCAGCGGGTCCCTCTCCAGTGCTGGCTGTGAGTATAGTCCGAGGAGGCAGCCTGAGTCACAATGGTCGCTCTCCGACGAGCTTGCACCAACTCGAAGCGGGCGAACTTGATTCAGGGAAGTGGTTTGGAGCGCTAATGGCTACCGTGCAGCCAATGTGATCGCAGACAGTCCATCTGGCACGACGGCACTTATGATGCCCTCCCCCAGCCGGAGGCCCGGAAAGGGAGAGAGAGAAAGAGAGAGAGAGAGAGAGAGAGAGAGAGAGAGAGAGAGAGAGAGAGAGAGAGAGAGAGAGAGAGAGGAGGGTGGTGGTGCCGAACTGTCGGGCCTCGTCTCTCAGCTGGCGTCACGTTCGCTGTTCTGGAAAAGCTGGCACCTCCAAGAAAATTCTGAGACGGAAAATGGACCAAACTGTTGACCGTTTCTCCTGGTCATGGCCATGGCCTTCTTCTTGCTTGTTTTGGCCCGGCGCAATGATCCATAGTGTACGTCGGCACACACGGGCCCACTAAAGTGGCGGGCCGAAAAACAAAACGCCTTGTGGACCGACCCCAGACGAGACGGACTTTCTAGCAGGCCTTTTTTGAAGGGACATCACGACAAGCGTGTCGCCCGGACGGACGCCTATGAATAGTTGATGGGGGGGCTAGCGAGGGGGAAACAACTGGCCAAATACATGTACACCAAAAATTTTAATGTCAAAAAATTTAAATAATTTCATTGAAAAATATATAAAAATTTATTGAAAATTTTAAATTTTTTTATAGAACAATTTAAAATATTCTTATAAAATTTGTCAAAAATTTTGAAGATTTTTTGAAAAAAAAAAAAGAAAAAAGAATTTATTGCCCTCCTCAGTGTGCTTCAAAGCCACAGCAATGCGCTGTGTCCGTCATCTGCCGTGGTGGCTGGAGGTGTCGATGCGTCGGTTTCCGAAAACGAAAATCGGCGATTCAAATCCTATAACTTCACAACTTTTTTCTCTGACCGCTGCTCATTGTCAGCTTAAGGGCCCGCTTTGATGGGCGTCATACATGAGCCGAGGCGGCTGAGAGTGAAGAGGCGTCGATCCCCGACCGTATGGTCCGGGGATCGAATCCCGACATCTCCTTTCATTTTTCGAGTGGATTCATCCCACTGCGACTCAAGCCCGTCGTCCAACACTCGGCAGACGTGCAAGTCAGCGTGGTGTAGTGGTCTAGGCATTTATCCAGGCCATTACACCCGGGTGTCTAAAAAGCAGTCCGCTTCGGCGGATTGGCCTCGGCACTGGTTCGATCCCCGATCGTTCCAGCCACTCGAGATTGGTCGCGAGTGGGTCCATTCCGATTCGTCGGATGGAGTTGATAAGTCCTTTGAAGCTGGCCCGCTGACTGCATGTTCGGGTCTGGGAGCGCCGGACAGCGGGTGTACATTTGGTACCGACCAGCCTGCGCAAACAAAAGCTCCCAAAACTACTCTCTGTCTCTCTCTTTAACTCTCTGTCTCTCTGTCCTCTCTCTTCAACCCTACGATCGCCGGCTGCCTTCATCGGCGGTCCTTCATGTGTGGAAGGCTATAGCGGTCCGACAGAAGCTGAACTATGCGGTAGCAGTTAAAGCCTGGATACACCGGTTCCCATCCGAACACCGAAGTTAAGCAGGCGGCTCGAACCCCATTGCGGGAGGGAGAGGGTCGTAGGGTTCCATTTTTTATTTATTATTTTTACCAAATTTTAAATGACCAATCAACCTGCGTAGCGGCTGAATTTTTAAAAAAAAAAATCTTTAATTTTGGCAATTTTCTAAAAATTTACAATTTAAAAATATTTAACAAATTTCTAAAAACTAGAAAAATTTCAATAAATTTTGTACAACGTACACAAAAATTTTGAGTTGCTTCCCCCTCGGGGGCTAGTGATGTGCGCAGCGCGACCGGGCGCCGCACAGTGGGCCGTGGTGCACCGCTGCAGAAGAGGGGCGGTCCGAGGCCTCCGGGGGCGAAGCAGCCGCCAAGTCGCACTCCAGTTGCTACATCTTCATCGGCATCCATTGTCGGAGCCGTGCGTGACCGCTGGCGTGGCCGCGGAGGGCCACTGGACGGGCAGCGTCGAGCAGCGTGCAGTGACCAACGAGGCTGCAACACGAAGCTGCGTCCTCCCCGCCTGGTCCGGTCCGACTGATTAAATATTAACCATCCCCCTGGAACCAAGTGTGGTTCTCTGTCCCTCCCCCTCCCCTGTGCACTCCTCGACAGAAGGACAACCGAACGTCCGTGTTGGCCGAGAGAGGGAACGAAGCGTTTTAGCGTTGCACTGGGCCAAGATGCTTGACAGACCAGTGGGAAGGGGACGCGCGCAACTGTTTTTAGTGTGTTAGAAAGTATGGGAAAAGGTGTAACTTGTAAATGAGAAATCGAAATGCACCGGAAATAATACTTTATTGAAGAATAGTTTACACACCTTAAACGATTGGGTTTGACAAATATTCTGTCGCAAACATTTTCTCCTGTAACAATAAAGTATGCAATACACAGCAACTTTTCCCGTAGATATAATGGGTTTACAAAATTATTTTTTATTGCACAGAGTATGCAATGAAATGTTTTGGCCGAAATGCGTAGTAATCTCCATTAATTTATTTAATTTCACTTGTTTAGAGTCAAATAAAAAGATGTGTCTGGAATGTTTGGTTTCAAAAAAGTTAAACAATACAGAATAATTTAATGAACGAAAAAGAAAACTAATTTAAGACATAGTCTTTCCGCTCAAATCAAATTAGAGGAACACTACACACCAAATGGGCCATAGCATTGGAAAGATTTTACGCTACACTCATCTGAGGTCGGTGTCAGTCACAGGACTGGGCCACGACGAATGGTCAACCTTCCTGCAGAAACGGTGCCCCTGAGGGTTCCAGACCCAATAGGAACTCCCCGAGTGGACGATTAATACATCTGCCGTATCTAGTGTAAATATTATCTGTTGCATTACGTCAAATAGGTAATCCATCAAACACTACTTTTAGTCAAAGTGCGACCTCGGCAGCAAGACTGTTGTCACTAAACGCCTCTAGTGTCGTCTGAGTACAATTATTTTGAACAGCAAACAGAGAGAAGTCTGAAATGTTCAAAGGAGAACCTTACTACTGATAGAGGTTGAACTATGGCAAATTACATCAAATAGATAAACCACCATAAATTGGGTACAACACACGAACAACTACAAGATAGAGGGCAGGTAAGAATCAGAATTTTCAAAACAGAGACTATGATTAAAAATAAACCGAAAACAAGTAAATCCACACATCTTAACTAAGAGACCACGTAATATACACAGATATACTGTCAGATAGAGATCGAACTCTGCAAGTATTTGTACATATTGAAGCACTCAAAAAAGCCTGAATCGTGGCATCAGCCTGCGTAGCTTTCCTCGAGAGTTTCGTGCGGGAATGACTAGGGCAAGTCTTGCAGATTCCGATCGTTACAAAGACAATACACCACGGTGCTAAGTTCTACAAGATAAGTTTTTGCATTAAAGTGTACAATAGCCACGTAAGAATCCAAAAGGATTTTCTTGAGCTTGAAAGGGACAGATAAACTTATGCAGGAGGGACTCTACACATTCAATACAAGGGACAGAGGGTGCGGACAATCAAAGTCACCCGTGACTCAAGAAGATTGCGGGATATCAAGTTTTGAATCTCTTTATAAGCAGTCAGTAAACACATATAGAAGATGGGCAAAATTACTCGTCAAGTAAAGTGAGAGAATATAATTTACATACTGTTGGTCTAGATTTTTATATTTCGTATGTACATATATATATCAAGCTATGTACAGTTCACTGGAAACCCCTTCGTGTCAAGTGTTCATCAAATAAAGGTGAGCACGTTTAAATGCGCCATCTTTACGTCTCAGCACACAGAAACTATGTCGGTTTCAGACCGTACCAGTTTGTGTAGTGCTGTTCACGTCTGTTCACGTATGGCACAATGCCTCTTGAAACTCCCTTGAATCTTCCGAGGCAATGCGGACGCTCCCTGTGGAGTGAATCATGCACATGACCTCACGTGCCTTGATAGTCTACAGCATTTTAGATCAAAATGAATACTGGCCCCGGAATGCGAAAGGCATTTCATACAACTATCTTATAAGATAACTACTGCCAGTTCACTTAAGTATAAATCAGCATTTGCCTTTCAAACAAAGCAAAAAAATAAACAATAATCAAACTCTTTGAACATTAACTTGTTATTAACTAATATGTACAAGACGTGAAAAATGTCTTGAACTACAAAAGCACCACGAACTGAAGCAAATCAAAAGCTTACAATTCGTTAAGTATAAAGGACATTTAACTCGTATCGTGCAAGAAATAAATCACGAACGTAACTTGGAAAGTTACTAGATTTCTCACATGTAATTCATAAACAAACGAACAAGATACACGTAAGCATTACAACAAACTGAACACGTAAAACGCACAAGCGTCCTAATTTATTCGATCCAATCAGGTAACATAACTATGAGACAGCGCCGATTCCGATGCCACAAAGTTAAACAATAACAGAGACACGGAGTATACGCATGGGTTACATACCCGCAGTAAACAAAGTAGCACATTTGCAATACGCTAACATGAATCACAATATTTGGCTCTCGACTTATTAAAACGCCTTACCTAGAGAAGAGGCATCGGCTACTTGCACATTACTTTTGACAGCTTCCGTGCGACACCACCAAGGCCTCTCGCTAACACCTAAATAAAGTCTATTTATTTAAGTCGCGTAACAGCCTGATCAGTTCATCCACTAACGACACAAACAAAGCTCTTATAAACTTTAATACTTAACAGCCGGAGGACACACACACACACACACACATTCATTTAAATAGATCCACATATTCGTAATAAATCATAAATTACCTTAAAAATACTTACAAGAGACACATAAATAGACATATTTTTATATTAAACCACAGACAAGATAAGGACAACAGAAAAGCTTTGACAATTGAAACAATGTGCATGGAGGGCGAATCAAATGGCACGACTTTATCGTAGAAAAAATAGTTAAAATACAGCACAGTCAAGAGTGAGTAAGATGTTAAAAATCATGGGTAGTGGACAACCTACGCACACACGTTAGGATTAATAACTTTACTGAACACACAAACAAAGAAAACTGCCAAAGTGCATTTCTGAAACGGTCCGCCTCCCAGTATTTACATTATCTTGCCTTGGCTCTTACAGTCGGATTTTCAAACTAATAGTTACCTACGTAATTGCAGTCGTCATAGCCCCCATTGGCGTGTCAACGACCCTGACACAGAGGCAGTACACTATCTTTGGTTACAACTACATGGCACGCCCTTCGGCAGAACGCTTTCTGCGGAACACTGCGGGCCTTGAAGGGGTCCGTCTACTCTCATACTCCGGGCCATCCTCCTGCCACAACCACAGGCACATCACCCACGCCCTCCGCTTGCATCGAAAGAACCGTACGGTCCTCAATCAGTCTTATCAGAGCTTCTTCCCTGACTACATCAGAGCTCAAGGAATGCGGCATCACAGTCAGACGTCACGTTCGTTCTTAAACTTTGTTTCATTGAACGAGTAAATCGCACGGAAAATAAGCAACTAGCTTTTGGTTGCAGGTAACGGATTTTTGATAGAAACAATCGAATTCTGCCTATCGAACAGAGTTGATCACCTCAATAAAGTCCTCTTTCCCGTGCGGCGAGTCGAAATGTTATGTCACATGTCTTTGATTTCCAGTGTGCGTCATCGCGCTGGGCTGAAAATCTCAGCCCGACTTCCTTGCACTTTGCCATTTTAAAGAGTAGCTAGGAAGTGAAAAAAGCAGCTGCAAAACAAACCTCGTCTTTCCTTACAGTGTCTTTCCACCCACACGGCTGCAAAACAGCTCATTCTCCCTGACAAGTATTGTACGTCTGTAAGCTGTCAAAGCTGAACGATCGATTCCCCAACCCCACCCTCCAAATAATGCCTGACCCTCCAGTCCAAAAATAAAAAAATAATTATTGAAAAAATAAAGGAAACCCTGACGGCAAAGGTCGCAACCGACCGACGCAGTTTACGCCCGACGCGCGCTATTTCATACATGCATACACTTACACACGCAAGTACAAATGTCACGTCCTGCACTTGCAGTTTTAGAGCTCTGAACATTTTCCCAATGCCAGACCCGAACAAGCCTACCAAGCCCTCTCTCGCGGCAGTACTTTGATGAACGTCGTGGCTTCGAGGACACGCCTTGGAATGAGTCCTCCAAGGCCGCAGGCGAGCGTACTCGCTAGGGCTTTGTAGGCTTTCACGCGCAGACTTGGTCCAGCGCGGCCGGCGCTCAGGCGGCGAGTATCGCAACCCAGGCCAGGGCGGCGGCGGCGGACAGGCCGGCCAGGGCGCCGGCACCGCTGGCAACGGCCGGGCCCGTCAGCGTCTGAACGCCGTTGGTCTCGTCGAACTCGTTGCCGTTGGCGTCGATGCTGGGGATGGTGGCGGCGGGGGCCTTGACGGGCTGCGGGCACGGCAGCAGCTCCGGGTCCAGCTCCATGATGCGGCGGGGGGCGCCCGGAGGCATGGGGCGCGGCCGGTGCTCCTCGTCGTCCACGCTGTAGTCCTCGTTGCCGCTCGTCTCCTCCTCCAGCGGGTCGTGGCGCGGCACCGGCTGGTTGGCGAAGCGGGACAGGGCGGGCTCGTCCCGGATGTAGCTGGGCACGTCGGTGCTGCCGGGGAAGTAGCGGCCCGCCTTGAGCAGGCCCGCCTTGTGCGTGCCGGGGACGGCCTCGGCCCCCTCCAGGATGCAGTCGGTCTCGTCCAGGGCGGCGCGGATCTGCTCGTTGGGCGTCTCGTTGCGGAGGGTGTAGATCCAGTCCAGCCGGCAGTCGCACACCAGTCGGTTGCCTGCAACACAGAGAAACGGGGCTTGTCACACAACCTTGTCCATTTGCGGCGCGTTACTGCGACAAGACTGGTAGCCGTCACTCAGTGGGCCAGATGACAGCCTCCACTGGTCTTTTGGCCCACTGCTCGTCGCCGCTCGGCCGACGCGAGTTGAACAGGACACTAGGACACGACGCCGCCAAACCCCCGACTGATAACGCGGCGTCTTGAGCTCGGCAACACCATTAATTTCTCCCGAAAGAAAGGCCCTCCCCTGAGGCGTCCTGGCTGGCGTCCTGGCTGGCGTCCTGGCTGGCGTCCTGGCTGGCGTCCTGCCTGGCGTCCAGGCTGGCGCACTGTGCGGCAGGCCCCTCGCGGCAGATGCCTCAAACTCTTTAACGAGGTTTCCAAGCGGCGCCTTCCACATTACCCGGCGGCCTGAAGGGAAATAGTGTGCAAATCGTGCCGCGAGGCACTACAAAGGCAAAGACAGTAGTGCTGGTGATACGAAATTCAGCAACTTATTTCTTCGAGCCTCTCCGCCAGCACAACAAAACAAAAGGCCTACGCACGAAAACAACGAGAACAAATTCCAAGAAGGAGGAGTATCTCTTTTTTAACCGAAGCCCCTGCAGACAGCCGCCCGGCAATTTACGAAATCCCCGTGATCCTATTGACATAAACTTCCCTATCCAAACAACTGTTGCTCGAAGGCGCAAGACAAGATTACTCCCTCGCTCTCCCCCACTCTTCCCGCCGGTCTAGGTCACTAATCGCAACGGCACTACTGCAGTCCTAGCTCTCACTTGATTATGAGCTCGCACGGCCCCGCCGCCCTGGGGCCGCTCTGGGCAAGGTGAAGGTTCTGCAGACTGATTCCGAGGGTCTTCTTCGTCCCTCTGTCTCTCTCGCACTCGCGGGGCGCCCCATACAGGTGCGAGAGAGACAGAGCGAAGAAAGAGAGTCTCGGAATCAGTCTGGCTGCGAATTAGCGCACGCAGTGCCGCGGTCCCCTAAGACCTCAAGTCAAACTTTCCTCTCCAACTAGGAGGCTCTTTCCGAACACCGCGTTCGTCGCTCTGTCTCTCTCGCGCTCATGGGGCGTGGGCGTGCGAGAGAGACGAAGCAGCAGCGCTTGTTTGGAATCGGCCTGCTGAGCGATTCGCGCCACACAAGGCACCGTGATGCCAGTCCGCTTTTTTTTGGCTCGTGTTGTTGTTGTTTCGGAAAGAACAAGGCTGTAAGTCACGCACGCGCGAGCCCCGCCGCGCACATTAGAGCACGGGGAGGGGAACAATGTTAGTTATACAGCGTACAAGTTCATAATCAATTCAAATTCAAATCAATGAACAACGACGCGACGGCCCAGCCCGGCCCGTTGCTGTACGTCGTCCTTAGAGGCGTTTCTTTTTGGGCCGAAACTTTGAGGCCCGCTGGGCTCCACGCGCGAGGGCCAGGCTGCGGGCAACTGGCGCGCGGTCTACTAAGTAAACGTCGAACGTTGAGAGCGTTAAAAGCGGCGTAAACAAACACTGCAGCGCGTCCGCCACGCTCTGCCACGGCCTGTGCTATGGCCTATGCCAGGGCCTATGCCAGGGCCTATGCCACGCATGGCTGCGGTGCGGCGCCCTCCACTTGCCGGCAATCAATTGATGGCCAGCCAATGGGCCGCGTCAAATTACACGGCGGGCAGCTCGCTTTCGCAGCGCAGCTCGTCTCTGTCGCACCTCCACGCGGGGCGCAGTGAGTGGGAGAGAGAGAGAGAGAGAGAGAGAGAGAGAGAGAGAGAGAGAGAGAGAGAGAGAGGGCATCTCGGAATGCAGCTGCAGCCCGTCCCTACGACACGTCTAGCTCGGCCATCACGTGGGGGCGAGCGGACAGGCAGGCTGATTCCGAACGGTGTCGCTCTCTCTCTCTCTCTCTCTCTCTCTCTCTCTCTCTCTCTCTCTCTCTCTCTCTCTCTCTCTCTCTCTCTCTCTCTCTCTCTCCCTTGCGGGCCGGCTCAAGGGAGCGACAGAGCGGCGAAGCCACCGGTCGGAACCAGCCTGTCGCCTTAAGGCAACGCAATTGCGGTCGACGTCGTTTGCGACGGTCTCTGCGAGCAGGTCTAGGTAAGAGCACACTGTGACGCGGTAGCTGTTTAGGCAGTCTCGTTTTTCTTCCAGTTCAGGACATGAAACGGGGCCGCTTTCCTAACTCCTTTGAGTTGAGTCAGCCACCCCTGAACAACCTGCGGCAGGGCGTTGCGGCGAGGACACGGCTGCCGCGGTCCCTGGCGCGCACCAGTTAAGCATTCATGCCAACACGGTCCCAGCGCGCACTCGGTACATCACACTCGCGTCTGGTCTGCGGGCATGGATGCTTTGGTAGAACTGCAGAGTAACTTTCTGCCTTTTCTCCAATACACCTTCCAATTACTCGTTTTCTTTTTCTTTATTTTTTTTTTCGAATTTGTTGAAAGTTTTATCAAAATGTGCGGTCGTGGGGACTTGGACCAAGGTGGACACAACCAGACCGCGGGCTGAGGGCACCGCTGCCAGGTCAGACTCGCTTCCCCGGTGTTTATCCTGGGTCCCTCGGTTTACGTTTCTCTGTGCCAAGGCCTGGACGGTCGCCGACACAGGTGTAGCTGCTTGTTGGTTTGTTGTCACTGCCATCTATATTTAATTAGACTGTCGACGCGAAATGTCCGCCGGACGGACGGACGGCCCGACAAGCGAGAGGCAGCGGTGGCCAAGTCCCTCCTGGTGCTGGTCGCTCAGCAGCCCAGCCCAGGTGGTGCATGAGAAACTTTTTGGACGTCTCGGTGAGGCAGGGCGGTCTCCAGGCGTTTAACAGCTCGCGGCAAGCCGAGGCGTTCCAAGGCACCCTTCCCTCGGCATCAGCGTCTACACCCGACAATATGACCTGCGACCCGTAACAGCGTAGCCGTCCCGCAAAGTCGCGCAAAAAGCTGCCGTCAAATTGGACGCTCTTCCGCCGTCCGCGGCCCCGCCGTCCCGCCGAGCGATTCCGGAGAAGTCGCCGTCTCTCTCGCACCCCTAGGGGATGCCCCACGAGTGCGACAGAGACAGAGCGACGAAACGACGCTTGGGCCGGCTGGGAGTCTTAGCGGCGTCTTGCGGCCAGCGAGGCTAATAAAAGGTTTTTGCAGTGCGCTGCGAGGCATGCTTCGGCCGCGGGCAGCGAATCGCTCCCGCGGGTCAAACGCTGCTCCACCTGCACTAGACCGGGCCTTTCTTCATCCTCCCGGGACAGTCGCGGGAATTAACAAAAAACAGAGATAAAGACAGCGCGGCGGGTTGCCGCTCCTGGGATGTGTTGCCGACCCAACCGCTTTCGCACCGAGTTTCCGGAACGCCGGGCACGCCGGAATAAAAATATGAAAATAAATAAAATAAAGTGTGCATTTTTTTATTGACGGGACCACGGGGCGGCCGGGCGCAGGCAGGTGTGGGGCTGCAAGTTCCGACCGACTCGGCGCTGCCGCCAGACCGCCCGACCAAACGAAACGCATACTGGATGCTAGAGGAGCTTCCGTCTCCACTCTAAAAGTCTGCCAACAAGAACTACGTTGGTATCCTCCCGCAATTTTCCTCAGTGAATTTCTTCGTAAAACAAAAACAAAAAAAAAAAGAGAGTAGCGCCCGTCTTCCCCAGCCTTCCCGCCACCCCGTTCTCCCTCTCTGTCTCTCGCCAGCCCCCTCTTTTCCCCACTCAATAAAAACCGAGCGGCGACTTCGCAGCGCCGTCGATGGCCGCCGCTGGGGGTCCCCCTCGGTCCCCCTCGGTCCCCCTCGGTCCCCCTGGCGCCCCTTTTCAGCGATAATCTCGTTATCAATTATCGAGACGGGCCTTTTCGTATCGCAAAAGATGGGCTCTGCCGCGAGGGGGAAAGGGGGGGAGGGGGGGAATCCGAACAGGTGGCGGTGAACCCTGGAGGGTGTCGGCAAACTGTAGCAATTTGCACGTGTGCGCGCACGTGTTGTGTCGGCGACCTTTCGGGGGCGCCTGTTTGACGCTGTCGTAGGCGTAGTTGCGCAGGGGGAGCACCGCGTCCCTTCGTGTGTGTGTGTGTGTGTTGATGTGACACATGCCGCACACATACATTATCCCACGGATCAGGAATCAGAGCGGGGGCTCTATTCACTACACACACTCAAGGTTGCGGCGTCGACCAGGTGAGCTCTGGGGAAGGACGCCGGCGGTGTGGCGCTGCGGTGAAGCAACAAACGGAGGGGACGCGGCGCGGCGAGTGTAGGGTGTGGGGTGGGGGGGGGAGTCGGGCATGATTAGCGCCGACAGCAGGCTCATGCCGAAATGGCGCTTTCGTCGCTCTCTCTCTCTCTCTCTCTCTCTCTCTCTCTCTCTCTCTCTCTCTCTCTCTCTCTCTCACGCATGGGAGCGTCACGCGTAGGAGCGAGAGAGACGGAGCACTGTACAGCCTAGCGGCGGGCGACTCTCTCGCCAGCCTGGGCCGGCGAGCGCCTGCCAGCTCGACTGGCCTGCGGCGCTCTCCTGTGTGACGGGACAGGCTGCCTGTCAGGCGCTTGGCCGCCGGGCTGCCGAGCTGGCAGCACTCGGGGCGCGTTCTAACAGCGCTCGTCTCTCGCACAAGATCTTCGCCGTAGCACCAAGCTAAAGGCAAATGCGACTGGCGGGAGTGGCTGTGCAGGAGGAGAGTGAGTGGACGTCATAGACCGGCCTGAGGCCCGCGCTGACATCGGTCCTATACTTGGAACAGGGTCAGGGAACGGTCATGGCACCAAAAGAAACCCCGCTGTCAATACCCCGTGCGCGGGGCCTGGCCATGCGCTGGGCATGTTGAGTCTCTCTCTGGCGGGGTATCGCCGCCGGGCCAATTGATGCACACCACAACGAGCAGCGCTCTGCTGCCATGGTGGCATCGCGCCTCGCGCCGTCGGGTCGGTGGAGATTTTCATCGCCGTTCCATCCTAATTATCTCTTTTAAACCGCTCCTATCGGGTGGCAGTGAGTCCGGGCGGACACAGCGCGGCCGAAAACTCATTTCAGCTTGTTGACCGGCGGCACCGGAGTCGGGGAGCCGGAGGAGCACAGCAGACCGACCCACTGTGCGGTACAAACCTACAGCCTGCAGGGCGGCCCACCTCAAGGCACCTCCCTTTTCATTAACCACTGCCATCACAGCCATGGCGGAAAGAAAAAGAAGGATTAGGCTGGCAGCGTCCAAACAAGTTGCGGGCAAGCTAAACATTGTCCGGATGAGACATCGAGCAAACAGTCGTGGCGTGGATTGCCGCTCAGCGGCGACCAGCGAGGCCCGGACGCCGATGGAGGCGTGTTCATCGCCATCCCGACATCGACCGTTAGTTCGCAAGTCGGCGAGAACGCTCGTGTGTCGTCCACCTCTCATACGCGAGCTTGCCCAGGGCCCAGGCGCCTTCTCTCTCTCTCTCTCTCTCTCTCTCTCTCTCTCTCTCTCTCTCTCTCTCTCTCTCTCTCTCTCTCTCTCTCTCTTTCTCTCTCTCTGTCTCCAAGGTAAGCCGCCTCGCTGTCACACACAGCGCAGGTCCTGCTGCAAAGAGGCGAGGCCCTACGGGCGACACGGCGCCACGGACACGCGTGGCAGAGATGCAATTTTATTTTTCCTCCCCGTATGGCAAATTGCGCGTCCCGCCGAGGCCGTCGCCGAGTCCGTCGCCAAGACATCACCTTGGCCGAGGCCGCGTGAGACATAGCGATGCGCGGGGCTCTACCGCTGGGGGGCAACGCGGCCTGTTTGTCCTCTAGCAGGAGGGAAAAAGTTACTCTAGGCGGAGAGCTCCTCAAACAACAAATGCAATACGCCCTTTGCGGCGCCGCCCCCGCTGTGAACGTGGCGTGGCGGGGCGGGGCGGGGTGACAGGGGCGGGGCGGCAGAGGCGGGACACAAAAGCTCCAACGTGGCGGCTGCGTGGCGGCCACTCTTTGCACGGACACTTATTAATGAAGGGAACGCCCTGCACTACGGCGGACCGCCCTGCCCCGCTCCACCCCACCCCGCCTCGGGCCCACCCGCCGGAACGCGTGGAAAACACACAAACAAGTGCCACGCGCCCTATACCAGCGGAGTGTTTGTTCCCGCTGGCGTGTTTTTATCATTCCAATCGACGCGAAGCATCTCTCTTGACACCGACGTTTGTGTGCGTTTCGTGTGTTTTTCTTTGCTACTCTCTCTCTCTCTCTCTCTCTCTCTCTCTCTCTCTCTCTCTCTCTCTCTCTCTCTCTCTCTCTGCGAGGCGGGTGGCAGACACGGGTGTCTCCAAAGCTCCGCTCCAACAGGTCGGGCTGCATACCGCCTCGACTCGCAGCAACAGCATTAAAAAAACGAAAAAAAAATAATACCCCTGTGCTTGTTTAATTAGGTCGATAGGCTAGGCAGGCGATGGGCTCATGCACTCTCTCTCGTTTCCCAACTTACTCTCTCTCCTAACCAGCCAATTTGCCCTCTTATTATACTGCCGACCAGAAGTAATGAAATCCCCGTGCACGGTAGTGGCCTCATTCGGCATGACGAACAAATGGAACACCGGGGCGAGAGCGAGCGGCACTCTCTATCAGCCAGAGGGCGGGTGTAACTAGGTAACCAAGTCGTGATTGCAAGACGAGCTTTCGCGTGCAGCAACGTGCAGCCGGGCCGCGCCTACCCCCGTCATGACGCATTTATCATTGTAGTATTTAAAAACTACTTTGTCCTCGTTTTTTCCCGGGGGTGAGGGGGGGGGTGAAGGGGGAGGGGGAAAAGGGGAGGGGAGTGAAGGGGGAGGGGGGAGGGGGTACTCCGTCAGTGTCTGATGGCAAGCGCATGATATTCAAACGAGCAAGGGCCCCGCCCGACAGCCCGCCCTGGCACACTTCCTTGACAGCCGCGCACCTGTGAGCGGTGAGCGAGTCTCTCTCTCTCTCTTTCTCTCTCTCTCTCTCTCTCTCTCTCTCTCTCTCTCTCTCTGTATGTGTGTGGTGTGTGTGAGGGCGTGCGCACGCGTCAGTATTCAGCGGGCAGGTTAACCATCCCACTGTGCTCTGTGTCTCACAGTGCACTGTGACAAGGAATAAAATGATACAAAGTTTCCGATGGAAAGAAAAGGACGCAAAAAAAGTTGAGCTTGGATAGAGACACGGCAAATTCATTGTCAACATTCGAGGAGAAGGCAAGGCAAGGCAAACACGGCGGGGTGATGTAGCGCCAGGCCTCGCTGATCCCTGCGCTGCCGCTGCCGCCCCCCGGCCGCCCCCCGGCCGCCCCCTGCCCGCCTCCGCCGGCCGGGATCCGGGATTCCCGGATTCGGGATTAGACAGCGGTGGGCGAGAAGCCCTACATTATGCACACGGCATCGCGGCCGGCTGCACTTCCCAGCGCGGCCCGCGCACCGCTGCTTGCACGGGGAATAAGAACAAAAAAAGATAAGGATTTTGTCTTAAAAGCACTAAGAAAAAATTAAAATTCACCAGGAAAAAAATTTGTCACATTGAGTAGTACAAGGGGGGTTTTGAGTAAAAATTGAGACCTCGTTAGACGCTTGACTGTCAAGAAAATCCATGAAAGCGTAATTCAATTCGAGTCTTTCGCTGCGAGAGGCATTTTAAAAGTCACTTTTCAAAAGCAATAATACAACTGCCAAAGGCAAAAGGACACTCCTGGACCAGAGGCAGCCGCGCTCAGCGAGGAAAGAGAAAAGAAAGGATGCCGAAAATGCCTCTCGAGCGGCGAGCTCGGCCGTATAAAACGACAGGATTCCCCTGACTCAAGTAGTCATTTCAACCAAGGAGGATTTCATAATTGCTCCAGTGTGACCCAGAGCATGCAAAAGCTGTTGCGTCTTCCGAAAAAAACAAAACAAAAAAACCTTTGTGTGTGTGTACGTGCTTAGGCACGCGCTTGGGGATGTGTTTCTCCCCCCTAGAGGGCAAACAATTATTTCGACGCTGCAGAGAGATTCCGAACAGTGCTTGCATCGCTCTGTCTTTCTCGCACCCCTCGCCCAATGAGTGCGAGAAAGAGACCTCTCACTCGGAATCAGTCTGCTGGCCCTGAACTCTCGGCACGCAGAACAGAGCTGCCGGTGTCCACTCAGCCCCCCTCTCCTTTTACACGCGCACACACTCACACACAATCACACATGCAACGCAGAGGGTCTCGGGTCCCTAGCAATCCAATTTAACGCCCCAAACCACGACCAAACAACACAAACCGCACCCCGCTACCTGCTTAGCAGGCCACGGTACGAACGCGGATCAACATACCCGTGTTTTCACGTTTTCTCTCATCCCTTAGCGGCGTGGCGGGGCGGGGTGGGGAGGGCTGGGTGCCCCGCGCTTCGTGCACCACTTGTTGATGATCCCGCTGCTCTATCGCTCGGCTCACTGGACTGGAGGGTGATGGCTGTGGGTCGGGCGACGGTGGCGCCACGCTCACCACCCTTTCATTTCACAATAATTTCTTTGAATAAAATAAAAGAAGAAAAAGAAGAAAAATATTTTAAAATGTTAAGTCGATTTGCTTTCAAGAAGACGGATGGAATTTGCCCAGACGGCGGCTGATGATAGCATCGCGAAGGCGTCACCCGGTGGTCGCTCGTACACGGGTCTCGCAGTGAGCTTTCATATTTTAATGCAGAGCGTGCGAGTGGGGACGAGGGGGAGGGAAGGCAGTGGTTTCGGCGCGCAAAACACACTTAGGAGCATTGCGTCCAGCCAGCGCCACACGCAAGTCCGCAATTTGGAACGCAGAGGGGGAAGGGGGAGCAACCTTTATACCAACATTTTAATCGCGGCAGCGCAGGGTCCCCTGCACCCCCGCATTCCACGAGTGCGTGTGTGCTGGAGGAAAAAGCGCGCGCATGTGTCTGTGTGTGTGTGTGTGTGTGAGTGCGTACGTGTAAAAGTGCACGCGCGTCGACGCATCGGGCGTAATGCGCAAACTTGGCGCCCCAAAGTGTTGAACTGGCGGGAGGGAAGGTAAGATGGAAGGCGGCGGGGAGTGCGGCCGGAGTCGGCAGCGCAGGGAATGGAGGTGTCGTAAAACTCCTCGGGATGCGCGTGCATACGGAAGGGCTGGAAGGGCTGCGGTGGGGGGCGCGGACTGCAGGGCAAGAGTGTGCGAGCTTACAGAAAATCCCAACTTCAGTTTTACCGCAACTCGAAAACGGCGGGGGTTGCAATATCGCTATAAATTAACCTTAAAAAAATCGGTTTCGAACCTTTAGCTTTCTGAGAGCACGGCTTCTTTCGCTTGCCCTTCACGAGACGCAGACACCTGGAAGCAGGCTACCCCGCCCCCGGCTGCTCGGTGACACCGAGTCACCTCCTGATAACCCACTCGGCCGGCGGATGATGACGGTAATTACTCAAATTGAGGATGACGGAGCCGAATCCCCAAACTTGATGAATCATCAGCGCGTCGCGGCGAAACGCCAAGTCACTGGCGAACAACGAAGCGGGCGCCGCGACGCCTCCAACGCCTCGCTTCTGTCGCGCGCGCGGCGTGATACCGACCAACACTGCATAAAACATGACGTCAAACCGGACGCACGGGGCAAATTTAAAAAAAAAAAGGCAACTGGAATAAAATAAAATATGACGTCACCCCTTTCCGAGTACCTTTTCCGGGGCGCACCAATTTGTCACTCGCCGCCGCGGGCAGTGCGGACAAATGACGGCGCGAGTGTGGGGCGTTGGGGGCCACTCGGGGGGCGGTCATGGCCTTCCAGTCTTCCAGTGGCCCGAAGCGGCGATAGCCCGTCGCGAGGCTAGGCCAGGGCTTCCAGTCTTCCAGCGACCCGAGGCGGCGACAGCCCGCCGCGAGGCTAGGCCAGGGCTGGGCCGGCGCCACCGCGCACAACAACTTCTCATAGCGGCGGCTGGGGGGAGGGGGTCGCGGTGACTTCCGCCGTTTCCATCCCCCTCCCCCCGACCGGAAGTAACAATCTCGACCGAAACAAGTATGTCGACGGGTTCGAGGAACAAAAGGCTAACTCGGAGCGCATCTTGACTGTGCGCTATCTCGCACTGCAGCACTATAATACGCTAACTCGAGTCGCCATTTTGGGCATCTACTTTGACACGCGATATATACCAAACTATTGAGAGTAAAAGGTTCAAACTTGTTCCAAGCACGGATGCCAACCTATATTTCAATAAAAACACGCCGTTGCGTCCTTACAGACATTATTCTCTAAAATATCAGGCTTCAAAAACGCGAGGTGGAGCGGGGTGCCGAGATAGCGTACTATAGTGCTGCGGAGCGAGATAGCGCACAGTCAGGATGCGCTCCGAGTTAGCCTTTTGTTCCTCGAACCCGTCGATGTGTGTGTCTCGTAAATGAGTGTGTGTGCGTATGCATGAGTATGCGTGCATGCGAGCGTGCGCGTTTGGGAATATGTGTGCTCGCGTGCGTGTGTGTGCACATGCACACGGGCACTAGTGCGCGGGCTGCGCGCCTGCCTTTTGTGAAAGTCCGCGCGAGGGCAAACTCCGGGCTGGAGAGCTAACATCCCCCGCAGCCGGCAGGCGGCCCACGGCCCGCTGGCGGCGCGTAGCGGCGCGGCTGGCGAGAAGTGCGCAGCGAGCAGCGCAGCGCCGCACAGTGGGCCGTGCAGTCTGACAACCTGACAACGGGCGGCAGCGCGTTTAAAGAGTGGGCTGTCATTATCGCAAGTGACCGCTGGCGCCGCGTGCGCACCGCCTTTCAGAAACAAGAAAAAAGAGACTTTTTAAAAGACACGCCACGCCACGCCCTCTCGACTAGGCGTCGAGACGGCGCCCGAAGGCTGGCAAGGTGTCTTCCTGGAGGTAAATAAACAAAACTAGCACAAGAAAAATAAAAGCGAAAAAAAAAACCCGCACCTTTTCGTATTTGTCCAGGCGGCAGTGGATAGGGTGCCGCTGAGCTCGGCAGCTCGGCACGGCCGGCAACAACAGCCCTCTGCGGGGTCATGATGCCCGCAAGATTGAGCAGCAGGGGAGATGCAATAAAATCCCCACAAAAACAAAGACAACGACAAGCAAAAAAAAAAAAAAAAGAGCGGGAGGGGCGCGCATTCTTTTTAAAATATATGGACAGCAGCTTCCACCCCTCGTTTTTGTATTTTTTTATTTTTTTTTCGTTCGCGTCTCGAATTTTTCCCCAGCGCGGTTCCTTCCGGGCCGCTGGAGCCTGCAGCGGAGCGGCGCCCCCGCGGTCCGACGCGGCCGGCGGGGCCATCAAACGGCCTGGCCGACCAACGTGTGGCGGCGCAGCGGCGCACAGTGGGCCGCAGACAGGAATCACCGCCAGGAAAATTCAAGGCTGGGGTTCATCCGGATACCAGGTCCAGTATACTGCGTTTAATTCAAACACCGCCCACCGAAGCTAAATTTTCGTGGCCGACCGTGCAGACCTGTGTAGACCGACGCAACCACCGTTGACAGTCCCTAAATAGAACCCGAGCCAAACACACTGAAATAGGCTTCACGCTGAGGCGACGCGCAGGGCGGGCCAATCCATTAGGGTGATTCCATTGGCGGAACCTGCCCGGGGTCGTGTTCACCCGAACTGGCTGCTTCTGACCCACTTCGCCAAGTAAGCGTCGTTGTTACAACCACGCAAACACGACGCGCCCGACGAGCGCGAAATGCGCCGAACCTGATTTGCTTGTAAGGTGCGAGGTGCCGCGCAACTCGTTAACCTCTGTTCGGGGAGGTCTCAAGCCTGGGAGCACTTAAACAGATTGCTGTGCCGTGTCCCTCTGCGCCGCCTGGCTCGCGGGGTCGCGCCGGCTGACCCACTGCGGGACCTCCTTCCTGTTCGCCGAGAGTCGACGACATGACAAACTCACAACTGTGGGAATGGTGTCCGAGGGTCGCGGCGCATTTTTCCAGGACCTCCGGGGTCGTGTCCTTACGCCCCCCTCCCCTCCTCCGGCTGCGACCTGCAGCTCGGCGATATCGTCACACGCCCCCAACTTTTCTCGCTGACTGGTGACATTGTTCCCTTGCCTTGCCCGCCGAACCATACAGAGCGGAATTCCACAAAATCCAAATGCGCCTGCCTCTCACCGGTCAGAAAAGCCCCATGCATGTACTGAATTCGCCGAGTCACCCCCTTCGGACTGACTTGGTCCTAATCGTAAATTTAGCAGCAACGCCACAAGAAGAGGAGCGGTATACGCAGTGGTAATATAGTCCGCTGCCGACAGGAAGAGCGATGCAATGCGAATTTCAATTTCAATCCAAGTTTGCTGAAGACAGATTCCCTGCTCGAGACGAGGGCCCCGTTTGCCCCCCATCTACCCCCTTCCTCTCTCTCGCACTCCCACACACACTCGCAAAAGTGATCCGTCATACTCCTCCTTGCCACCAAGATAACGACGCTCCTGGCCGTCGTCAAAAATCCTTTTCCATAATGTGTGCGCGTCTCGATGAGATTACACTGCGCGGCCAGCCTGCGGATGACTGTTGACACGCCGCGTGTAATAATCTGAGGCAGCTACAGCCGCTACAGCCGCTATTAGCGGCTCACGCCAAAGCATGAGTTTCTGACCGCTGCCGCCGCGCAGAGTTCCCCCTGTGGCTTGCACCACCGTAAATCCGGTCGGCCACGTTAGTTTTAAACCAGCGGCCCGGAAAGGGCCTTACACGAGCGCAGATTTCCACGCGGCGGGTTTATGGACGTGCGACTGTGCAGCGAACAAACAAGGCCGCCACGCTGTTGCTCTCCTGGCGTTCGTGTGTGTGTGTGTGTGTGTGTGTGTGTGTGTGTGTGTGTGCAGCCACACCTGATACACTCGCATGTAATATTCATTGACGCTATTCCATAGCGAAACACACACAGACACGCACGCACACAATGTGGAATACCCCTTCTCCCGCACAGCGCCATGCAAGCCGCCATGCTCCCAGTCTCCTGAACTGAACGCGCGCGTCGCGCTGCAGCCGGATGGGGACGTGGGGACCCCGGATAAAAAGGGAGCGGAGCGGGGGGCCCACCTACTATGACACAGGGTGCGGTAGGCACGGCGGTGCATCGGATTCAATCGCACATCAAGGTCAAGCGCAGGGCCACCCGGAAGGTGGAGGATGTTGAGCGCGGGGGGGCTGCTTGTCCGAGTGAGGCCAGAGACAGTGATTAACCTGGAGACACGCCTTTCTGGAAACACTGCTGTCAGAACTGAAGCGCTGGTTTTCACCAGTGTCTCCAGTCTTCACCAGTGCAACCAGTCACCACCAGCCGCCTGCACTGCCTCGCCCCCCTCGGCGCGCTCCTCAGCTCGCCATAAACACGAGAGAACGCTTGCACCGACGGAGCACGGAGACCAACCACGACGACGGCGGCGCCGCCAAGGCGAGCGGCTCATGAATAAACACTAAACACGTCCACTTTAAAATTGAAGGCGAGGCTTTGGCGGGAAGGGCACGCAGTCCGGGTTGAATCGCGTCGGACTCAGCCGTCGTCGCGGTTCTCGTCTGCGCCGGCATGGCAATGTACAAATTCAAAGGGTGAGACATTTCACCAATTTTCGGCGATACAAAAAGTATCATCGAAAATAAGTCATGGCTGTCATCGAAAAAGGGCGATACTCCGATATAAAACCGAAAGAAATGTCAGACATCAGTGAGACTCTGGTCCTTGTTTTCTTCGAAGAAATGTCACCGCTCCCGGAGATACATTTTAGTATCACCCTTTATGTGTCAGACAGTTATGTCTCACCCCTGAGAGGGTAAGATGTCTCAACGGCTTTCGATTTTCCAGTGTACGCTGGCCAGCGGGGTGAAGTGAGGCCGTCGCAGTCGTCCTCAACTTCGGCCTCTAAAAAAGTTGGGCGATGTTCTTCCGTCGTAAAGCATGCCACGCGCCAGTGGTATTCCACAAACTTTGCCATCTCTCGGCGTCTCGCTGTCTCTCTCCCTTCCCTTCGGTTGCCGCTGCGTGCAGAGGCGTGGCGTGGCCTGGGAGCAGCATCGCGGTACCACGCAGGTATTTCCCAGCTCCAAGAATAAAATGCGGGGCGGAAAAATTGATTAGCATATTCCGCGGGCAGTTCGAGGAATTTCGCGGTCCATTGACGAGGGCGAGCGGCGAGCAATGGCGTGGCAGTGTTGGTGGGAGCCGCGCGAAGAAGCCAGGAGTCGAGTCCAGAGGGTCCACCTAACACGCTAACCCCTTTCAGACGTACCGCTACCTTCCCTCAGGATATTAAGCCTGTCTTGTCCGGAAACTCATAAACAATAAACCTAGCAAGTTTTGGCGCGCGCGTCTCAAACAGCTGCCTGCCAGTCCACCCCCGGCAGCCCTCACGGCTGACCTCAGTCGAGACGGCGGAACAAATTGGTCGTTTTTCACTTTGAAAGTGCGACACTGCGAGGCGCCGCGACGCGTAGCCTCCAATCTGCGCGCCAAACTAGCGGCAAAATCCCACCGCCTTCTATACATATATACATATATTTTGTTGCCAATCCTGGATCGATGGCCCCTCCGGCGTCGCGACGCTTCTCCCACCCCCCTCTCACCAACCGTCGCTAATTTGCTCTAAATCAAATTTGAGGGACAGGGAGGGAAGGGCGTGCCAAAGGGCAGCATCCTGGCGTGCCACGTCACGCGACAAAATAGTGGGCACGCAAAAAAAAAATCAATAAAAAAAAATTAACAGTATCAGCACATAGCAGGATAGACAAGAACAAAAGACAAAGAAGAAGAAAAAAATCACCGACGTGCCCAACTTTTGTGGGGGAATTTGACTTGGTTTTTTCGTCTGGGGCATTCAGCATCCCGGACTCTGAAGACACGACACCGCGCCGCGCCGTGCCGCCCGGGAATATATTGCTTCGCCGGGGAAGTGCGTGAGAAAAATACGGAGAGTCGCGAGGACGTACCGAGGAGGGGGCAGCTATGAGGGGATGCCTCCCTGCTCCCCCCCTTCTCTCTCTCTCTCTCTCTCTCTCTCTCTTACACCCACACACTCGCTGACACACCTACACGCCAGATACCTACACACACACAAGCGCGATTATCATTTTCAGATATTCCTGCGACTGTTCGCTCCAGGCGAGGGGTTCGGTGAAAGACGGAGAGGGAGAGAGAGAGAGAGAGAGAGAGAGAAAGCGAGGTGCCGCCACAGAGGTTTATTCACCTTTTAAAAATGAAGGACGGACACCAGAGAGAACCGGAGGCACAACATTTCGAGCCAATCGAGCAGAACAACAGCAACAGCAAACAACAATAATTTTTTTTGCGGTGGGAAGGGAAGCACTCGAGGCATCCGCGGGCGATCATGAGGAAAACGCGCTGCAAGAGCGACCGGCGCGAAATAAAACTGAAAATGAATAATAACAACAATGGACACACTGTGCGCGTATCGGGAGGGGGGGGGGCAAAGGGGGAGGGGGCGCACCCCCCGAGGCACAGGCACCACACACGACGAGCGTTTTCACTTGTTTCTCCGCAAAAAGGCATCGCAGCCGATCGCAGCAAACGCGGCGCTAAACGCTTATCAGGGTGGGCCAAGCCGCCGCCCACGACGACAAAACCCTCGCAGTAGCCCAGGGGGGAAGGGGGTGGGGGAGGGGAGGGGGCTGCGGAAATATTCGGAATCCGAATCAAGATATGTCCGCACCCGAAACCCTACAGCATCGGCGGAGAGAGGGGCGAAATGGGAAACGGGAATAATCGGACAATTCCGTGAAAATAAAATCGCCGCCGGAAAATGGGCAAAGTATTAGCTCTGGTGCCGGTGCGAAGGAAGGGGGGCGCGGGGAGGTTTTTGTCCGGCACTGAGGAGGCCGTTGTGGGCAAAGCCGGGGGCCCAGCGCCACACCGCAAGAAGGAGGCGCGCCTGTGTTTACTCGCTCGGCTGGGCTGCGCGGCGTCCGCGGCCGGCGGCCATGTTGCGCCTTCATCAGTGTACTGCACCTGTTGGCGCCGCGGAACAACACACTTCCGATTAGTCCGTTACACTCGAGCCTCGTTGTTGCCGCGCCGCCACAGTGTGCCAGACAAACTGTCTCTCCATAAAAACATGAGTCACGGTGGCGGCCGTGGGCTTTTGGAAACGGGGCAGCGGACCGAAAATATGGTCATGCGATTTTAGGCCTCGGTCTATGGATTGCCGGGGCGGGGTGGGGTAGGGCGGGGTGGAGTGGGGCGGCAAGGCGGGGCGGTGCAGCCGAGCGGCGCGCATCGTTTGGGGAGCACTGCACCGCGACCCGGCGGAGCAGCAAGGCGGACGCGACGCGAGTAAATTCAATTTAGAGCGATAATGGCCGCCGCGATGGGTGGCTGCAGGCCGAATCGTAGCAGCGAGCGCCTCTCTCTCTCTCTCTCTCTCTCTCTCTCTCTCTCTCTCTCTCTCTCTCTCTCTCTCTCTCTCTCTCTCTCTCTCTGTCTCAATATCTCTCTCTGTCCCGTAGGGGTGCGACAGAGACAGTGTGGTCCTCTGCTGGTTGCTGCCACCCACCGTTGCCACACCAAATCACATCACGACCGCCGCTGCAATTGTCCACCCGGTGGCGTAGCAACGCGCACTCTGCCGGCACCGAAGCGCTCGCGAGGCTTTTTGCCTCTCCTCGCCGGGCATCCCTACACCACATTGTTGTCTCACCAATGGAAGCATCCCGTAAGGGATGCGCGTAAAAAGTCGCACTTTGCTCCTGTGGGTAGGTTAGGCTTGCGACATAGCCCCCCCCCCTCCCATGAACCTATCTCTGGATCCGCCCTTGCCCCCTCGGACGCAGCCGCCCGGCTGCACCAGGTTGCGCCGACCATCTAGGCCGAACAGGGGCGGGGGAGGAGGGGGAGGGGCACCGCCCCTGATTGTCAGCGTGGCCTCGCTGCCCCTATTGCTGCGGAGAAACGTCGCCGTGGTCGTGGCCGGCGTCGCCCCAGCAGCACGTCCCGCGCCGAGCTCATCTCCACGACGAATGCAAAGTGGCGCCGTAAACTTAACTAGGCGCGATCTGGCGCGCCGCGGCGGCCTCCGTCTCTCTCGCACTCACGGGGCGTCCCGCAGGGGGGCGAGGGGGACAGTCTGCTGCGCTGGCGGCTGCAGCTGCCGTCAGGCGAGAGGGCGGTGGTGATTTGAATCGGAAACGAAGACAGACCGATGCCCTAGTAAAACTGAAGCGTACCGCTGTGCGCTTTCGCGTTGCGAGTCCCATTTAGCGACTCTGGAGCTCAAAACGCGTTTAGACTGTCGGCTGCCTGCGCCGGTCATCAGCCGGCCCACTGTGCGACGCGCACACTGTGAATGACGCGACGGCGATGCGCGGCCGGCCGGATCGTTATTGCCGCTACTTTCCGGCGCGCTGTTCGCTCGGATTACCCGGCGCGCGTTATATTTGACGCGGAGGCTAAATCCAGCGCCGGCCGCCGCGCCAAATCCCCTGTGCGGCGATGCCGCCTGAACGAGATGACCTCTCGGACAGGTCCAACCGCCCACGCCGCGTCTCTCTCCCTCCCCCCCCCTCTCTCTCTCTCTCTCTCTCTCTCTCTCTCTCTCTCTCTCTCTCTCTCTCTCTCTCTCTCTCTCTCTCTCTCTCTCTCTCTCTCTCTCTCTCTCTCTCTCTCTCTCTCTCAAAGTGTGTACCTGAGGGTGAGACGACGCGTGAGAATCGTGTAAACGAGGCGAAATAAAAACTCGTCGCGTTCATTTACAACGACATCCCTCGCTGTTCCCTAATTCGCGGCACACGTCGCCACACGGCACGTGCTAAAAATTAAGAGCATGTAAATTGTGGGCATTGAAAGTGTGGAGTGGAGGCAGGCGGCGGGGAGGGGTGGCTGGCGAGGGGGTGGGGGGTGGAATGTGGAACCTCGTTATGAAGGGGACGCGAGAGGTGTCTGGCGCTTATTGCAAGACAGATAATGAGTAATAAAATGACGTTGAGGCCGACAAAATGCTCGGGGTGGTGGGGAGGGCGCGCCGCGCGGGTCCCGGGCCAGCCGGCGGAGGGACAGGGAGAGACAATCATAACAGTCTTGAGGAGGAAGAAGAAGTTCCCCGTCTAGCGATACGGGCACAATAAGGCAGGTAGGGGAAGTGCAAGTGAAGGGGAGCATTCCTGAAGGACAAAGGGCGGCGCCGGCGGTGAGGACAAGCAAAGAGGGTCGCCCTCTGGGGCGGGGGCGGCGGGGGCGCAGCGCAGTGGGCGAGCGCACTCCCAGACGCGCTCAGGACTCTGGGCAACCCTTTACAAGGAGCGGCCCGGACGTTTCCGATGACGAGACAAAAGAGGGCAAAAAACGGGGCATACCTAACCCACGCTCACGAGCAGCTCCCGGGACCCGGCGGCGGCACGACGGAGGATCAGAGCGCTGTCGCCCGAGGGCTGGGGGCCACGAGAAGCTGCGTCAAAACACGCGCGGTGCGTAGCAACTACCCCGGTCCGTCGCACTAGCCGCCGGCCCGCTGCTCGCCCCGTCTCGGTCCACAGTCTCCCCGACACGCACGTGCGCCGCTCGCCCCGCCCCGCCCCGCCCCACCCCGCCCCGCCGTCGTGGGGGGTTTCGCAGCGGAAAGGCGCGCCGCCAACACAATGCCATGATTGAAATGATGGGATCAACAAAAAGACTTGGAGAGCATCCGACGCGACGTCGCGGCGCTGCCTCCGCGCTCCGCCGCCAGCAGTGGGGGCGCTAGTCACTCTCCGACCGCCACGCCCCGCCCCGTCCCCGTCCGGTCCCGCCTGTCAGTCACTCCGTCAGCAAGTTATTACATTTCACACGTACTCTATTGTGTGTGTCGCGGTCACCGCGGGGCGACGCCGGGCGACGCGGCCGGGGTGGCGTCGGAGACGCCAGGAGGACAGGCAGACTTTCTCCTACTCCTCAGCAGAGCTGTCGGATGTGCATCAACATTTCATGCTAGACGCGGGACATCCGAATATGGCGACATATTCCCAATGGACTTGTGTGCACCCGAGCTTTTGTGTACACCCTGACGGCCGCCAGCAGGCTGAGACGAGTCATCCACCGCGCCGCGTGACTGACGCACTAGATTACCGCACAGGGAGATCCAGGACCAAAATATTTCCATTTCGATGAGGCGCAGTCACGACATAATTCAAAACAAAAATCCATGCCTTTAAAAAAAAAAAAAAAAAAAAAAGAAAAAGTAGTATAGAGCCATTTACACGACATTTTGGACAAGGTATAGGTTCAAAGTTTGACTTTTAACAACGGCTCCGTCAAGCATGAGCCTCCCACTATTACTCAGTGAGGTTGAAAAGTCCAAAACAAAAGTCCATTTCCAATTGGATGGAGAAGCATCGCAAAATCGCGGTGCTGCCCAGCCAGCAACGCGGCCGCCTCCCCCTCGAGGTCCTCCAGGCCGGCGGGAGGCATTCCCCGTGCGTCGCTAACCTTGCATACCGGCACTGCGACGCACGGCGACCACGGCCGGGGGAAAAGAACCCTGCCCCGGTCGGCATGGCCTCCGGCATGGCCTCCGGCAGGCTGCTGCCGACAGCGCGTCTGTCTCTCTCGCACCCGCGCGTGGCGCTCTCGAAGTGCGAGAGAGAAGGGGCGACGGACGCCTTCGGAGTCGGCCCGCAGCGATCTTTGGAATTCAAAGAGGCGCGTGGACGGGCATTCCATCGGCAGCGCCGCGACCCGGCCGCGTCCCTGCAACCCCGCGGCCCATTCATTGAGCGGTACAGTCGCGCAAAGCGGAGCAAAGCGGCGCAAAGCGCCATTGCGTCTAATGGACGAGGACGCGTGTCGTGTCTTCGCGGCCAACGGCCTCAATAATTCATACTCGAGCTGGCCGCCGGACAGTGCTCCCTCGCGCTGTCTCTCTCGCACCCAGACAGAGCGACGGAATAAGCACTGCTATTCGGAACAAGCAGCAGCCTGTTGGCTGGGCCGGCGCCTCGGCCGGGGGCCTACAACAACAACAACAATCTGCCCGCAAGGCCGCCCCAGGATGCGCGCATTTTCAAAAAAAAATATAAAAAAATAATATAAATAACAACAAAAGCACGCGGCCGCCCCGCGAGGAGGGCCGCGCAAAGGCTGTCACGTCACGTCGCCCTCTGGATGTAGCCAGCCAGATGATCGTCATTCTTTGAGCTCCCCAGCAGCATCCCTGGGCCTCGGCTCGGCTCTCATCCCTGCCTCGGCTCGGCCCGGCCCGGCCCGGCCGGTCAGTTAGTCGTTCGGCATGAAGGGTCTCATCTCGGCGAGCCCGTCGGGGGAATTCGGCTGGGATTATCTGGGGCGCCCCACAGAGCCGGCGAATCTTAACGTGCACACGCACGCACGCACACACACTCACAATCACACACATACACACGCTCAAACGGGGCACGGCCACGCAGCATGCAAACTGGAGGAGATTTAAAGAGAGTCGGGCAAGACCCGCCCCTCCCCTGTGGGGGCCTGGCGCCGGCCTGGCGGCGGTGCGGCGGCCCCCTGGTTCACCTGGGCCGCACAGTGGGCCGTGCCTGAGCCGGCCTCGCTGGAAGGTGAATCCCCTTAAGAGGGTTAGAACGTGTCGGCTGAGGTGGCGGCGACGCCGAGGCAGCCTGCGGGTGGGAGGTCGTCTCGGAGCATTTCATGGAGGACGGCGACGGCCTCGGGGCATTTCATGGAGGACGCCGACGGCAAGGTGGAGGCCACACGGAGGACTGGAGGGAAAAGGGGTCTGTTGTGGACTCACGCGCGGCGCAAAACTTTGGATTCTTAGGAATATGAAAGTGTAATGAAAAAGGCCTGAAAAGTATAGAGTTCGGCAGGGCGGGGCGGGGCTCTGGCTGGCCAGGCACACAGACTTCACGTCGTAGTCAATTATGCAGGAATGGAAAATGTGCGTTCTCGAAGGCAGTGGCGGCCTTCGTGGCGCCGAACACGTGAAATCCGGGAAGCAAGGACGCCTCGCCGCGCCACGCCTCGCCATTACACTTTGCGGCCGTGAATCATTCATAAGGCTTCCAATGGATTCGAAATGACTGCCGGGACCACACCGCGTGCAGCGCGTCTCTGTGTTCCCGCACAGCGTCGCACAGTGGGCCAGAAGACGGGCGCAGGCGGCCTTACCTCGGGACGTGTTTTGAGCCCTCGCGTCGCCAGTTGGCAGCCTGCGCCGGTCTTCTGGCCCACTGCGCGTCGCAGACACAAGCAAGGGGCTCTGCGCTTCACTCGGCCGCTGCATCCCGCAGCGGCAGCAAGTCGCACGTCGCGCAAGTCTGTCGTGAAATTGTTGTTGATGCGATTAAGAGAGGCGGGGCGGGGCGGCCGGCACTTTGATAACAAAATCCCGCAGCCTCATTACAAGCGGGCCGGCTGGCTGCGTCTGCCTGGCCAATGGCGGCGCTCTGATGGAAGGTGGTTCTTCTGGAGTTCATTAGCACCCCCCCCCCCCCACCTTTCCGGCGCCACCGCCACGGCGCCAAATCCACGCAATTACAGCGAAAACGCAGCCAACCAGCGTCATTTCCGGCGGGCCTGCGCCACAATTGGCGATCAGTCACCTTTGCTGCGCGACCGACGAACAGACAGAAGGGCAGTGCCAGGCAGACAGCCAGACAGACGGACCGTCCTTCCGGGCAGAGAGCGCGGAGCGCGGCTTACCGCAACACGAGGCGACTCAGTGCGCGTGCACACCGCAACCACGGAGCCACTCTAGTGGCTGCTAAGAACCCGAGGGGGCAGCGCGGCGGACCGCCCAGTCAGCTGAGCGAATCCGCTCGTCTTCGCTCTCTCTCTCTCCCTCTCTCTCTCTCTCTCTCTCTCTCTCTCTCTCTCTCTCTCTCTCTCTCTCTCTCTCTCTCTCTCTCTCTCTCTCTCTCTCTCTCTCTCAGCCCAACGTCACATTGTTCGGACTCACATGAAGAGGGAATACGCAATACGTATAAGTCTGCTTTTTGTTTTACGTTGGGCAACACTTTTCGTCGAGGATTTGAAGGCCCCACCACTCCTGACCGGGATATAAAAAGTCATGTGACCCATTGTCGTCCCGCCACCACACTGAAAAAGTGCATGCGGTTAGGTTTTTTAAGCGTGTTGTATAAAATCTTAACTCGCGAATTTTCTCGCTATTCCCTTTTCTTTTGGGGATTCTTTTTTTGCGGCGCCATTGCCATGCCCGGCCGGTACTCCCTCGCTATTGGCTGTCCGGCTGGCTGGCTGGCGGCGGGGGCAGCGGGGGCAGCGAGGGGCAGGTGGCCCCGTATTGGCCAGGACGCTGATGGAGTCATTACGTGCACCATCCGGGCGGCCCGGGCGGCGCGGCGCATCCGAGGGGCGCGACAGGGGCCGCCTCATGAAGGGCACGACGCACAGTGGGCCAGAAGACTAGCGGCCAAAACTCTGGACGCGTCTTGAGCTCCTGAGTCCCTAAGCAGGACTCGAACCGAACGTGTAACCCCGTCAATGGATTCCTCGTTCGGAGAGCAGTCCATCGGAGGGGTCACACTTTCGGTTCGAGTCTCTTTTAGCGACGCTGGAGCTCAAAACGCGCCTAGAATTGTAGCCGCCTCCACCGGTCTTCTGGCCCACTGTGCGACGCTGCCCGCGGCGAGCAGCGCGGCCCCACCGCAGCCACCCCGAGGCCCCCGCCACAAAAATCTGTCAGGAGGCGGCGCCCGGGCAATTTCATCATGCCGCGACGCGCGACCCGCCCCCGCCATCCCTCCGAGCGCCGCCGTTGCCAAGCGCTTGCCGCGCGCGTCGATGCCTGCGAAACCCAATTGGACCGCAATCCGCGACGTTGAACGGGACGCCTCTGCCGCCATATTGGTGGCAGCACACTCCTCCAGGATGCTGGCGCGCACCCTCCGAGACGTACTCGGCCTTGGCCGCCCCGCCGTCGGACAAACTTGTGCCGGCGACAGCATGGCCAGTCGGTGCCGACGCATTCACCGAAATATAATACTCGTCTGATTGAGTTTGGCCTCGGCCACTGCGCGGGGGGCAGAGCGTGGTTAATGGCGGCTCCGAACAGTGCTCTGCCTCTGTCGCACCCTTGCGCGGCGCCCCATGAGTGCGAGAGAGACGGAGCGGCGCAACGTTCAGCTCGCGATACGGAACACTTGTAGCGAACACGAGCCCGGCGTGTTACGCGTGGCGATCTTCAGGGAGGCGTGGCCGGGCGTGGCCGGCGGAACTAGATTACAAGCCCCATTTTAGCCGGGCCCAGCGGGACAGAGCACGGCCAGCATGTCCAGCCCGGGGAGGACGTCGTCCTCGAGGGGGCAGCCCGGGTGGCGGGGGGAGGGCGGCTTCTGCTCCGCGACGGATAAGCCTGACGGAAATTGATTTCTGAACGCACCACTAACTTAATTTATATTCCGGCTGAGATACGAGAGAGCGGGAGGGCCGGGCCGGGGGTTCCCCTCCTGCCGGTCCCACACGACAAGGACGACGTGGGGGACGCGGGCGGGCCAGCCGTCCTCTCTGATGGCGGGTACGCCGGACGAAGCGACGACACGTCGAAAAGGCGTCAGTTTGACGGGTTCCAGTCAAATAATAGAACTCGGGCCGCGGGGCACACATCAATGACAGTTCGGCAGGGACGTCATTTTGACAGCGAGGTCTCGCGCATCCCCTCGCTACCGCGTGGCTTCGGGGTAGAACGAATGAGCACAACCACCGCCGTCAAGTGACAAAAAACAAAAAAAAAAAAACCTGCTGGGCCTTTGTTTTTTCAAACCCAGAAATTGAATGACGTTAATTACCGCGGAGGAAAAAAATAAATTAATATTTAACAGTGTGCTGGCCGGGCGGCGACCAGCGTCATTCGAAATGGAGTTGCCAGGCTGGCGACTGCGAGCGGCCTCCGTCTCTCTCGCGGGCCGGGCTGGGCCGTCGGGTTGCGCGACGGCGCTGCAGTTCGGAATCAGCCGGCCGGCTGACTCGCCAGACATCGAAACAATTTCCGCCCCGGGCGCCGATTTTCCGGCGACCCTCCGGCTGGACGGCCGGAAGCTGTTCCTGCACCGTCAAAATCCAAATCGGCGTATCTCTTGGCAGCCCGACAGTCACACGCCGACTAATTGCTGAGCCGCTCCGTAACGACGCGCCGCCTTCTTCGGCCGCTTTAATGCTCTCGACAAGAAGGAAACAAAACTAATTACTGCTCCAGTTACTAATTCCCCCGACGAGTCCCGGGGGGATCATCATCGCCCGGCGCTGGGGGCGGAACAAGACGCACAGCGCGCGCCTTTTTAATCGAGTATGTTTTCGAAGCCGGAAACTTTCCGCCCCCGGCGAATATCCCCGAAGAAGTGCGAGAAGTTAATCCGAGGCGCTCACCGTGCGTGGTATTGGCTGCGCTGCGCGTCACGCGTGGGGCTCCGATAGGGGCGGGGACCGACAGGAGGGGGCCCGTGGGGCCACGAGGGGCTATTTACGAACCGATTTAATTTCCTCCTCGATTCATACTTTCACCCGGCTGCCTCGACAGCTGCGCGCGAGCGTGTGAAACGCGGGGCGCTGAGTATAAGCAGATGGCCGCCGCGATGCAACGAAAACTGCGGTTCGAACGGAGTCTCACCTGCAACACACCAAACAGAAACAATTGCGTTAGAAATATATTTTTTTGGCGCCAACACATGCCGCCTGCTGCTGCCCCTCTGACGGACGGGGTGCCGGCCCCCGAAACAACACGTTTTTTTTTTTGTTTTTGTTTTTTTTTCGAGAAAACAGAGTTGGAAGAGCCCCCATTGTCCCCGATATTGCCTCCACGACAATAGCGACAAGCAGATCCCCGTTTTTGTTTGGCTTTAATAAAGAATGCGAACGCGGGCACTGGAGGGCCTCCGGACGGCCTCAGTGGAAACTACCGCCGGCCGTGTTTCACAGAGTCACGACAACAATGCGATTAGCTCTTTGCAAACAATTTCCAGTTCGGAATCCATTGCCAATTTGTTTTGAGCGGCGGAAAAAAAAAAGAAAAAAAGCTGATAAAAAATGAAAGTACTGTATTGGATGCCCACCACAGTGGAGGCCGTATGAGCATATGGAAGGTACGAACGTTTTATCTTGTGAAAAGAAGAAAAAGAAATAGCTCGTAAATTACGGAGTTTAATGAGCTTATGTATGATTTCTAAGATGCTTTGTGCTGACAAGCAAATTATCTTTGGAAAGTCAAAAATAGTTTGTGAGGGTTTTGAGACCCAGTCCAAAAAAACCATGGGTCATCCCATGAGCCATGGGGCTCCATGGGATACCATGGGCCGATTCTTTCCATGGGAAAGATTTCCCCGTGATTTTTGGAACAACTTCTCATGGTGTCTAGCGACCCATGGGGAGATGTCCCCTGGTGTGTGAGCCATGGAAAGAACTTACTTGCCTTGACAGAGTCCCTTCTGAGTTTAAAATAATCCGGACAGTCACTAGTCAGTTACTAAGAGGCCCGTAGAATCACTTCCACCACCTAAACTTTTGACGCTACATCCGATTTTGCATTCAAATTTTGTCTGGAGGGCACCGGTTGACATGATATCGCCTACAAGTAAAAATAAGACGGAGACTTCAACGCACGGGCAGGAATACCATCCCATGGCTCGGCCGAACCCATGGAAAAGTTCACATTATGGGGAGGCTCTCACATGGTGATCAGCCAGCACCATGGGAACTGGCTTCTATTTTACATGGCATGCCGCTTCCCCATGGTGCTGACCCGCGGCCTCATGGGATTTTAGTGGGCTTTCATGGGATTTGTGTCATGGGTTCCCATGCAATCCATGGTTTTTTGGGACTGGGGAGTGCAGGTAGATTATCTAAATGATTTTGCAGCACCCGCTCCCCGCCCCAACGCGAATACGAATGACGCCGGCCTCTGGATGCCCCGGCTGGTCCCCGCTGGCCAGCCCGGCCTACCACCAATTGCTTCCAGCCCCACAAATGCCCCTTAATCTGTCCTCGGCTCTCTCCCCTGCTAACTTGGGTCCAATCTTTGCCCCCTTCCCGGGACACCTGTCCGGAATGCACGGTGACGCCCCACCACACCACGGCCCGGAGGCCTAGGGGCCCGGAGCCCCACAGGCCCGGAGGCCCCCGCCGGTGACAGCGAGGCGGGCAGTGGGCCGCACGGGCCCCTGCCATGGAGTGGGTAGGCCGCACGCCCGACACCAACGCCGAGCGGGTTGCCTGACGGGTGAAGAGAGGGAACCCAAGCGCGGAGAACCCGTTGGTTCGACAGCGGCTCGGCAGGATACACGCAGAGCTCCATGCTGCGGGGTACTTCTCCACTCTTGGACGTGGGACTTTTATTTTTTTGCAGTGCAGTGCCGGGCGTGGTCTTAATGCATTCCCGCCCCTCGCTGCAACCTTCCACGGCCCGTCGCCACCGGCCGGAGGCCTCATCAATACTCCACGCCACTCCCAGGGGGTATCGCTTGACGTCCGATGGCCAACGACAACGCGACAGCAACGCCCCCACCCCTCTCCCGGACTTTCCTACCGAGTTAAACTTTGGGTCATGCACTATCCATGGAATATCATACGAGGCCGTCGATACCCCGCGCGACACCCCGTTTTGTACAATACGTATCATTAAGCGTCCCTTGCGCGCGGGGTATGGCGGCGCGACGGGTCACCTTGTCACCTACACCAGGGCGCGCCCCGGCCGCACCGAAGTCTCATCTTGAATGGAAGCGTCAACAGGGGAGACACTCTTCCCAGCGAAGAGAGCGAAGAAAAGAGAGCGCTGCGCTAAGTGGGTGGGTGGGGGAGGGGGGGGGGAGGCCGCCCCGCGGGGCACGTCGGTGACTTCTTCCCAAGGGTTTACTTCCGGATTCACTTCCGCAGTCTGCTTGTTTAACCGGGCGCACCTTGCCCGCTTAGCCCGCTGCTTTGCCTGCCGCGCTGTCTCTCTCGCACTCACGGGGCGTCCCCGTTGCGGAGCGAGAGAGCCCGCGACCGAGCCACGCGGTTTTTCGGAATCGGCCCACCGGGCTCTGCCCCCCAACTTTTCCTATCATCGGCCGAACCACCCTATTCTCATTTCGCGCGTCTTTTATCTCAGTGCCCCCCCCCCTCCCTTTCCTCCACTCCTCGGTAGGTCACTCCCCTGCCCTCCTCCATTCTACCTTCCCGCAGCCGAGCGATTGGGGATCATCGCTGCTGCAGCAGCGGTGTGCCGTTGTGCGTCACAGCGCGAACCGTGGATAAACCGGCGGCCAAACGCAAAGAAGCGTGCGCTCTGCCCCAGTCCTGATATTGCACGTGTGTGTGTGTGTGTGTGTGTGTCCCATTAGCATGCGCCGCTTTGCCTACTGCACCTATACCCTCTCTCACCCACATTACACTGCACTGTTCAGGTTTTTTGAACGCGTGTCCCCGAAGTGGATTCGTTAGCATATTCGCCCGGTAAGTATTATACGTACACCAAACCAAAAGCCTGTCGAAATTGATTTTTTTTTGTGCTTGCAGTTGACTGGAAACTGTCCCCGTTTGCGCGTCGTCCTCCCATGTAGGATGATTGCGTGTCGGTCCGGCGAGTCTGCGGCCCTCGGTGTGGCCTGCTGCGCAGCCTACTGTGCAGCGAGGACATGAAAGCACCCGGACCGCGGCCGGGCTGGCGGATTCAAACAGATCGCCTGTGCAAAAACCTGCGAGGGACACCAAAGCCTCCTCTGCATTCGTCTCAACGCGCACGGGGGGAAATTAATGCCATTAAAAAAAAACCAGACGTACACGCAGCAACAAAAAAACAAACCTCAAATAAAAAACTTTAAAAAAAAGCGCAGCGAAGACGTGGAGGGAAGTGCATCTTCTTTGAGGCATGCACTGTAATCCGCAGTGTTATTTATCGGCCTCATTTTTCAGGTTTAATTAAAAAAGAGGAACAGAAAAATCTGCGACCCTCCTGGGGACCTGCGGACCGCCGCCGTAACGCGCCGCTGCGTGCTCCGCGAAGCCGCACGATGCACCGTAAAAATTAAAAAGTAAAAACGCGCGGAAGATTTAAAAGAAAAAAAAACAAAAAAAAACGACGGCGATTTAAGGTTTATTTTAAGCTGCGGACTGCAGGCAGCCTGCAGGAAGCAGCAGCACCGCCCTTGTCGGCGTGTCGGCCGGACCGTAAAGTGCAATTTGTCATTCACGATAAAAGTCAGACTGCTCACTCTTTCTCGCCCCGTGCAACGGGCGCGCTGCAATTGGTTTTACGTCTGCAATAAAAGGCAAGCCTAGGGCTTCCTGGGGATTGGTGTATGTGTGGGTGTCGGATCTGTGCGCATATGCGCACATGTGTGTGTGAGTGAGAGAGAGAGAGAGAGAGAGAGAGAGAGAGAGAGAGAGAGAGAGAGAGAAAGAGAGATGGTGCGACTTTAGGTGGTCAACTGTCTGGAGATTTCAGCTGCAGCAGGGCAGCGTGGCAGAGGATGGACGGGCACTAACGCAGGGCGCGCAGACCGGCCCACGCCGCTTTAACTAACTTAAACTCCAATTACGCTTAGATGAAAAGGCGGCGGGGAGCGTGGCCGCCACTACGTGAGCCAGACTGTTAGAAGAAGTCGCGCGTTGTGCGTTGCGTTCGGCGGATGGCGGCGGCCCGCTAGCTGCAGGGCACGACTCGCGGCACGCTTTTGTGGTAGAATACCGTGGCGTGCCGAACGCATGCTTCGATCTCTCTCTCTCTCTCTCTCTCTCTCTCTCTCTCTCTCTCTCTCTCTCTCTCTCTCGAAGGCATGCACGACATGCAACTTGCGTATGCTAATTTGCCTGCACGCGAGGCGCCTTCTGGGCAGCGGGCGCCGCTACCACACAGCCAACAGCCGAGCGGTTCCAAAGAATCACCGTGTCTTCGTTTCTCTCGCACCCATAAGAGCAACACGGCAGAGTGACTGTAAACGACGCTTCGGAATCAGTCTCCAGGGCGCCACTGCCGCGGACTCAGGGCCGCCGCCACGTCGCAGGAGGCAACGAGAGGCAGGCAAAAGGCGGGCGTAGGGCAGGCCTCAGGCAGCAAGCAGCGATCCCAGTGAATCTCGTGAATATCTAATCCTCTGGTGTTGGCGGCGCGGAGTGCCTGCCCGGCCAGCGTCGCGCCGTTTGCCTAGCTAAAGTGCGCTGCGAGTTTCCGCTGACCAAATAACGCAGCAAAATAGGTTCGGGGCTGTCAAACAGGGGACCGAATAGAGGCTAAGTGCGAGCACGGGGCGGGCAAGCACTGCCAAAGGACAGCCAGCGGCACCCCCCACTAACAGGCTGTCTCTCTCGCACACACGCGGCACGCCCCGCGAGTGACAGAGAGAGAGAATCCTGCTGCTACAGCCGTGCGCAGCTGCAGAGACGCGCGCGGCATCAGCTGGCATCGGCCAAACGATTCCACGAACTGTCGTTCCGTCGCTCTGTCTCTCTCACACTCCAGCGGGTCGAACCGTGAGTGCGACGGAGACAGCGCGAACAGGTGGCCCGTGCGAGGCTAGACTTGCCGGGTCGGCGAGGAGATGCCGTGCCCACTCTCCCTCAAGTCGACTCGCAGCGTGCCAAAGATCTACCTAATTTGCGTCGAGGCCGCCCGCGGCTCGCCGGACTCAAATTAAGACTTATTTCTCCAAACAGCCACTCGCCGGGAATCGGGCCACTTTATTCATTACGATTCAGATAAGATTAGCATCGGGCTGGAGGCATCGGCGGCGCCGGGGCTCGAACCCGGGCCGGCGGCGGCCGCACGCGACGGGATGGCGTGAGCACCGCGATGACTGGTGGGAAGGCGACCCGAAGAACCCGCGGCAGCGCGAGCCGAGACGGTCACCTTCCATAAGCGCGCCAAACCCCGAAGGAGAACTTCTGCAAAACAAAATAATCTATAATCACGTTAAAACGCATTTAAGTGACGATCTTCCGTTGGATAGGGAATGACCTCCCGAACGACCTTCAGGGCAACCTCCAGCAATGTCCGCCGAACACGCCCCAACACGGTGGGACGGTCGTACACCCCCGTCACCTTTGCACCACCTGGATTACGACGATGCCACCGCACAAGGAGAGCCGGGTGATGAGGGCGCTAAGGGCGAAGGGACCGCCAGGGCCGGTGCGGGGCACGGGCACCCTGTCGCAGCCCTACGGGACGTCCCGCAAGTGGGACAGAGACCGCGGCGCGGAGTCAGACGGGCTGGCCGGGACAAACGCCTCCCGAAAACGGAGAATAGAAGCAATTACGGTTTGGCTCGAGGGTCCTCTGTCTGGCGGTGGCAAAATGTGACCCCGTCGCTGTGTGTGTGTGTGTGTCGCCACCACTGGGTGTGTGTGAATGTGTGCGTGGACAAGGATTGACGTCGGCAGGCCCAAGTACGTGGTATCAAACGCTGGGTGGACTGGGCAGGAGACAGAGAGAGAGAGGGGTTAACCAATCCGGTTGTAGATTATGCGCTCGATGTTAGGAGTGCTCCCCTTTCCCCCGCCCCTGCCACGGATAACTCGACGCTGCTCAAATCAGATTCAAGGATTATGGCAGCGGAGGCTTGTCCAGTGGCAATCCCGGCTGCCGGCCGCTGCCCCAGTGGACGCCTGAGTCAGCATCACTCCAGATAAGCGTACCGTCCAAAACTTGCCAGATATGGACGAAAGTTTGTCACCTCGGTGACTTCAGACTTCCTGCAGCACAGCCTGGAGATGGAACGCTGCACGGATGAAAATTGAAAATGTTTTCCAATGCGACCGCGGGCCGATCTCCGAGTTTTGAAAGACTATTTCAGTTAAAAGCATGGTGAAATTTTCGAATTTTTTTCGCCTAGCGATAATTGAGTTTCGGAGTAACGCTCGCTGGTTACGCGACCCTGAGAAGCGAATGCCCCCTCTGGCTTATGCGCTGAGAGGACGACCCGCAGGGTGGAGCTGCCTCGCTGACATTCCCGGTATCTTCCACCTCTTTGGATAAAGGGACGGCTTACCACGTCACTGGTCGAGCTCCGAGAACTGGACAACCACAGGACCTGAGTGGGAGGCCAGCGGGAAAACTGCGTTTCAGACTCGAAGCTCTGAAAGTGGAGCATGGCGTGGTGGTCGAGGGAGGGGAGGAAAGAGTACCAACACCGCCGGGCGGTGGTAAGTGGAGAAGCGCGGAGGGGAGAGGCTCGCCTCCCAGGAGGGCTCGGGTTCGAGTCCCGGCGGCAGCCACCACAACGCCGAACCTTGGCGGGGAGGGTCGCTTGGGCTCCCCACAGCACCCCACGGGGAGCGTAATTCTATCAATCAACTCCTGATTCCGCACCACTATGCATCCGCCATGCACTGCGAGGAACGCCGAGGAGGCATCTTTCCTTCTTTACCAGGTTATCGATTCGCGCTGCGTGACAAGGCGCTCTCTCTCTCTCTCTCTCTCTCTCTCTCTCTCTCTCTCTCTCTCTCTCTCTCTCTCTCTCTCTCTCTCTCTCAAAACAATTTCAATTTCTCTGTCTCGGAATGAGTGCTAATGGGCCCTGTCACCACGCTGCATGTCGACACAAGAAGCCGCTCTCGGCTAGCTGGCGAAACATCAGGGAAAACGACGAGGACAACGACAAACCACCAAACAGGAAAAGCTGAAAATAAGACGGCTAGTGAAAGGACTCGAGTGAAACGCTGTCACCTATACCATAAAACGGAAAAAAAAGTGAGGCTATTTGGTGCCGGAAAAAAATCTGGGTCATCTGGCATTAGCTCACCTTGAGCTCAGCAACCGCAAGGGCGCTTCGGGAAGACGATGTAAAAATGAAGAAACCGAATCCAGGCGAATCACAGGCGTCTTAACGGCCACCATTAGGGAGCCCTCCTCAAAGGCGGTCGTCTTCTTCGCTACAGATTTCACAAAAAAGGAAAACGTTCTCGGCAAGAGACCTCGCTGGATTACCGTAGCAAAGTCACGGCAAAGGGAAAAATCTACAATTTTCATTCATTAATTTTGCTGACAGCGCTACACAGCAGGACCACTCCGAAAAAACATTCTGCGAAGCGGCAATCAGAAACATCCCCTTTTGCCCGGCGGCGATGAATTATTCCAGGGATCCTTTCAGGAATCCTTCCTTCCGAAATCCTGCCGAAATCAACGCAGAAAGTATTTCGCTGTTTCAGGGTGTGTGTGCCTTTTTTTTTTTTTTTTTTTTTTTTTTTCTGAACCTCGCTTTTGCGACCTCCGCGTGACATCATCAAGAGTTTGGCTCGAGTTGAGCCGGGCGCCCTCCAACAATGTGTGCACATGTACGCGCGTAAAACAGAAACAAAACCGCAACGGCGCGCTCGTCACGGTCACATGACATTCATTCCAGCGCCGGGGTGCTTCGGAACCGCCGCGCTCCTCTCCACGGTGGCCGTGACCACCGTAAAGGGGCGACCGCGCCCAAAGTCCCCGGCGACACACCGCCAGGCGCGCACAGTGGGACAGAAGACCGGCGCAGGCGGACAAACTCTAGACGCGTTTTGACCTCCGGGGTCGCTAAATGGGACTCGAACCGAACGTGCGGCCCCACCAATTGATTCCTCGTTCGGGAAGCAATTCATTGGTGGGGTCATACGTTCGGTTCGAGTTCCATTTAGCGACTCTGGAGCTCAAAACGCGTCCGGGATGGACCTCCTCCACCGGTCCTCTGGCCCACTGTGCGCAGCCTCCCCGCGGACCTCATGTCGTACTTGATGTGCGCCGTGGCGAACACGCCGCGCGGCCAGCCGGCCAGCCCGACGCCGCGCTCGTCGCCACCCGGTCGCATCTCGTAAATTTGCGGGACGTACATTTATGTCGGCGTCGTAAAATAACGCGCCGGCGCGGAACGAGCAGGTCAAGACCAGCAGCGCGCAGTGGGCTCCTGGCTCCGCGTACGTAGCCTCATTGACTTCGTCTGTGTCTGTCTCGGCGGCGTATGCTTGTCCAGACACTCACGTCGGAAATGAGCAACGTCATCGAGGTCATCGTCGGCGAGGCCGCCGTCGACGAGGCCGCCGTCGGTGCTGGTCGCGGTGCCCGTCGCCGAGGCCGTGTAATTGAGTCCTTCCTCGCCCCATTTCCCGCTTTCCGTTGGCTTCACCGCTTTATGAGGCGCCGAGCCCGGGGCCAGCCTATCTCGCCGCTGCATCATTGGAGCTGGGATGCTGGGCCGGGCCGCGCTCGCCGGAGGAAGGGAACGAGCAAAAAGGGCCAGTATCGAAAAGAAAGAGTTAGTAAAACGCCGTCCTCCACGGGCGCCGCGCTGCTGCATACCCCTTCCCCCTCCACGGCCGATTATCCTCCCCCAACCCTCTCGCCTTCGCCGTGCCGCACTAAATTAGGGGGATCCCCGGAAGAGGCCCGGGCCGAGGTGGCAGCCCGGCGAACATCACGGCGAGCAGCACGGCGAGCAGCCCAGGGACGGATAAACGGGACCTAAGTGACTGGGGAGCCGCCTAGCCCAAGCCGCTCCAGCAGCGAGTGCGCCAGACAGGTCGGACTGCCAGACTTCACCTTCATTAACACTATTTCTAATTAATCCTACACTTTCACACACACACACACACACACACACACACATACATATACACACACACACACGACCGACATGGCAACAAAGATAACACTCGCGCACGCCACCGGGACGCCTCCGTTGGCGAGCGAGATGCGTGATTGACAGGCTGAGGGGCCGAGATGAGCCGGACGGCCGAAACCGGGCACTTACGCGAGGCTATTTCTGACCCGACTGTCTGCTGGCTGATTTCGAGACGGTGCTAGCTAGACGCTCCGTCTCTCTCGCACTCGTGGAGCGTCCCGTAGCGGTGCGGGAGAGACAAAGCGACGAAGCTCTGTTTCGGAATCAGCGGGTAAACAACCCGCGTCGCCCCGGCCCAGCGACCAACTGCAAAGGTGGAGCGTTAGTACACCTGGCCGCCATTTGCACCCCCCCCCCTCCACCTTATCTTGACGGCGGCAAGGGGACGTCAGCCTCAACAGTGACAGTTATAAATTAACCTGATAATTCGGCGAGAGTGCAAACCGCGAACGAGGTTCGTATGGTATATTGCGAGCCGAGGGACCGGAGGGGGAGAAGAGAATCAGTGGCCCAGCAGGTGTCCCCCCATCGCGCGGCCCCTTGACAAGCTCAAGCCATGCAGCATTCGCTCAAACGATTATCGCCGCCCCTCCCCCCCTTTCCCCTGCCCCGCTGCCTGTCGATATCGCATTGCGAGTAAGTGATTATTAGGACAATAACAGTCTTGGCCCGGGGGTGCAAGCGGAGCGATTCCGCACGTCGTTCCTCGCTGTCTCTCTCGCACCCGCAGGACGCATTCAATGAGCGAGGGAGAGGGGAGCACTGTTCGGACGTAGCCCGCTACTGGTAATGAAGTGCACGAGGCACACCGCCGCCGCGGTGGCAGCACAGCGGCAGCCGAGACGAAAGGAGGAGCACGACCGTACTCGCGGAGCGGCACGGGATACCACGGCAGAGGCACGGACGGCCTAATACCAACCCTCTAATAAAGAAGCAGTGTGGCGGCGAGGCGACACTGCAACTGTCCGCAACCAACCAACCCGTCTGCAACCTGCCGATGGTGCCGCGTCGCGAAGCTGGAGACCGATTCCGATGGTCGTTTCCGTCGCTCTGTCTCTCTCGCACTCCGTCCCGCATGGGAGCGAGAAAGACAGAGCGACTACTCTCGGTATCGGTCTGCTGCTTCGTTTAATTCAGTCGACGCCCCGCGCGGCGACTCAGCAGTGACGTTGTCTCCCCTCGCTCCAGATTTTTGCGGACTGCGCGATAAATCTCGAGCAATCCGTTTTTTCGGGCGGACGCACCACCGCGCAGCGCCCTCCACGGATGCGGCTGCGCGGCCCACTGTGCGGCCCGCCGTGCCTCCGGGGGAAGCGCTCACGGCACCCTCATTAAGAGCACGGGGTCCAGGCGGCCCTGACGCCGAGACACGCCCGCGCCGGCCAGCCGGCTCAACACTCTCTGTCTTTCTCGCACTCATGGGGCGAGAGAGACAGCGGCGAAAGCCCTGTTCGGAATCAGCCCGCAGACCTACAAGAATATATACTCAGACGAGCCGAGCCGCCGGAGCCGCGTGGCCCAGCCGAGCCACACGTGACGGAGCCGAGCCGCTCCCCGGCGACGTCATGCTGAAGTCCAACGTGATGGTCATTAAGCTCGCCGTCCTGCTGGGCGCCGCGCCGCCGCCACGGAGGGGTGTCGTTAGCCGCACACACGCACTGCTCGGCCGCAGTCGCTCTGTCTCTCTCGCACACATGGGGCGGTCCGCAGGGGTGCGAGAGAGACAGAGCGACGCAGCACCGTTCGGAACGAGAGCGTACCACTGATGATGACGCCCAGATCGCCATCGTGTTTCAGAAACAAGCGGGAAAGTGGTGATAGGCATCGGCCCTGTCCCGTGCCACGACGGGCAGGGTAACAGGGGGCGGGGGCACTTAGGGGCGTTTTAGGTGCACCACGACCCGCTACTCCAAATCCCTTCAAAACTTTCCATCATTTTTTAAAAAGCTATTTTTCTTTGGGAAACGATATAACTGCATTGCATGGTTTATTCAATTAGTTCCCTGAAATTATGGCCGCGGGGTGGAAGAAGGAGAGCTCGTCCAACTGGAACCCGACGGCGGCGGCAGTGACACAGGCAGTGCGTGCTCGCGGCCCATGAGGCCACGGCGGGCGTCGCGACAGGCCTCGCCTCGCGTAGACAAGTTTCTCGGAAAAGGGAGCCAGCGGCGTGGAACGGAACGCCGGAACGCTTCGAACGGCAGCGATGCACAGTGGGCCAGCAGACCGGCGCAGGCGGCCAAATATCAGGACGCGTTGAGCTTCAGGGTCGCCTTGTGGGCCTCGAACCGAATGGATAACTCCACCTCGGTCGGAGAGCAATCCATTGGTGGGGTCACATGTTCGCTTCGAGTCCCATGCAGCGACCCCGGAGCTCAAAGCCCGTCCAGGATTTTGATGATGACCGGTCTTCTGGCCCACTGGGCGGTGGCCGCCGACGGCCCTGATCGCCGCCACGGCGCCGCGACTTACCGGAACGCCATCCATCAACATGATGGTCAACCCCGCGGCAACAAAGGACTCACCTGGAAAGAAGAAAAAAATACGTTAGAGCATGTGTCGGAAATATATTTCCTCCCCGCGCGCGTTCGCGTCTCTCAGAGGCGGCACACCGTCGCCCGAAAAGGTGCGAGGACCACAACAAAGCATACATCATGTCGAAGTTGGCGCGTTCCCTTTCGCTTTGCTGGCCGCCAACAACTTGTGGCCGCGTTTCCTTTCGGCGCCAGTCGATGGCTGAAGGGGGCGCGGGGGAGGGGATAAATGGGGGGAGGGGGCCGCGGCAGCCCGAAGGGGCTCGCGAGAAAACATTGCAGCAGTGGAATGAATCAAGCGGGAATAGAGTGAAGCTGTCCATTGTGCGGCCGAATCGGCGGCCGCGAGGCGCGGCCCGCCTTCCACGAGGCGGGGGCGGCGACGACCACGCTCTGGGCGCACGCGCTGTAATCGCGGCAGTCTTTGAACGACACCCGTATCAAGCGCAAGGTGGTAACAATGGGTTCCTCGTTCCAAGAGCTATCCGTCGGTACCATCACATAATGGATTCGAGTCCCACTCGAGTACTCCCTCTCGCAGAGTGTCCGTGGCGCTGCCCGGCCGGCCGCCGGGGCGTGCTGTGCTCCGACATGAACAAAGTCCGCCTCGCCCCGCTGCTGCAATCTCCGCCGGCCCAGTCGACGCGCCGGTGGCAAAAGAATGACCATTCCGGGCTCCTGACCTCGTGAAGTTCACCTCCATCTTTCTGCCGGGCCGCCGCCGGGCTGCCCATTGAGCTTAAATGGTGGTGTTGGGAGCCGCGCACCGCCCCCCACAAATCAACTCAGAAGGGTTGCCAAGCGCCGCAGATACGACGGTCCGGTCCGGCCCACTGTGCCCCACCAGGGCCCCGCCAGGGCCGCGCTCGCAGCCCGGGCCAGTGCCGCGATGTGGCAGTATAAACAGCGCCCTTTTTACTGCCATGCTGATCGCTTACTCCGCAATGACTGCCCAGGCCCTGCCCGGGCGCCCTGCCTGCAGCCCCGTCCCCCACGTCAGCGCACCGACCACGCGGAGTCAGTGAAATGGGCCAGCCCGGCTATCCGTCGGCCACACGCACCGCTGTCATGTCCTACCAGATTGACCCATTCTGTCCAAACAGGCCCGACATCACTCCCCTATTGTTTTCGCCGGTCGTTTCGACTCACTTTTACCGGTCCGCACTCCCCCTTTTTTTTTTTGGCGCATTGAAGGAAGTTTTTCTTTCTTGTTTTAAAGACTGCACGCAAACCGTCAACAGGATTTGGCAGTGCGGCATAGAATTAGGTGTGCCAGAGGCAAAGGGACGGAATCCTCTTTTTTTTCCGCCCTTTTTTTTTCTGCCCTTGCACATGACCCCTCTCATACACAATCCCGGCTGCTGAGTCTGTCCGCCGCCCGATGTGCCTCCTTGTGCGTGAGGCGGCTCCACGTCCCCCGTCCCAGCGGGTCCCCAGACGCCCCGGTCACACAAAGGTACGGAGCCGAAGGGCTGCCAAGCTGCAAAGGTGGGGGCGGCCAGAGAAGGCCTCAGCGACTCTAACGCGATGTTCACCGGTTGGCGTCTCAGAGCCTCCCCGCGCGCCGCCCTCTCAGCGGAGTGGCTAAGAGGACGGCTCGCAGCCAGAGAGAGAGAGAGAGAGAGAGAGAGAGAGAGAGAGAGAGAGAGAGAGAGAGAGAGAGAGAGAGAGAGAGAGAGAGAGAGAGAGAGAGAGAGAGAGAGAGAGAGACAAAAAGGGCTTCCAGGGCCCTCCCAGTCGATCTCCGGCCTGACCCGCAGTCGTTACGCGAGAATTCAGAGTCAAGGAGGCAATCTTTGCTCTCCTCGCGCCACCGCTTTGCCGTGTTCCAGTGTGGGAGTCGCTTTATCCGGGGACCCCCGGGCCGTGACGCGTCGCGCAGTCAGGCGTTCTGTTTGCAAGCCTTTTGCCGCGCAAATTCCCTGACTCCAGTATCGACTGTTTGTGCAGGGCGGCGTCGGGGCGGCGTCGGGGCGGCGTCGGGGCGGCGTCGGGGCGGCGTCGCCTCGCTGCCGATCACATAAAAGGCTCTGCCGGAGGAGACCGTCGCGAGGCGGGCAGTACCGGAGGGCACCGCGTCAGACAGTCGTAAACGGGTGTAATCACAAGCAGCTCGCTTAGGAATAAGAAAGACATGAACACACACGCAGCACGGCCTTGGCCTTGAGAGCACGCCCACGGTCCCCAGAGAAAAGAGAAAAGCGAGAAAAGAACTGAGCCGATTTTCGATACTCCGCTGCGAACGACATTATTTGCAAAGGCCTTGAAACCCAGCATTCCAGCCGCAAAAGTTTCCGCACGTTGTTCACGTTTTTATTCAATTTTGTCCCCAGCGGCCAGCACGCGCGACTGGCCACCTGGCCTGATTTCAAAAGTTAAGAGTAACAGTATAACGCTGGCAAAATTGCCTCACATTCTTTTCCAAATTCCCCTGCCCCCTTATTTATTTAACAATGTGTGTCGGCGCGCGCCACTCTCGACTGTCAGGCTTTTCAAATAGCTGGAGCACCTCCTACCGAACACCCCAACAAAAGGAGCATACCGCTAGCCTGCCTTCCCCGCCATTCCAGGGAGATACCACGTACTTCCCCCGACGGCAGGCAGACAGGCAACGCGCCGCACTTTTCACCCTCTCCCTTTTTTTTATTCCCTTCTGTCTCTCTCTTTTATTCTTTCTCACGCTCACTCCCTCTTGCGTGCGTGTGAGTGCGTCTGCCTCGCAGACACGTTGGGGCCCCTGAGATGACGAGACGGGACGCGTCGCGGGGCGTCGCGGGGCCCATCCGGCCAGAAAGCCCGCCCGCCCCGCAGTAACAGCGCCAGCCAGTTTATTACTGCTTCATGGAGGGATAAAAAGAGCAGCGGTGTCCGCGGGGCGCAGGAGGGCGCGACACGGCGGCCAGTCAAGGCTGGCAGGCAGGAGGGCGCCGACCGGACAGACAGGCCGCCAGCCAGTGGTGGTGGTCCAGGACGGCGCGCGAGGGCCGAAGGCGAAGGCCGCCACGTCCTCGCCAATATAATAATAAACATTTACTTCCACCTTGGGACTGGTCCAAGGGTTGCCACGGGGTTGCCAGGCAGGCAGGCAGGCAGCCAGCCAGCAGCGGTCAAGCGGGGTGGAGCGGCGGAGTGCGGCCGATACGAGGGCCGGCGGACGCGCTGCGGGGAAGGCTTACTTCGATCCGCACCGTAGCGGAGGATCAGTGCCCCGGCCCCATCTACAATAAGTTGCGGCTACTGTCCGACGTGGCGAGAGGAAAAAGAAGGAAAAACAAAATAAAGAAGTTTTCCACGGTCAAAGGTTGGAGAGGAAGAAAACTGCCAGGCAAAAGACCACGCAAAAAAAATAAAACACCAAAATAATAAAGTTGGTGTTAAAATTAAAACCTGGCGAACTGCTGCTGGTTCTGATGGAGCGGTGCACAACAATTTTTCTGAGGCTCTTTTCAAGTCAGCGGCGAAAGAGTTTGCAAGAACAATGTGTTTTTGCAACGGCCTATGCTGCACGAGTTTGTCTTTTGTCCTCTTTCCAGGCCATTGAGACAACTAGTAGCAGCGCTGCCCTCGGAGTGCAAGGGCACAAAGCAAGTACGTAGTGGCTTTACCAAGGCACCAGCGAGTCAAGATTTCTTAACGCTGTGGCCCACATTGCTCACCGGAACAAGCAAGAGAGGCTGTGCAGGGTAACCGAGGTCCAGACACGCGCGCCTGCGAGTGTGTGTGTGTGTAAGAGAGAGAGAGAGAGAGAGAGAGAGAGAGAGAGAGAGAGAGAGAGAGAGAGAGAGAGAGAGAGAGAGTCTATGAGTGTGAGTGCGCGCGTGCGCCGAGCCACAAACTATAAAGGGCGATCGCCATGCTCCAGCGACGCGGGACAGCGAGGGAGGAAGTAAGAGATGCACAATGCATAAGGAAATAAAAGACACGTGCCGGCAAAGGGCAGGAAGGGTGGAAGGGCGGGCCAAGGATGGGAGTCCCTGGAGTCGAGTCGAGCGAGCCAAACCGATCCAGGGGCAGAGAGCCGAGCCGAGGCAGAGTGCACGACATACTGCTTAATACAACGCTTTCCGATACCGCCAGTGCCGGGCGGCGCCGGGGACTGCGGGGACCAAGGGAGTGCACCCACCTGGACGCATTACAGCCAGCGCGGTTTTATGGCCGCCGGCACAATAAATGATGCAAAATATTAGAAACGCGGAAAAGCGACCGAAAGAGACACACCACGGTCGGGGTAACCTTTTTTAAGCCATTTTTATCCAGGGGCGACGGTGTGTGTGTCTGTGTGTGTGTGTGTGTGTGTGTGTGTGTGTGTGTGTGTGAGAGTGGGGGTGGGGACGTTGGTGCGTTTTTGTCATCCGGACCTTGAGGTCGATTCTGATTGCTCGCTTTACAAAATACCCGTATCGCAAAAGCCAAAGCGTGAGCCAAGTCGACCAGAAAACACTTTGGCCCGCAGCCGGCAGCCCCTGCAGCCGCATCCCATGACAGCCACCACACGGCACGCTCCAATCACCTCATTTCCCCCGGCCGCAATGCTACCAACCCCAGCGCTCCCCTTGGCGCGGTCAGTTGATGGCTCGTGACCGGAGCACGCTGCCGGCGCTGCCAACCTGACAAGAACAATTGTTTCCGCGCGGGTCGGGCAGACTGCAGCGGCTCCCCCCCGCACAACCAGGGCAGCCAGACCGAGGCCGGCTGTTCTCAAAACGAACGGCCTGAAACGGCCAGGCGATTAGCGGAGCGCGGAGGCTTCGAAACGGAGCCGCGTGGTTGGCCGCCCTGTGATGCTGCGGCCCAGCAGCAGACTGATTCCGGAGGCCGTTTTCGTCGCTCTGTCTCTCTCGCACTCGCAGGGCGTCCGTACGCGTGCGAGAGAGACAGAGTGATGCAAACGAGTCCGCGGAGGATGTGCGCGACTGTACAGAGGCTGCGCCGCCGGCGACAGCGTCATCGGCTCGTCAAGACGGACGAGGGACGGACCGCGCGCCATCCAGAAGGGTTGCCTCGCACAAAGCAGCGCTGCGGAGGACGGCTGTCTCGCCGACTCGACGGAATGAGGGTCCGTGCCGTGCCGCTCCGTGCCGCGGAGGGATGCTGCGCTTTAAAAACCACACAAACTATTGAAGGGCTGCCCAAAAAAAAAAAGTATAGCTTGTTATGACTAAGTACTTTCAGCGTACATAATTTTACTATGTTTGCAAAGAAAAATTTCGAAATTTAAAAAAAAAAAAAAAATCTTTGTACAAAAAATAAATTGACGTTACTTCGTTTAAAGTGTGCTTGCTCTCTCTCTCCGTCGGCATCAGCCTTCATCAAGGCCACGATGGCGAGGACGGCGCCGGGCCAACGGCCGCCATTCCTCCCCCTGCAGGCCGTCAGGGAGTCCAGGCGCACAGTGGGCCGGGCCGGGTCGCGGGTAACGAGACGTGAAAGCGCTATCGTGTAATGCAGTTAGCCGCGACGCGCGCGGGAATCAATGCTCCAAGCGCGCGCGCTTTCAAAAAGAGTCCACGCCCGACGGCGGACCCATCCCCACAAAAATATGTACGCGAAAGCCGAAAAGCAAAGCCGAAGCCGAAATAAGGCGAGAGCGTCGTGTGCTGCGGATAACTGCTTTGCTCATTATTCGCAGGGCGTGTCGTCTGCCGGCGCGTGCCGTCCCCCTCCCCTGCGCCCACCCCACGCCGCCGCGCCCAGCGCCGCGGAAGAGTATATTAAACGCGTTGTCAATAAATAACGGATTGGTTTCTTCCCTATGACACGCTTAATTTATATCCGCCTGCCGCCCCACCCCCTCCGCCAGCGACGTCTAATCCCGAAGGACGTCTCTGTTTCGCTCGTCTGCTCAAACAAGTGCGGCGCGCTGCACGCGAACACGTCTAGACTTGCCCGACACAAGTTTTGCGCACAGGACGGCTTGATTTATCGAGAGGCTTTCGCGGCCACTGAATCTGCCAGTCTCGGGGTCGGACACAGAGGGTACCGACTCGTGCATGTCTCGCATCACTGAAGCCAGCAGGTGGGACGTGACAGTCGAAACACCTGAGAATTTTTATTAATGAATTAAATATTGGACTGAATTTGTCGTATTTTTATTGTACTACCCTGTACCAATACACGAAATAATTAAAATCACCAGTCTGGCGTCAGAGGTCGCGAAAGAGTGATCCACCACCGTGTGCCCTATTTCTGGCGCGAGGCGGCCGAGTCTGCTTGCCGGCTGGAGGGCGTGCTGAGAGCGTCGACGAAACATTGCGATGGAGAGGACGCCGCCATCCAGCAATCGCGACACAGCACAGACTGTTATTGACCGAAGGTGACGTCATTTCCATTAGAACGTCATGTTAATTTGAATATGACGTCACATTCGTCGAATGACAGTGCAGTCGGGCACTGGAACGCAGCCAGCGTACCGCCGCGATCAATAACTCGAGGGCCCCTTCCGTCGAGGCCACGTTCATGAGGAGCGTTGAGGTGTCCACGTCAAAATTGCAAGGATCGAAACTGAGGTCCTCGATTCCGAGTAAAAAGAAAAGTCGCACGTAAATCGGGCGGACAAATTTTGTTCCTCTGGAAAAAAATATTTAAACGCGATTTTGAGCGTCACCTAATTTAGTTGATAAAACTGGAAAACATTTATTGTGCACAACATATTCTCCCGCCCACACACACCCATAGAGCCAGTGCAATGTATTCGCAGCGCACAATCGAGACACTATTAATTACTGCCTGTCTTGGCTTGGCACCTTCGCCCCTCCGCCGCCCGGGCGCTGCCGTCGCCGCCCCGCCGCCCCCGCGACGACAAAAGCACGGCCTTGTAGGCCCTGCGCGCGTATACACGCGCCCCGCGGCGCCGCCCCGCGTACAGTCGCGCACGGCGGTAAAGCCGAGTTGAAAGCGCGGCCGCCATACACCACCGCCAGTTTGATGGGTTCAGTCAGTCAGACCGGCGGTGCCACACTTCTCTGTAGCGATACAGCACGGCAAAGCAATCCACCGCGAGCCCTTCCCATCGCGGAGAGTGCTTCCAAGGCGTCGCGAGTACCGCGCCGCCGCACCAACTTGGCAGAGGGCCGCCCACCTGACTGACGGAGGGTCAGTGTGGGCGCTGCTGGCGTGCGGGGGGCGGGGCGGCCACACTCCAAAATAACTTGCTCACACTGGTGGGACTTCAGGCGATGAGTCTTCAAGCGTGTTTGTAGACGCTTGAATGCACCGTACAACTACACCAATTAAACAAAAATTACGAGAAACTCGAAGTTCGGCAGTGCGACATGTATACACAGACAACACAAATACGAAGCCGTTTCGCCTGTAGGAGCCACCCCTCTGGCTGCCGCCACCTCACACCCCCGCGCGGCGAGAGATGCCACCGAGAGCGCGCGCGAAGCAGAAGAACCGAAACGGTCAAGTGAATAAGTTGTTGGAGCCTCGCCGCACGCACCATGCCGCTGCTGACAGCAGCCCTCAACTCTGTTGCTCTGCCCCCCTCAGTGCAAACCGCGGAGGGCGGCGGCGGCAGCCCCCCGGGAACAGGAGGAGGGGTGGGGGAAAGTCGCGCTGTCTCCACCCGTCGTGGCTGGAAAACGAGGCCCGCCGCCCAGCTGGGGTTGCGGTTTTGCCAACTTTGTGTTCCTCCCCTTCCCCCGGCCCGGCGTCCCGGCTGCAACTGCGGCGCAATGTAGCGGCCGTGCACCGCGCGACCGTTGTTGCAGTGTGAGCGCGCAGGACATTGCTGGATTCAGAGCCAGCAGAAAGAGTGTGGCTTTTGCCTACCTTTCAGGCAGGAGGGGGGTCGGTTGTCTTTTTGCCCCTCATTGGATCCCCGCGCCTGCACTGACGCGGTAGACTGCTCGGGACAGGGTAGGCAAGGCAGTGACTGCCACGGGACGAGGAGACGGAGCATATGAAGAGGAGCGAGAGACAGAGGAGGGGGAGGCGGAATCAGAGTTTCAATTAATATCCAGGAGACACGCTGGAAGGCGATGCTCGCGCCCTTCGCGCCGGCCTTCCCCGATGAACTGGCGGCGCGGCCGGGTCGAGTCTACTCTGCATGTCAAGTAAACATACGACTCTTTGCCGCATGGCGGCGGCATAGCGCGGTGGCTTGGCAGGCTAGTGCTGATGCTGGCTTGCCACCAGGAAGCAAATATTGTGTTTGCGCCTTGGAGCGACCCGCTTCTGCAACGAGCATTCTGCGACGAGCAGCGGCAAAACACACACACACACACACGCACTCTCTCTCTTTCTCTCTCTCTCACACACACACACACACACTAACACACACACACTCACACACACACACACACTCACACACACACACACACACACACACACACACACACACACAGAGGCGCGGGACCGACGCCGGTCTGGCGGAGAGGAAGCGGCGTCCACCCCGACGACGCCCCTGGCCCCGCCGGCGCCGCGGCCCAGCCAAAGCCGCACAAAGCTGACGGTGCTAATTTTCAGAATTTAATGAAAGTGCGGCGGCGGGGCGCGGCGGTGCTGCGGCTCAGAGTGCTATTGCAGCGCGTCGATCAAAGCTGCAGCCCTGCGGCCCACTGTGTGCCGCGCCTCACCCTGCGTCCCGCACCTTGCCGCGCGCCCCGCCCTGCGGGGGCGGAGGGAAGGGCAGCCGAGGGCTAATCCGAGCAACAAAGGGCGGGAAATTTCCGGCGGCCTCAAAAGCTAAAATGAGGAGGGCGACACCCTGCCAGGCGCCCTGCAGGCTCTGTCCCTCTCGCACGGCCGCGGAACGCCCCGCGAGTGCGAGAGAGACGGCAGGGCACCCTCCTCGCCTCTGCCCCGCCCCAGGTATTTGCATCGTAATAATCAGGCGGCCCGAATAAGCACAACAATGCTGGCGTTTGCAATTTGCTTTCGAGCCTTTCGAGTGGCGGGCAAGACGCGCGCCAAATCCATTCCCAATCGGAGGCGGGGCCGGTGACGAGCGGAGCGCGGAGCCGAGCCACGCGGCCGGGCCGAGCCGAGCCGGGCGGCAGATGCGCTGCTCGGCGAGGCGAGGCGGGGCGGGGCGGCGGCCAGGCTTGGCGCTGACGGCCGTCACCTCCAGCCTTCGCGTGGACAAGCCATGCAACCCCTTCGGGCGGGGCGTGCGCGTCCGGGACGGTCAGGATGTGCCGCTGTGCCGCGCCCCGCGCTCGACATGACGGCTGGGAAGTCGAGCCGAAGGGAGGCGGGCGGACCGTAACCCTTTTATACACCACCCAGCCGGGCGTCGGCGTGCAGGCCGTGATGAAGAAGGCGAGTAATTAGACTAAGCCGGCGACAACGACCGCAGCGGAGGCGGCGGATTACCAGAGCACGTGCTGCCGCTGATGAACTGCCACCGCGGCACCGCACAGCGGGCCAGAGGACCGGCGCGGCGCAGGCGGCCGAAACGCTAGACGCGTTTTGAGCTCCAGAGTCGCTGAACAGGACTCGAAGCGAACGTGTGACCCCACCAAATGGATTCCTCGTTCGGAGAGGAATCCATTGGTGGGGTCACACGTTCGCTTCGAGATCCATTTAGCGTCTCGGGGTCCGGGATTTCGACCGCCTAGCCACCGGTCTTCTGGCCCACTGTACGGCAGCACCAGCAAGGCGGCGCAGCGATTCGTCGCTCTGTCTCCCTCGCACTCATGGGGCGCTCAGTGTGGGTGGGAGGAGAGCATCAGTCAGCGGCGTGGCGGGGTGGCAGCGACCGAATCAAGACGTCGAATCTCAGTAGTTCGATACCGAAAATGGAATCCGCCGCCCACCCACCGTGGGCGTGAGTGGGATGGCCGCGGCGCCAGCAGAGACAGACGGACTCGACACGCAAGGGAAACATGCCGACGCCATTTTTTTTTCCTCCGCGTGGGTGCGTCGAGCGCGCGCGTGGCAGGCGGAAAAACAAGGTAAAACGACCAGGGGACACTGGCACACTAAAAGAGGCACTGAAAACTTCCTACTTTGTCACCCCCTCTATCGGCATGTATATCGCCGTCCCTCCACGCACTGCCCCGCTCGCACTGCGTGCGCGTCAGGGGCTCCGGGACGGGGGCGGGCAGACCGGAAACGGAGGCAGATTGGAAAGTTGAATTCTATTTTAGAACATCGTTTCGCTTTGCGAGGTGGCGTCTATTTCAGCCGGGCTGGGGTGGCCACGAGGCGAGGGGGAGAACCAGCTGAATTCAAAGTAATCTTGTCTCTTTTCTTCCTGTTTTTTAACAGCACAGCCCTCACTGATCACCTTTTCATGCACCAGCGCTGCGTCGAGGGCTTGGCTGTGGACCCGCCCCCACCACGCACAGACAGAGTGGAAATACACGGTGAACCCTTTCCATGTGCAAAACGCACGTATACCAAGAAAAAGGGGGAAAATCGTAAAATCGTCCAATCCTAAATTGGCAACAGGAAGATAGGGAGCATCGATCGGTACCTGGTCGACTTGAAATAAGGCTATAATTGGCCTGGCGTGCGGTTGGTCGGCGGGACCCCTAAGAAAGCCACACTCACGGCCGCAGTGGCCATCCCACTCATGCAACATGACAATGCACTCACTCCGCGTCCCAACCGCCGAGCACGCGGCGAGTCTTGGCGTCCACCACCGCCCCACGCACCGCTGGGTCGTCGGGGTTCGAGAGAGACAGGGCCATGAAAAGCACTATTCCGAATCAGCCCGCAGGCAAGCGTTCCATTCGCGGCGCGAAGCGCGCGGGCGCGCTGCCAGCCTGGCTGCCGGCCTGGCTGCCGGCCTGGCTGCCCGCCTGGCTCGGCGGGGCGGCGCCGAGTCACCCCCGGGCACCTTCATTTACCTTCGCGTCTTCCACTCTTTTCCATTTTCATTTCCGCCGAGGGGGAGCGACTCGTCTCACAAGGCTTTGCACGCCTCATATTTTCACAGCGGGCATGACGCGGGCCTTCGTAAACACGGCGCTCTCGACAGCCGTCAGCAGACGGCGAAGCGCTTCGATCCGCCGGCCTGATCGGAAACCGCGTTTTTTAAGTCTGTCTCTCACAGTTTTTTTTTTTTTAAGAATTTTTCTTTTGAAGCCCCTTCACCCTTTGGCTACGCGAAAATTCATTTTCCGGAGAGGTATGAAGTCATGTCAACGACATTACAGTACAGTCTCTCCTAAAAGCAAAAGGAGTCCGCGACCGCAGATGTCGTCGTTGCAACAGAGTTGCGCTACTTCATCGCGGCGCCAAAAGGTAGTAGTGAGACGGGGATGTTTTTTTTTTGTTTTTTTTTCGCGATTCCGCGGCACTGAGTACAAAAAAAGGGGGAAAAGGCTCGGCGAGGCGGGGCGTCGATCCGAGGCACCTTGCGACTCCAGTCGGGATATTACTCCTGGTGGCACGACGCTCGTCGCCGCGCTGCCGCTTCGCTTCCGCCGCTGTGTCTCTCTCGCACTCGCGTGGCGTCCTGCAGGGGTGCGAGGGAGACAGAGCGACGAAGCGCTGCTCTCGCGTGGAACGCGCGAACGACGGTGCTGCGTGGAGCTTGCTTGCGGCCAGATCGAAGTGGCCCGTGGGCGTCACACACCGGGCCCACTGGGTCCACACCGCGGCCCACGCGCGCACAAAGCAACCGCCCACAAAGGTCTATCAGCGAATGCTGCGAACAACGTCCCGCAATTACTTGATGAGTGGATCCCTCCACCTCCCCCCCCCTTACGCACCACGCACCTGGGCCAACCAAGGAGGGCCCACCGCCACAGGAACACGGGCACGGCGTCCGCCAAAGCCTTTTCCAAACCCGAAAAAGCAGCACTGAATAAAACGTTAGGGCCCATCGGGTGAGAGACAATAACGGATTCGTTATTTAACTCGGGCGGATCGCTTAACTTCGGACGAGAGAGAGAGAGAGAGAGAGAGAGAGAGAGAGAGAGAGAGAGAGAGAGAGAGAGAGAGAGAGAGAGAGAGAGAGAGAGAGAGAGAGAGAGAGCACGCGTGTGTGTGTGTACGCAGCCAAATTCATCTGCAAGCCGTCATCAGCGGTGCAAGCCAGCCGGAACAAAGGCGTCGTCGTTCCCAGTCCGACCAGGCCGGGCAAGCCTACCCCCCCCCCCCCCCCCCGAGGGGGTGCAACACAGTCGTATTATTGGTTCCCGGCGGCATACGTGCAGGCGCTTCAAGGTGGATCCCTGGCCGAATCCACTTCCCGATTCTAAAGGCGTGCGCTCGCACGCTCCTTTCAGCGAAAGCAATATTTAAAATTTAATAAAAAGAATGGGAAAGGAAAGGGTTGTTTTCCAAAATTAATAGTGCTGGTTGGTCAATCTTGAACAGGCTATATTCTGGAAGCACCACAAGGTCATGTTCGCCGTTCTGCGATGATAAGCAGCGATATGTCCTGCACAATCCTTGGTATCTTTAAGAAAGCCAAGTTGTAAAATAAAAGGACGATACGAACAGGAAATATTAAAAAAAAGCCCCTCTAAGTTATTCCCTTGGTCGTTGTTTGACTCGTCGAAGTAACAGGAAAAGTCGCGAAGGAGCAGAGTGGCGCGGATTGTGAGCGAGTCGCTGCCGAGCGCTGCCGAGTGATTCAGAAGGGCTGTCCTCTGTCTCTCTCGCGCCCCCACGCCCCGCGAGGACGACAGAGACGCCAACAAACGCCTCCGTTCAGTCTGCCGTGTCGCCCCGCGGCGGGACGCACGCACACAGTGGGCCGCGTGATACATGCAACCCGTAGCCGGGTCTTCCACACACACGAACAAGAACCCTCAATTCCAACCACCCTCGACAATAAAAATAAAAAAAAGATGAAAAAGGAAAAAAAAAAGACAGAAATGTCCCCTCGCTCTGCTCTAATCGCCCTTTCACTTAGGGGGGCTCCTTTCCGGTGGAGAACGTCCGCCCCGTGGTACGGCCCACTGTGCCGCGCTGTGCCGCGCTGGGCCGCGCTGTGCCGCGCCACGAAATACTACACGCAATATCACTTATCGGGAAAAGTAGGACCATCACGCTACAAGTCGCGCAGCCCCAACGGTCACACACACATACACACACACACCAACACACACACACACACACACACACACACACACCTACACCTACACACACACACACGGGGCGTGGACAGTAAAACCGACCACCGAGCCCACCGGCGCTTCTACACCGTTGACGGCAAATAATGAGCTAAATTAATTTCAGAGCGTGCAGTTGCCGCTCGCTCGGCTGGCCAACTTTTTTTCCCGTGTTGAAATGGAGTGGGGGTTGGGGGTGGGTGGTGGGGGGCTGTCTCACTGAGGTTGTCAACCCCTTTTGCACTTTTCGCGGTAGTAGAGCCGCAGCGCACGGTGGGCCGGCCGTGCCGCAGAGGAATGCAGGCCAGCTCGGAAAAAGTTACTGCTGTGACTGTACACCGCTTGTACGACGGCCAGGACGACGATGGAAAAAAAAAATGCGGCGAATAAGAGCAAAATCCAGCCAGCAGACAGTGGAGTGCCTCTCTCTCGCACTCACGGGACGTCCCCTAGGGGTGCGAGGGAGACAGAGCGAAGCAGCCGGACACCGTTAAAGCGAATCATTCGCAGGGGCGCTCTCCGGGAAACGCCGAGAGCAGTGCTTAACAACGTGTGTCCTGGAAAAGAGGGCCGGGTGGCTTCTCCGTGGACTCAGAACACCAGCAGCACGGCCCCTGGTCTCTCTCGCACCCACGCGGGACGCCCCATGGGTGCGAGGGACACAGAGCGACAAAAAAGACTGCCGGCCAGCGCAAGCAGATTCATCTCCCGAGCGGGCTACGCCCCTTCGCCTCCCCCGGCCGGCGGCATGCCTTCGGTTCCAGGATTAGGACACGAACACGTCCGAGTCCAACACGACATCTTTCTGCGCAGCGGGAGCGCCCACAGCAGACTGTCTCCGGGAGTCGTTGCCGTCGCCCTGTCTCTCTCGCACTCACGGGGCGTCCCGCGTGGGTGCGAGAGAGACAGGGCGACGAGGAGGACTCTCGCCGGCCGGCCCGGCGTTGAGGGTCGATGAGTTGGCACGGAACCGCACCGCTCGCTCATGAAAGGAAGGACACCCCGCCAATTACGAAAATCCCGTCCAGCGCATGGACGCTGAGAGGGACGGCGGACTCGGCGGCCAATCAGCCGGTCGACCCTAGGTAGATTTCGGCCGCTTCAACAGTTGCCAGCCCGCCGTCTGCTAAGGGCGACACTAACTCAGGCTGCTGGGACTGGGTTGACGGCGGGGCCAATTTCGTGCCCACTGGGTTGGCAGGTTGGCAGTCCGCTAGACGACGCGCGGGCGGGGCGTTGCAGTGTAGCGGCGCAACCGGCGGTCGCACGCGTTTGCACAGCTGCACCGAGAGCACAACAAGATTCGCGAGAACGCAATGCACTGTAAAATGCAAAAAAAAAAAAACAAAAAAAAAACAACCCAAAAATAAATTTTTTATTAGCATTATATCTGCTTTCACGTTAGCGTTAAGTTTTTTTAGCAGATGATACCTTCACACCTCACATTTCATTTCAACATACTTAAAACTACTATACACATGAAGGTGTCAGCTTGCTTTTACTATAGATATTAGTAGGAGCGGGCAGTAAGGGGCGGACCATGTCTGCCTGCCTGCCTGTCGCTCATCCGCGCAGCGGCCGGGCGTAAACAATGGCACCCCCTCCTCGCGCCTGCGCGGAAAATTGACAATCCCTCCCCGCCTGCCACGTCACAAAGGGTGACTCGGGCGGGCCTCGGCTCTGCTCAGCTCGTGCCGACTTCGGCGCCAGCTCGGCCTCGTTCGGACGATAGCGATGCAGCGCGGCACTGCTATAATAAACACACGACAATACCAAACGAATATCATCGAAAGAAAACCAAACGAGTATCATCTGCTTTCATTAACGTTCGTTGAATGAGATTTTTCATCTACGAGCCAACCTCACGCTTCATTTTTATTTTATTTTATTAAAAGTGAGATTCAAACTAATTTTTTTTCGTTCCCATCGCGCAGGAACAACCGTCCTGCATTTTTGACACTTCCTGACCTCGCGGCTACGACTATTCCCGAGAGTGCGTCGAGTGTCCGCCACTCCACGCCTCCACCGTCGGCGACGACATTGGCGACAATTTTTTAATTCTTTTTTAACAACGGCCGCCGCGTGAATAGCCCTAAGAGCCCCCATCGCGCGCTCCATTCAACAGCCGCGTCACCGGTTGCTCCCCCTCCCCCCCCTCCCTCCCCAAATCTCTCTTGTCCCGCACCAGCATGTGCGCAGCGGCGCCTATTAAGTGGCCCCGCCGCCGGCTCTCCGTCTCTCTCGCACCCCCGGGGAGCGCGCCACGAGAGCGAGAGGCACGGAGCGAGGAAGGCGCCGTTCGGAGTCGGGCTTCTGGCGGCGCGTCGCCTACATTAGAGCCGGCAAACTGGCGGCCCGGCGGCGCGGCCCCGCGTAGCGCCACGTACGCCGGCCGGGTCAACACGCTCATCGATGGCGAAGAGCCATGGTATTAGAAAAATGGAGAAGGGCCTGAAAATGTCGCACCTGCAGGACAAAACAGTCGGTGCGGGTGTGTTATTTGAGTTGTTGCTCGGCCACGCCGCCGCCCGCCACGTCCCGCACAGGCAGTGCCGTCGAACAGAGGTGCGCGCGGGTTGCCCACCCGGGTCCTGACAGGCGGCAAGAACTCACATCAAACCCACGCTGGTGCCGGTGTTGCAACCAAATACCCATAGGAGGCGCTGCGTGCCGCCGAGACTGCGGTCGGCCGGCCCACGGAGTAGGAGCAGCCAGCCGAGGCGGCCGAAATGCTTTCGGTCAGGGCGGCCAGCACTTTATATTCAGGTCTGCGACATCCGTCAGGGGAAAGGCGAGAGGGAGAGAGAGAAAGAGAAAGAGGGGGAAGGGGAGAGAGAGGGTGGCCGCCTTAATCGTCCGCCCGTCGCCTCAGCCTCCACTTTTCCCGGCCAAAAATTTCTTTCCCAGCAGAATCCAGCGACCGCGGCCAGCAACAGTTTTTATTTTAAAGATGCAAATTCCGCGGCCACCCACGCGGACGGCAAAGCACGAGGCCGGCCGCGGTGACCAGAGTTACCAGTGGGCCAGAGTTACCAGTGGGCCAGAGTTACCAGTGGGCCAGAGTTCCTCGTTCGCCATGAGCCGCGTGGCAATGTTTGCCGGACGGTGATTCCCTGGGGGGAACCGGCCGCCAGTTTGCGGCAAAGAACCCGAGCGAGCGAGGCACACAGTGGACAAGGACACATAACATAAACATGGCAGAAACAAAACATGAACACAAAAACATCCAAACGACCGGTTTTGCTTCAGGTAACCCGGCTGCGGCCGAGAGGGGTTGACGAGTGAGAGGTGCGGTACGGGGTGGCCGTGGACGGGAGTTTCGCAATTATTTTCTTCGCTCAAGAATAATTTTTGTTGGACAAACTCGCGGTGCGCGTGCGAGCCGCGGGTGGGGGTGGGGCAACGGGGGGACCAACGTGGTTTTATCTGGCAGGTACGCAACGAAAAAAACTCCCGAGATCGTTCCGACGTCATGAGGATCTCGGAACGATTTCGGACAGATTCTGATAGTTTTAATTTTTACACGGGAAATGCATTGTCGGACACAAAGAGAAGCGTTATTTCGTACACACCGGCGCATTGGCAGTCCCTTCTCTGGTGTGACAGCCGAGGCCGTGCTGGAGTCCGGAGACATGCAGATTGTCGCAAGGCCAACCGCCATACTGCTGCGAACACTTGATGCCCGACTGCTGGGCTCGGGTCTGCCTTCCGCAGGAACGGTGTCAAGGCTGCAGCCCGCGCCGAGAGCAAACTATGTCGCGCCAATTAAAACCGCGGGAAGTCGGAAAGTCCGACCTCTCGAATGCATCGCGGTGGAGCCGAGGTCGGGACGCTGGGACAGGTCGCCGTCACTCTCGGCCTCGGCGTCACTTTTCGACGAGCGCCGCTCGGAATTAAGCGCGGCGCCGCGGCCAACAACGACGGCGCGGCCCGGGTCACGGCCTCCAACATCTCGTGGAAATTACGCGGCGCCGCCCCGGACGCCGCCGGCCTCGGACAAAAGCACGCAACGGGGCGGCGGCGCGCGCCAGTTGCGTGGGCAGAGGCCGGCGATTTGTCAGAGGGGGCCGCCAGTACCGCGCCAACGTCCAGACGCCAGGCAGGGCTGCTGGGCTATCCGTCTCCGCGCCCCTCCACCCCGCCCGGCCCAGCCCCGGCTAGCACTACACCGATCTAGGCCGATATTTCCCGCCACACCGAGGCCCCCGCAACGTTTTCTTCCGCAACTTGTTCTTCTTGGCGGGTAGCTATTCTCTGGCCTATATCGGCGCCGCGGTTCGCGGTCCGGGATGAAGCAGGCGGTGAAACGCAAAGGCAAAGGCAAACCTTTGGGAGGGCGGCCTCGGCGCTGTCCTTGTCTTTTGCCTCGGCTCCCCTCGGCCTCGGCCACGGCGCCGCCCGCCTAATATCGCGCTACGCTCACGCCACGCCACGCTACGCCACGCCACGTGGGCTCCGAGCTGGGGGGCACCACCACCCCGCCTGGAGGAAGCAATGCGTCTTCCTGGGGAAGAGGCCCGTTTCATTTCGGGGCGTTACCTGTCAATGCGCTCCACACCCACACCACACGTGAGGCGGCGGGGGTGGGGGGGGGGGTGGATACCGTGCGGGCGTGGGGAGGCAGAGCAGGGGTGGTAGTGCGGAGGTCGTGGTGGTTGAGACCGTGGTGGAGGCCGTGCTCATGGTAGAGGCCATGGTGATGATAATGGAGGACGGTTTCAGGGTTCGTAGTAGGGAACCCGGGGTTGGAGGTGGTGGAGGCATGGGAGAGGGTGAGTCGGGGGTTGTTCCGCTGGCCGGGTCGTGGCAGGGGCCGCGCATTGGCTCGGCCCTAAACTACTATCACTCATGTCTCCGCACCCATCAGGGGCGCCCTTAAGCCCGCCGCGATAGAAAACACCCCCGGGTATCGCCCAGGCAGATAGCACGCATTCTTCTGCCGGCGACCTACGCCCCGCCCGCACCCCCGCGGCGAAGCGGAAGGGTGAAAAACCAGATATGTGGCAAGATTGACGCCGTGTCAGAGGGTGTCTTTCACTCACGCGCACTCACTCACACCTACACCTACACAATCTCTCTCTCTCTCTCTCTCTCTCTCTCTCTCTCTCTCTCTCTCTCTCTCTCTCTCTCTCTCTCTCTCTCTCTCTCTCTCGCAGGGGGATGAAACTAACTACGTGAGCGCCTCATCGGGGGGCGCCGCTTCGCATTTGCGGCGGCCTTGGCTCACTTTGCGACGCCCCAACAAATCTCTGCGACCGTGCCGAGGCCCCGCCGAGGCCCCGCCGACCCGGGCAGCAGAGTAATGACGCGAGGGCCATGCACCGCACTGCAGCGCGCCGCCCTCTCTAATTCGCAAATAATGGACGACGGCTGCTCTGCCCCGTCGTCAGACAGAGAGAGAGAGAGAGAGAGAGAGAGAGAGAGAGAGAGAGAGAGAGAGAGAGAGAAAGAGAGAGGGAGAGAGAGAGGGCAGGGAAGTCGGCCGGTCGACGCCACGCGCCCCGATCCCCACTCGCGCAAACCGACTCGCAAGACGGCAGGACGACAAGACCCCCCCGAGGCAATACGAGGGCCCACTGACGCGCGGGAGGGTCGGCGTGCGTGGCAGGGTGTGGCAGGGCGAGACAAAAGGCTTCGGCGAGGGCCCAGGTGGGGCCGCCTGCCCTTCCAGGGGACCTCGGCGAGAGGCGCACGTCCAAGGAGGCACCCCCTGGGGCCTGGCCTGGGGCCCGGCCAGGCCGAGGGGCCCGAGGGGCTCGCCCTGAGAGCGGGGCGCGGCCGAGCGGCACGGCCGGGGATTCAGCAGGTGCAGCGGGGCGTCCAGTTAAAACCCCTCTGTGCCCCTGGACCCGACCCTGGACGGCTGCCTCAGTCTATATCACCGCCCCCCTCCCATCCCCGCCACGCGCCACGCACACCTATGACCGCAAAAGAAAAGGACAACAAGCGGGCGGAAGAAACGGTCACGGCACAAAAATGCTCTCGCGTGGAAGAAATTTTTGGCGGGGGGAAAAAAAAAGTGATGCGTCGTGACTTTTACTGCGTGCGGAGGCGCGCGTGTATGATCCCGAATTTCGCGGTCGTTGACATCCGGAGGGAGGTTCAGGTCCCCAAAGGAAGCTGTTGGCACCTCGTCCTCATAAAGAGGGGCATGATGATGTGGTCGGCGGCTTCGCGGCGACACGGCGACCAACGGCCCCAACAGCCGCGCCAGAGTGTTATTGTCGGCCTGACACTTTGCCGAGACATCAAACGGCATCCGAAGCCGTGAAACATGACCCACCGCCGCCCGGCCCGCCCCCGTCGGCGCCGCTGTCCTGTCGCCCAGCCTCGCCAGTCCGTGGGCTCGGAGGAGAGAGAGAGAGAGAGAGAGAGAGAGAGAGAGAGAGAGAGAGAGAGAGAGAGAGAGAGAGAGAGAGAGAGAGAGAGAGAGAGGAAGAGAGGAAGAGAGGGGTGGGGGCGGGGAGAAAATTGCGTGAGCGCCTTGAGAGGAATCACGCCAAAACAGGACGCGCCAAACTCAAACATTAGTTCCGTAATCCAGACGAGTGGGGTGGCAAAGGTGAGGCAACTCATCAACCTGGCAGTGCGGTGGTGCGATGCGGCCCGGCAGCCCCACCTCCGGTGGACACTGCCTCGGAAGCGAGCCAGCCGCCTGGCGCCCGCGGGGCCCACCGGCCGAAAAACAAACTCTGAACAAATATTGAATCTATTAGAGGCCTGCGTCCTGCCGGCCCCGGCCGCCGGGGGCGCGGCCTCCTCGCTGCTCGACCTCGGCCAGGATACGCCAGCCGGCCAGCGCGGTCGGCCCGAGGTTTTTGATACGGCGACGGCCGGCCGAGAGATATATTTGTATTGGGTGGGAGATAAGCGCGCGCGGTGAGGAGGAAGGGGAGGGGAGCAGAGTGAGGAGAAGTTGTTAGAAAAACATCTATATTACATGGACAGGAGAGAGTCCCGAGGGACCGTCCCGGCAGGCAGAGGCAGGCGGCAGGCCCGGCAGCCCGCAGGCAGGTAAGTGCGGCAACGGCGCTTCGCAGACGGACTCAGGAGCGTGCCGAAGAACCTCTCAGATTTTCGGAAATTTCACCCCGTGGGCCAAAAGACCAATTTTGCGTCACAAATGGGCCCTTTTTTTACCGGGTGTGGTTATTTTACAAAATCACTTATTCCCTGACAGGTCGCTCTGGGCACGCCCCTGCGGGGCGCACACAAGTATGGAAGAAACTTGGGCCGAAAACACCACTCCGCGCAACAACCTCCCCGGCCTGCGGCTCGGCGTGGGCTCCGCGGCCGGGCCCCCAGAGCCCCTCACACAGCAGTTCCCTCGTTTGCTGGCTGCGTATTCACGGGACGCGCCCCAAAAAGCGCCTCTCTTGCCTCCGGCCGCGGTGTACTGTGCGCTTCACGGAGCAGGACGACGCCGCCTTGACGAAAATTAGTCACGAGCACGCCAGGCCGGCCGGCCGTGGTGGTGTATGTCTGCGCTGCCTCCTTCGGGTGCCCCTCCAGGGCCCCTCCAGGTGCCCCTCGGGGCCGCGGGCCGACGGACGTGCGCCTGGCGTGCGAGCGGGCCATGCCGTCAGGCCCAGCCGTCGGAGAGGATGCTGCCCCCACAGGAGCGACCCTCGCCGCCCACACGTGCGCGAACCCCTCCTTGTTCGCGGACCGGCCGCACAGCGCAGTGGGCGCACCTCCTAAAGCCATCCATGTCAATTTATGACTACAGCGAGGGCTGCGGCCGACCGGGCCGCCTCCTTAGACGCTCGCGTGACCGCCTCAGTGGGCGGTCACTCTCTCTCGCACCGCCTGCGGGGCTCCGAGTGGGACAGAGAAAGAGTGACGAAGCCCACAGGGACACGCGAGGCGTAGTCGCAAGGCGGGCAGGGTCGCATCCCTAATAAAATCGCAGTTACTGTCGCTGGGGGTATTTCGGCCCCCCATTTTATCACTCATCAGACAGGATGGCGTCGTGGCGCGTCACGCGGCGGGGATTAGAGCGCGCGGACTCAGGCCTTTCGTGGAACGAGGCAAGGCGCACCGCCAACAAAGCCGTTCGAAATATCGACGCGGATCGAGAACTTCCTTAAACCGAGGCGCGCCATGCAGATCGCGTCTGGTGGACGTGGATTAGTAGCGGCACGCTGTACGACCAGGCTCCTTCCGGTCAGCGTTTTCGTCGCTCTGTCTCTGTCGCACTCGCGGGGCGGCTCGCCAGGGTGCGACAGAGACAGAGCGACGAATTGCTCTGTTCGGAGTCCGACTTCAGGCACGCCGTCGATGTACTTGAGGCCTGGGCGATTTTCAGAGCGTGCCCAATTTATGGGACTTGTGGGATCTCTCTCTCTCTCTCTCTCTCTCTCTCTCTCTCTCTCTCTCTCTCTCTCTCTCTCTCTCTCTCTCTCTCTCTCTCTCTCTCTCCTTGGCCCTCGGCCGCGGTGGAGGTGAAGCCGCTCATTCGGTCTCGAGACAGATAATCGATAATTTGAATGGCATCCCAGCCGTGACGCGCCGGAAGAGCACCGGACGCCCTCCTCAAATCCCTGCCGGAAGGCCCTAAGGCTGGCGGGGCTCCCTGAGGCTGGCGAGGCTGAAGGAGGCACGCGACCACCCGGAACAACCACCCGGAGCCAGTCACCCGGAGCCAGGCTCCCGGACCGCGCGCCCGGCCCGACCGTCCACGTTAGCCAGCCGGCGGTCGCATCATTAGGCCTGATTGGACGGCTGCTTCCGGGCGACTCTCACTCCAAATTATGCACCGCTATCGACTCCTCATCGACGGCGATGCGATGCGGGCGGAGCAGTGCGGCCGCCCGCTCGGCATGCAGCGCGCCTACTCCCCACTGTCACCACACCCTCCGGCGGGGGCTCCACAGCGGCCCCCGCATGCTGTTCAAAGCCGTAATTCGATGGGAATGAAGACAGTACGTCTGCGAAGGAAATGCTTCGCAGGAAGACAAGGCAAAAATTCTTGCAGAAAAACTCCTTCATTTTCTTTGCAGTCATGAGGTTATGCAGCTTGGTGGACTTTTAAGAGTGCAGCGCACAGGCCGGCGGGCGGAATGTATTCCCGGGGTGCCTCGCGGGGCCGGCCTGTCGTGACCCCTGTCAATAATTTCCACATTAAATCATGTAGCCGTGTTCATCAGCGACCAGGGCGAGGCACGGCCCACTGTGCACGGCCCACTGTTTGACAAACCAAACCGCGCTTCCCCGCGACCTCAGCGCTAATGTCACTAATCCCCTTTAGATTAAATTGTCCTGTATTTTCATGAGCTCTCGACGTGGCGGCCCCCGGGGCACCGGGTCGACCAGGGCCGCCCCAGGGCGCACGGCCTGACATGGACGTCGAGGGCAGGTCCATCCTATTGTCCGCCATTTGACATCGACCCTCTGTCCACTCCAACCACGCGCACGACCTCCTGACCGGCGGAGTGAACGCTGCGCTATCCCCACGACAAACACGCACACCCAGACACCCACACCCACGCATATACGCACGCACACACAGGATTCGCACGCTGGTGGAGGCAAATACACACGTCCGCTTACACACTGACATAAGCAGCCGCAACCCCTCCCCCTCCCCACAAACATACACGGACACGCGAACCCAGGGCGGCACTGCGGACCTCGTATCGTGTCCATACGAGCCAATGCCAATATGGGTGCAACAGTGATAGTGATGCTTATGGTGCACAGGCTGGTCGCAACGCCAAACATTCTCACAGACAGGGGCGCGCGCAGGCGCACACACACACATGCACTCACACATTCACTCACACATGCGTGCAGGGACACACTGGTGCAACTGGTTCATCCCCCTGACCTAATTTGCATAAGACTATGTATGCGATGAAGCGCTGGCCGGCGTGCCCCAGTGGTGCGCCTCTTACAATAAAAGCACTGTGTTTCGAACAGCGTCACGTGACGTCACGAGGGGCGTAAAGTGGCTCGGCGTCATCAACGAATCGCGCACCAAAATCACAGAGGAGGGGAGGGGGCACAGGAGCGTGACCAGCAAACGGTCAACACGCACAGCGGGGCGCGCGGCTTACTTGTTTAGGCCTCGCTGCTGCAAGCAGCCAGGCAGCCAGCCAGGCAGGCAGGCAGCACCACACAGCGAAACGTGACCAACTTGTCGCACTCAAAGTAAGTGTCGCATAAGGATCGACCTCCGTCGGTAATGCAGGCCTGCAGAAGTAGGTCAACCCCGCGGGGGTGTGCGATACACCCGCACAGATGCATGCCCCTTCGTTTGACATCCACGTCCATGCACTACTCGGCGATCGGGGAGGCGTACAGCCTGCCAGTAGACGAGTGGCAGGTCTCCCCCTCCCCCCTCCCCCTCATCACGAGCGCCCTCCTTCCCAAGAGGTTCTGCGTTGCAGCACAGTATCGTCGGACACACGATCAAATTGTGGCGTGCAAAAAGTCACGGCAAAAATCAGTGTGACGGAAAAGTCGCGCCGAAAAAATTGGCATCACATTTTTAGAGGTATTGCTGAAACCTGGCGCGTGACTTCGGAGTCACGTTGAACTTTGGCTGGACTTTTCCATCATGCCGTTTTGTTGACGTGATGTTTGAACCATGCCCCTGAAAGGGCACGAGGTGACGTCGATACATCTTCAATGAGGGGAGCCTGTCGTGTCAATTTCCTACTTCCCGTGCGTGGCACGCGTTCCAGCCAGTCATCCTTGTTGTGCCGATTTGGTGGATCCTGGCGGTGCAAAATGAATGCCGCGCGTTGACCCCGTGCGGTGGCGGCCGAGGCTCACGGATCTGCGGAGGATGCGCCCACTCACCATCAATGTAGAAGTAGGACGTGGTGTTCTTGAAGCTCTCCATGAGGGGCTTGACGGTCTCGAACAGCAGGTTGTGGAGCTGGTTGTTGCGGAGGTCCAGGTAGCGCATGCGGGACATGCCGTTGAAGGAGCCTGGGGCCAGGACTTGCAGCAGGTTCTCGCTGAGCATGAGCCGGGTCAGGCGGTTGAGGCCCTCGAAGGCGCGGCTGCTGAGGTACTGCAAGCCGTTCTCGTTGAGGTAGAGTTCCGTTAGGTGCGGCATCTCGCAGAAGGTGCAGTCGCCCAGCATCCTGGACGGGGAGGCGACGGTTAGGTCGAGACAGTCACAGTGCTAGCGAAATAAACACGAGACGAGTTTCTTACCTTAGCTTGTTGTTGTTGAGGAGCAGCCGGCGCAGCATCTTAAGCCCGCTGAAGGTCTCCCGGGTGAGGACGGACAGCTGGTTGTCGTGCAGCTCCAGCTCGTCCAGCCCGGACAGGTGGGTGAAGGCGCCGTCGTGGAGGGTCGTGATGTTGTTGTGGTTCAGGAAGAGACGACGGAGCGACGGCAGGCCCAGGAACACCTCGCGCTGGATCTCGGCGATGTTGTTCTCGCCCAGGTTGACGGCGGTCAGGTTGGGCAGCCAGGCGAAGGAGCGCGGTTTGAGGACCACGATCTGGTTGCGCTGTAGCTGCAGCTCCTGGAGACAACGTCAAGGAATCGGTCAAGGACTCCACTCACTCATCACAAAAATAAAATGCTGAAAGAAATAAACCCGCTGCTTGCGTGCTTACGTACCTGCAGCGTGGTGAGGTTGGCAAAGGCGTACGGCGGCAGGTCCGAGATGGTCGCGTAGGTGATCTCGAAGTACTTGAGCTTGCGGAGGAAGGACAGGGCACGGGTGGGGATGAACTTGTGGATGCTTTCCTCACGGACGTTGATCTTGAGTGTCTCCAGGTTGGGCTGCAACACACAAACACACACACACATACTCAAGTGAGGCAAAATCGAGTGCTAACTTTTTGGCGAGCCGTCATCACCTGAGGCTCAGTCCCCTTCTAAATAGAGCCGACTCCTTCCGCGAGTGGCGCGCTGTGTTTCGCAGCACCAAAGGCCCAGACAAATCGAGACCCGGCCCACCTCACCGCGCGGGGCTCCAGCCTTGGAACGAGCTTCCTGCGCACTAGACCCCGGGAAGGTCCTAGCCCGGAACGCACCCGCCGCGCCCCGCCACGCCCCGCCGCGCCGCAACCATCGGCACATTTCGCACTTCAAAGGGCGCAGCGACCCAGCGCTCTCCGATACGAATTTGATTCCAGGGGAAGATATTAAACTGATTTCGGGGCCAGCGGGGCGCGGCGGGGGGCGTACTGGGGGGCGGCGGGGCGCGGCGGGGGGCGTACTGGGGGGCACAGGGGAAGGAAGCCTATCACCTCTTTTCACAGGAGTAAGCCCTCTATGCCTCTCCCTCTCTCCCCAACGAACTAGACTCTCTGTCTCTCTTTTCCGCCACAAGTCTGGCACCTATTTCTCGCCCACTTCGCCTCCTTGGAGCGATTCCAGGGAATCAATTATGCTAATTAACACCGAGCGTACGAACGGCCAGCATAGCACGACATGCTGCGACGCGCGCACCAGACAAAACGCCATGGCGCCACTCGGGAACCAAACACACCGCAGGCCGCACACGTTAAAGCTGAGGTCAGTCGGGAAATGCTTCGAAACACACTTCCGGGATTTTCCTATCTAATTTTAACAGTGCATCAATGCGAAGCAAATGGATTCTCGGACGAAGGACTGGCGTTTTTCAGGGCGCCGGAAAACTAGGACCTCAGCAAAGCGTACACAAAGTGAAGTCTCCTCACCTGCGACGTGAACGAGTCCCAGATGGGTGCCGTCTCGTTCTCGCTCTTGCCGAAGACCCAGCACGAGGCCTCGGTGGCGTTGGCCAGCACCAGCGTGGAGCAGTGGCAGTACACGTTGAGGGTGCGGATGTGGAACGAGTCACAGATGTTCATGAAGACGCCAGGCCGGCCGGGCACCGTGATGGTCTGCACCACGCTCTTGCGCCGCGTGTCCTTGGCGTCCTTGCTGCGCTTGGCGCCCGCCGCGTTCGAGTCGTGGCCCGCCAGCAGCAGCAGCACCAGCAGCACCAGCAGCCGGCACATCCTGCAGCAGAAGAACACACTCGCAGTTAGAACTCGGCCCCCTGAACCCTAGGTCACTCCACTGTGGGCCAGATGACCGCCGCGATTTGAGCTCCATGGAGTCGGTAAAAAGGGCTCGAACCAAATTTGTGACCCATTTAGCGACTCTGGAGCTCAAAACGCGTCCACGCTTCAGACCCGCCTACACCGGTCTTCTGCCCCCCTGTGCGGCGGCGATACACCCATACGCCGTGCGCCCATGCCGCCGCGTCGCGGGGGCTTGTCTCGGCGGCCTCGCTCGACTCGCGAGCGTGCTGCAGCGCGGCAGCGGAGACGGTAGTCCAAACACCGTGGGGAGGGCGCGGTGCGGCAAACCGACACGCAGCTGGCAGCTACTGCCACCACGGCACCTGTGTGCGAGTGTGTGTGTGTGTGTGTGTGTGTGTGTGGTGCCCTCTGCCGGAGCCAAACACTGAGTCCACCTTATTTGCGTGAGTATGTATGTGTGTGTGAGTGTAGGTTGCGTGTGTGCGTGCGTGTGCTCTGGTATGACACCGGTTGGGGCACAGGAGCGAGGGAATGCACGATGTGTATCGTACAGGACCAGCATGGAAGCGGCAACACGTCCCGGGGGGAACGCGGGGACGGAGAGGGGGCGGAGGGGGGCGGAGGGGGGCGGAGGAGGAGAGGGGAAGGGCAGAGCGAGCAGGACAGGACAGTCGCGGCGGAGCAAAGACCGCGCGCCCGCGTCCCGCTAGTTGTCGCAGGAGACTAGTGTGCGTACACCGTGCACACCAAGTTTGTTCCGTTGTTCAGGATAATATCGGGCGTTACCGCAAAAAAAAAAATAAAAAAAAATAAAAAAAAAATACGGGTTTACGGAAAACTTGCTGAAGAATTGAGCCAATTACGTGAAGCCTTATCCCCAGCAAACTGAGGGTAAATGCAAAACTTGCCTGGAAACCGCCGTCATACGCCTTACATTTCCGAAGCCTATGTGCCGAGTCATGATCGGAAACACCCTCTCTTTATTTCCGGATTGCTTTATTTTCGGAGCCCGAGGGGACGGCCGGCGTTAAGCCCCTCACTCGGCGCCCGCTTTCCGGTTTATTTCTTCAAGGAAGTGGCGGCCGGCCGCTCTGGTTGCAGCCGCTGACCGACGCGGCGCCGCCAACCTCCGTCCGCGCCGAGAACTTAGTGCCACGCATACAGCTCCTGTTTGCTACGGTGGTCACACACACACACACACACACACACACACACACACACACACACACACACACACACACACACACACACATACACACACCGATCTCGCGCCAGACATAATGGCAGCGCACGATTTTACACTCTCCGAAAAGCAGCGATAAAATTGGGCATAAACGCGACACTTTTCAACGCAGACGGTTTGTCCGTCGGAACACTACCAGCTGGAGGGTCCCACAAGTTAACGATTGGCCAGCCACTTTTGGGGATCCATACTCGTAAAACGCGGCTCGCGAGTGGAAAATAAACGGTCGGAAAATAGATCCTTAAAACCAAGTTTATACCCTGTCCGTCTCGTTGGGAAATCTGGAATGCCATTTGACGGCCCTGGAGGTCTTAATTACTAAAACCCCGAAAGTCACATTTGGTCCCAGAACGCTGAGCGCTCAGCGGGCGGGGCGGGGAAGGAAGGAATCTCGGCGGGACAGGTTAGCGACCGAGCGGCGCGAAGGTTAGCTCTGGTTTTATTTCCCTAACAAGAGCACACGGCGGCTGCGAGACATTTTCACAATTTAAAAAAAAGGTAAAACCGATATGCGGGGCCAGCAGGTACCCGCAGCGCGCACGCACACACTCACACACACATGCCGCATCCACACATCCACACACACACACACACACACACACACACACACACACACACACACACACACACACACACACACACACACACACACACACACACACACACGCACTCGCGCGCACGTAGCTGCGTGCACACTTCATAAACGCGGGAAAGGCATACAATGTTGTGCGGCGCAGCACACGCGGTCATTTTTCGTTTGTTTTTTTTTTTCAACTTTTTTCCGATTTTTTTTTATACAGCTGGCCTGTCGCGTTGTCGTCGTTCTCGGCCGAGTGGCCGCGGCGGCGGTGCAGTGCTCTACACAGCAAGGCAACGGCCGTCCTGCTGCAGCCGGTGCCCTAGCGAGAGAGAGAGAGAGAGAGAGAGAGAGAGAGAGAGAGAGAGAGAGAGAGAGAGAGAGAGTCCGGTCTGCGGAATCCTCTGCTCGCATCATTTGCCGCCCGGCTTCGAGTCTCGTCTTGTTTCTCGCGTTTTTCGACGAGTTCGGCGATGACGGCGCTGCTGCGAGTGGCCGGGGGTGGGGGGTCGCGACGTCATTAAAACGTCATTTGTCATCCCTCTTCCACTTTGTCTCGAGGAGCCCGCGCGACTTCGCTGGCTCGCTTTGACCTCGCCAACCGCTTCGTCACCCTCACACCCTTACGGGACGCCCCGTGAGTGCGAGAGAGAGAGAGAGAGAGAGAGAGAGAGAGAGAGAGAGAGAGAGAGAGAGAGAGAGAGAGAGAGAGAGAGAGAGAGAGTCTTCGGAGTCCGGCGGCAGGGGGAGTATGGAGGCATTTCCGGAACAGGGTGGCCACTCAAACCTAAAAAACAAATTCCCGGTTTTTTCCCGGTTTTTCCCGCCTAGAAAAAGGCGTTTTTTAAATGTTTTTTTGAAGCGGTTCAAGCCCTATGAGCGTCTACATTCCAAAGAAGTGTTTAATAGGGTTGCTAGAAACCCGCACCACATACCAATCTCTCAGCATTTTAAAGTTTTTTTTTTTTTAAGACACATGGGACTTATGTCAGCAGAAGAAATAAGGGTCTCTAGCAACTGCAATCGAAGCAAGCTAACGAGCCAGTTAAAGTGTCCTACGTTTTGTTTAGATTAGTATGCCTGGCTATTCGCGAGTGAAGCGAGCCTCACGCCGCAATTTTAGTCAGGTTTATTTTAGGTAAACAGAAACAGCGACCCCGCCAGCAACAGCGGCCCGCCTAATTCTTTCTTCCTGGCGGTTGCCGTAATCTCGGATCGGCTCGTTCCTTGTTAGACCAGCGGAGGCCTAGACCGAGGCCTGTGGGGCTGAGGCCTGCGAGGCTGAGGCCTGCGGGGCCGAGGCCTCCTTCTCCGGCTCGGCAGTATACGTGGCGGCGTGCCAGCGGGCCTCGCCGGGCCGAGGGCCCCGGATACAGACACAGCGATTAGCGCTACAAGTCTGGCTTTCGGCCCTCGGCGCCCTCGGCCTCGGGAGCCGCCCGGGCCGAGGCCGACGGGCCGACCGGCCAACTAGGAAAACTCCAATTAGTGACAAAGCGAAAGGACCGCGCAGCGATGAGCCGACCGGCGGCAGCCAATCCTGTTTGGGCTCATGTCGCACAGCGGGCCAGAAGACGGGTGAACGCGGACAAAATCCCGGACGCGTTTTGAGCTACAGAGTCGCTAAATGGAACTCGAATCGAACGCGTGACCCCACTAGTGTATTCCTCGTGCGTAGAGAAATCCATTGGTAGGGCCACACGTTCGGTTCGAGTCCCATTTAGCGACTCTCGAGCTCAAAACGCGTCCGGGATTTTGACCGCGTCCACCACCGGTCTTCTGGCCCACTGTGTGTCGGAGGCGCGGCCAGCTTCTGACAAGCTGCTGCAGCGAGCGGCAGGCCGCAGTAGCGTTCGCAGGCCTTGTTGTTCGCACCTTGATCTGTAGGGATGATCCGCCGCATTCACACTCACGCACACACACACACACACTCACACACACACACACGAATGCAGAGCTGGCGGGCACCACGGTTCTGGTTGCATCGCCGCGTCAGCCCAGCTCGGATTCCACCTGCACTGCTCCGGCCCGGCAGCGTCCTGTGAGATACGAGATGATTTAGAGCAGAGCGCAGTTATGGAGCCGAGAACACACACGCACTCAGACGTGCGATCTCACCCATACACACACACACACACGCACCCATACACACGTCGGCTGTTCGCGCGGTCCACACGCTAGGAATGCAAGGCACCGAGCACGCACCCACAGATTCATTTACATGGAAAATAATGCCCAGCAGGGAAGCGCGCGATTCGGAGAGAAGGCCTTGCCCTGCTGCCTGCTTCTCGCAGGGTCGTTCCGTCGCTGTCTCTCTCGCACCCATCGGGCAGCCCCACGAGTGCGACAGAGAGAGAGAGCGACTCCTTGCGAGGAGCGACACATTTTCGCGCGTTAGATGCGAGATCCTTGGCGGCCGCTTTAATGGCCTGCACACACGCGCGGTGTCTCTGTCGCTCCCACAGGGCGTCCCGTCCGAGGGAGCGAGCGTGCAGCAGCCTCAATGCGCGGCTTATCGGGCCCTAGCCTATAAATACCCCGAGCAGTTTTCACTGTCACCTGTGGAGCACCCTGCGCTGCGCTGCGCCCGGACAGGCCGGCCGATCTGCAAGCCCCGTCTCGCTCTGTCTCTCTCGCACGCCCCCGGGACGCCCCGCGAGTGCGACAGAGACAGAGCGACGTGCCTTCGGCGCATGCCGGTGGGACGGTGCCGCCGGACAGGCACATACACGGCCCACTACTGTGTCTAGCTGCCCTCACAGAGTTTGTCTCGTAAAATTTTCATACCCTTCAGACGGGTGGGGCAGTGGGCAATGCCTTCCAAGAAACTTGGACGAGGTGACGCTTTGTCGCGCTGGACTCTCGTTCCCAAGCCGTGTGATACAAATGCATCCTCTTTCCATCTTGCATTAATTAAGCGAAAAGCACGGTGTCCGTTTTGGCCGGAGGCAGCCAGGCTTGCAGCCAGGCTCGGCTGGCCGCCGCGTCGCCGGGTGTGACGGTTGAATGCGAGATGGCGCGCCGATTACAGTGCCGGACTTGTTTCGTGACAGACGCGCGCGTGCACTAGTTTATCGCTGGGAGCCGCGCGGTGTGAGAACGCCGCGACACCTGGACGGACGCACGCCTATCAGGGCGACATCACAACGGCGGCGGCGGCGGCCTGGAGGGGGAGCGCGGCGGCGCGGCGGCGCGGCGAGTCCCGAGGGTGCCGCAGGCAATTTAGCCGATGTTCCGAAGGGTCATGACATGAAATCATCACGCCCGAAGGGAGAAAAATTGATGTTGAGTGGAACGTCAAGAGGGGAGGCGGGGCGTGGCGGGCGCAGCGGGCGCGGCGGGCGCGGACAGTCACTGAAAGGGCTTCGCGGCGTGGTCTGCGAGTTATTGGAAGGGGAGGGGCCAGCCCGGGCCGGCCGCAACAAGACTGCGCGGTGGCGGCGGCGGCCCTCAAAGATACTTCATGGCTGCCTTGCCGAGCAGCGGTCGCACCGCACTCCGCTGCCCCGGGCCGGCCTGGCCGGGCTGCCCGGGACAGGAGGGCCTGCATTTCGACAGGTCCGCGCCATTTCAAATAGCGAATTGAATTCCTCCCTCCCCTCTTGTCCACTTTCCACAACAAGCAGCTATACTGCCCTCGCACTGTCAACGCCACCTTCGGTGCGTGTTCCACAGGCCGCGCCGGCGGAAGGCCAATCCAAACAACGTTGCGTTTATTCAGTCCGCGATGGCGAACCTTTCCGGGAACCCACACTGAAAAATGAGATTTTCACAGAAACGCGTTTACAAAGCGACATCCACGGAAAAGTGAGCTAGATGCCGTTCAAAGAACCAAGAGCGCTCTATTTTGGGGGTGAGTGTTTAAAGAACGGCGACAAGAAACTAACTGCAACGTCGTAATCAGCGGTAAAAAGGTAATGTGGTCGGTTGCAAAGTTCAATTTTTAATGTTGGCATTCTGGCGGCTGCGCTGGGTGTCCCACAGTCCTTCCAGTCCGCCACACGCGCGCCAACGCGTCATCAATCATGCCGCCTGATTCCAAAGGACGCCACTCTGTCTCTGTCGCACTCACGGCACGTCCCGTGGGGGTGCGAGAGGGACAGACAGCTTGGGAATCACGCGGCAGACTCCCACAACATGACGCACCCCGCCCTCCACGCACACCCATTCCAGGACCGGGCGTGGCCGGCGCAGCCTGGGCTTTCAAGCGAGGACGCACCTGAAACGACACAAAGACCGCTCTCGCCAAAGAAAAACCAAAAAGGTGCCAACATTAAATATTTGCCGCCACGACGCGCTCGGCCGAGCGCGGGCGCGCGCACACACACACACGCGCTCGTGTGCGTAAACGGCAGCGTCCGCGCAACCATCACGTCAGAACAGATTTTTCCGCGCAAAGCGAGCATTTTACATATCAAAAAGAAAGGCGCGGGGCGCGCAGCCGCTATGCCGCCTCAATGGGGGCTCCGTTGGTCCTTGCCTCTGGCCGCGACGACCAGCGACGAAGAGCGACGAAGACAGCGACAACGGGGACAGCAGATCTCTGCGGAGTTCCGCTGGCAAAAAGGAACAGCCGCGAGCGTGTGAGTGTGTGTGTGAGTGTGTCTGTGTGTCGCCGCGTGCGGGTGCGGTCGTGTGCATGTGTGAGAGTGCATGTGGGCGATCCCTCCAACGGACACCCCTTCTCGCAATAACCGTCTCTCAGTGCAAATCCCAGCAGTGCGGCCTGCTGCTGCAGGCGGCCTGCAGCCCCACCGCCGCAGCGGCAGTGTCTCCAGTGCCCGACCTGCCCCACGGTGGTGGGGCCCCAACGCCCCCGCCCACGCGCCGTCGGGGCGTGCGCCGGGGCCCGCGTGGGGGTCCCCGGGGGGTTGTTTTAATAAAACAGCAAAAAAAGAAGAAAAGAAAAAGAGAGGGTCGATTGATGCGATATGATTGATAAATGATTCCCACTTTGGATGAGCGAGGTGTGCCCACGGCGTCGGGGGAGCGGTGAGATGGTGCCGGATAAGGCGCGGGTAGGCGTGGCGGCCCGTTTAGGCCGGTGTAGGGGACGGGGCGGGACGGGGCGGGGCGGGGCGGGACGGGACGGGGAGCGAGGCGGAGCTGGAGGGTGGGTCGGACGAGCGATGCCGCGTCATGTTTCGGATTCGTGACGCTCCTTACGCTGAAAAATTGTGGCCCGATCCACCCGTCGGCCGCCTGCATCGTGTAGGGTCAGCGAGAAAGAAGAAGAAGAAGGAGAGGGCAGGCGTGGTGGAGGGATAGTGTAAAAGTGATACAACTCGACAGAAAACTCCCCGAAGCAGCCGTGTATGCGCGCGCGTCGCTTCTGTTATGAGAATGAAACGTTGGTTCTGACGTATCATTCCGTGAGGGTTTCGCCGCTTTCATCAATTCAACGCGGAGCTAAACAGCTGTCGGAAGGTGCGCGCCCTGGTGGGCGGGAGGGGCACCGCTCAGTGGGCACCGCAAGGCGGCCTCCATTAGCGTGCCGGCTAACTTTTCGTGCCCGAGAGTGACGATTTAATTTTGGTTTCGGGTCCAGGGACTTCGAAAATCAGGGAGCATTAAGCAATGCGTGTTCAGATAAAAGCTGTGTGTGTGCGCGCGCGTGTGTGCATCTCTGACTGCAGACTGTCTATATCTGACTGTCTGTCTGACGGACCGTGTCTATATCTGACTGCAAGTCTGACTGACAGTCTGTCTGTTCGTTCGTCCGTCTGTCTGCGGGCAAAGGCCAAACATAAACGCGAATTTCCCGAACAACAGTCCGCCTCCGTCCTCATCGGCCGCTCTGCACCGCAGCTTCCGGGCGCGGCTCCGGTGGTGCACTTATGCGGCTCCGGGATGCAGGGCAGCGTCCGCGCGTCGGGCGGCGCGACTCGGCGGCGACTGTCACTTACGTGTGGCGCGCCCCGCCCCGCCCCGCCCCGCCCTGCCCCGCCCGGCCTCCGTCAGACTGACAGCCGCGTCGACACCGCATCGAGAATTTATTATCATTCCCCAAATCGTCCATCATTTCACGCCCGCCCAGGGCGAGCAACAAAATCAAAAGTGCAGCGGAGGGCCGCGCCGTGCCACACGCAAGACAGGCACACGAAATTAAATTTGGCTTCACGTTAAACGATTTTTGGTTTCCTGCCGTCTCTTTTTTTTTATTCGTTCGGGGAGGAACGGGGCGGAAGTGACAAAGCGCACTCAATGGCGCACGGGAACGCTGCTAAAGTTTACAGCGAAACATAAAAAGACACAAAAACTAGTGACCGTTTCTAAACGGTGGTGTAAAAATGGGGGCGCGCGGGAGAAGGGTGTGAGGGAGGAATTAAGGTCAAACTGTGTGGGGGGCTCAAAAAAATAGTTTACGAAGCCACCACTAACCCCCCCTCTGATTGCCATCAGTTCGGCCCCGTCTTGACAGGACTCGCTCCGTCACCGCGGCAACGCGGCAACGCGAACAGCGGCAAGGAGCACCCGATGAGGCAACAAACCGCGCGATGACACGGCTAGATAGAGAGAGAGAGAGAGAGAGAGAGAGAGAGAGAGAGAGAGAGAGAGAGAGAGAGAGAGAGAGAGAGAGAGAGAGAGAGAGAGAGAGCGAGAGAGAGAGAGAGAGAGAGAGAGAGAGAGAGAGAGAGAGAGAGAGAGAGAGAGAGAGAGAGAGAGAGAGAGAGAGAGGGAGAGAGGAAGCAATCAAAGGAAAACGTTTTTAAAGTAGCATTCCGCTTTGCTTCCGGACCCAGCCCGGGTATAGTGAGTGATTGATCGCCAAACCGGCCAGGTCACCATTAGGCACGTCATTACCTGAGGCGCGGTGTCAATTTAATTTTCCGGTACATTTGTCCAATTTTTTTTTTTTTTTTTTTTTCAATCCGTCGGTGGAATCCGCAATGAGATAGACGCCAGGAATCGCAATGAAAATCGACGGGTGAGACATTTTACGCCTTTTAAAGGGTGAGACTAGCCTGACCGAATAACGGTAATAGTTAAATGTATGACTGTAAACGGGATGCTTTCCGTGCACAAAGGATACATCACCGATTCCTCGCCCATCTGAAGTCAAAACGCGCACGAAATTGCGTTCTCCTCAAGTTGTGTCTTTCAGCAATAGCACAGATTGGAAGTGAGTTGAAACTCAATTTCGCCAACTTTTCGCACACATTTCTCATTGGGCATAGCCGACGCCACTGCCGAGGGCATGGCCGAGGGCCCTACCTACCCCTCGCCTGGCCCTGACACCGCCCCCACCCCGTCCAAGGTATGGCGCCAGGACCCCCGCGGCCCACCCTGGCCCATCCCCCGGGGCGAGTACATCCTCCATAGACGTCCGGCCGGGTGACCTGCCTCACGAAGTGAAGGGGGCGGGGGAGGAGGTGGTGTGAGGCAGAGGCGGTGGCCGACGCGACGGGCCCACCAGGTAAGAGGGCTCGTTTTTTATTGAACCGGTCAAGGACGAGATGGCTATCGTCCTGCGCAATACGGCACGCCCTCGGGTTCGCTAACTGTACGGGACGGGGCGTTGGGGGCTGGGAGGGCGCAGCGCTTACCAACACGCGTGCCGGTTCGGCCACAAAGTTCAGCCAACTAAAGTTAGCCCTAATTACAGGCAGACCCGGTACGCACGCGCGCACACACACAGGCACACACACATACATACGCGTAGGGCGAGAGAGGTGCGCGTAGTCGAGCTTCCTCTAAATAGCCGCAGCCGCCGCAAAGGGGAAGCCGGTATCACTCAAACCGCAAACGGGCAGACGGGCCGTCGGGCGGCATCCCACTCCGGAATGCGGAACAACAAACCCGCCGCCCGCTGCCCGGCGCGGTGCTGTGCTGCCCGACCCGGCTTCGAGCCGCAAATATTTCTCCGGTAAAATGTTTGGCCGGACGGGCGGGGAACCGCAGGGAAGGGACCGGACCGCGACGATCGGTTCCACAACGCTACTCTGGAAACCGAAGAGTGTCGTAGGTGTTGTAACCACTTCGCTTCAAGACAGCCGCCTCAAGTCGACTTCCGGCCCAGCGAAGCAGCGTCCAAGTCCGGCCGAAACTCGGAGCATTCCGGTCCGCCTCCGAGTCAAGTCGCGCATGCACCGGATGGCACGTCGCGCCGCGTCGCGCCGTGCGGATCGTATGTCTCACGGGGACACATATGAGATTCCCTCCCCGGTGCGGCTGGCCTGGCCGGGCCGCTGGTCGCGCGGCGCTTTCGTCCCTCTGTCTCTCTCGCACTCCTGGGGCGTCCTGCGTGGGTGCGAGAGAGACAGAGAGACAGCATCAGCCTGCTGAGACCGGCCGGGACGGTGACAGGGTGCCGTGGCCTCTGCTCGGCCGAGGCCGTAAACCTCGTCGATACACCGCGATATGAGGCGCGCCAGACCAATCGCGGTGATACCCCGCGATATGAACCCAGCACCGCCGCCTCACCGCAATATTAGAGAATGCGCATCGAAAAAACAAAAACAACGATGTGCGCCCGCTCTCCTGCTCCGCGTTTTTGTTGCTTGATTCTTTGCTGGTTTTGCTCGGCCAGACGCGTTGCACTGTGAGAAATATGCCGAGAATGTTACTGGCGGCAACTGAGGACGTCTTCGGCCCGGCTACTGGGACCACAGCACGGTGTAAGCGGCATGCCTTAATTTCATTGCGAAGCAGGGGTTTTGATGGAAATAAAACCACTAGGCATACCCTTGCATTTCAGAGGAGCTTTTCTTTTTACCCTGTGCGCTGCCAAGCCCGGCGGAACGCACAATTGATAACGGAGAGGCCAGCGCAGCGTCCTTAAGCATGCGCTGACTCAAGAAAGGGGGGGGGAGGGGTGAGAGATGACACGGGCACGGTGGGCGAGCGGAAACAACAGCAGCCCGCGCCGCCCCTGACACAAACATCGACATTACGGATAGACAGACAGGAGACACAGATAGGCAGGAAACACCGACACCAGGGCGCGAGCACCTGCACACACACGCGCACACTCTCTCTCTCTCTCTCTCTCTCTCTCTCTCTCTCTCTCTCTCTCTCTCTCTCTCTCTCTCTCTCTCTCTCTCTCTCTCTCTCTCTCTCTCTCTCTCTCTCTCTCTCTCTCTCTCACACACACACACACACACTCTCACTCCCGATCCGTCGCGGGCGACTAATCCGCGCGCCTCGGCACGGCGCAACACGTGGCGCACTTCAGCGAGCCGCAGTCACGCGCGTGCTATATTGTGACGGCGATATGACGGCGCTGTGACGGGAGGGGGCGCCGCCGACGACTCTAGACGCGTTTCGAGCTCCAGAGTTGCTAAAGTGGACTCAAACCGAACGTGTGGACCCTACCAATGGATCCCTCGTTCGGAGAGCGATCGGGGTCACACGTTCGGTTCGACTCTGGAGCTCAAAACGCGTCCCACTGTGCGCCGTTCCGAACAGCGTCTCGAGCGCAACATACGGCGCGGGATCGTCGCGGCCTTGCGGTCGACTGCGGGGGTCAGGGGTGGGGGTGGGGGGGGTATTGTGGTGCAGACTAGACGGAGCTCCTTGATATTGCTGCAAAGACCCCGATGAGACCCCGAGTAGTACTTCCACCGCTCTCACTGATGCCAACTGCAAACTGCCCCAAGACGCGCGTCTCCATGGCACTGCTCCCCCTTCATTCCAGGGATTGAGGCTGGTCAGTCACCAGAGGCGGCCTCGCAGCACTTTCTGGGACAGAGTACGGCTTTTCCCCCCGTTTCAAACGGCCATCTAGGTGCCATGAGGTGGGGGGTGGGGGCTTTTGCCCTTCCCCCTGTATCCCCGTCTGCGCATACTGTTTGGAATTAGTCTACCGGCAGCGGCACCGCGGTGGCATCTCCACTGACAGATTTATCACGACCCCCATCGTCCACCACCAGCAAGCTGGGCTGAGAGACCGCGTGCGAGACGCCGCCGCGCGCCGCCGGACGTCCCGTGTCTCCGTCCAACTTCAACTTCGAGGCAAATGCCGATTATGGGGAGCGAGAGAGACGGTCGGCCGCCCGGACGCGGCGCACTGTTCAATCAGGGACGCGACAACAATTAAGACGAGACACTCTGCGTAATGTCGTGGGCTTGATTGGCCCGGCGGCGCGCGGGTTGCAGCCAACGCGGCGCGGCAGCGAGTACGACAGTCCACGACAAAAACTAACTACTTCGTCTTGGGCCCAGTTGCCAGAGTAGTTCCCGGGGCGGGCCGCTACAGGCACGGCAATTAACAGGTTTTCACTGCAATGAGCCTGCTGCCGGCCGGCTGGCTGCCGCTCTGCCCGGGCTTACGCACGGTAATGCCGTAGAGTGCTCTACTCCCCCTCCCCACCGCCACTGCTGCGCCACCCTGGACATGACAGAGCGCTTGCCGGCGCCCTTTCGTCATCTCGCCGGCCCACTGTGCGACATGGCTAGCAGACGATGCCGAGAGTCGTTTCCGTCGCTGACAACACTTATTCGCCTACGGAAGTCACAGTGCAGACGGCTAATCAAAATAAAAAATACAACGCAACGAAGGATTCTTCATGAATTTCTATGCATGAAACTCTCGGACGAACCCTCAGCAGCCAGCCGTTACGAGCTCTGAAGTCTGCACGCCTGCAAGACGCTGAGATACTTCACGCGAACCCCTTCCGACACACGACGGATCGCAGTTATTTCGGCCCACCTGGGCGTAAACAGACCTACACTGCCCAGGTTCTGCCGACGCCGTGGCCTGGCGGCGGCGTGGGTTCGATCCCCGCCACCGACGCTGCGTCCAAAGTGTTTCATAATTGTGCCCCATTGGCGGGCGGGTCGCTCGCGATCATGATTTACTCATCCCAGATTGACGGGTAATATCGGCCGTTGCGTGCGCCGAGGCCTGCAGGCGCACGCCGCTGCTTGTCTCTCTCGCACCCACGGGGCCGTGCCGCGGCGGTGCGAGAGAGAAGGCGCGAGGATGGCCGCTCGGAAGCAGCCTCCGCTAACAGATGAGTTCGGCGAAGCGGGGTGGACGCCGGGCGTCGGACGCGGCACGCAGCGCCGCGACGCGGCGAGGCGAGCACCACCGATTTGTTCGATTTCAGCGGCGGCTGCGTCGGTTCCCACGGTGTAGGCGTAGCCGCCACCGACTGCAGCAGCCACAGGTAGCAAGGTCCGCTAACGTCCCCCCGGAACAGAACGCGCAACGTTTCGTCACGTTCGCCGCTTATGAAAATCCACGGCCCACAAGACGAGCCATCACTCAGCCCGTCGGCGGGGCGCGCGAATCCCGGGCCGATCGGTACCAACCTGATGGATGGTCCGCGGAAGCGAGCCGAGCCAGGCGTGCCAAGCGGAGCCGATACTTTTCCGCCGGAGCGGCCACGCTCCGTGGTGGTGGTAGTTCCCAGTCCCGGGGCAGCAGACGCACACACACGCACACACACGCACAACGACGCACTGGCGGGACAGCGGGCCCGCAGGGGAACCACCTGCTATCGGAAAACAACTCGCGGATCACCGGCGGGGAGGCGACGCGGCGCCACGGCACTCCGTGCGCGGTCTCTCACAGCGTCGCGGCGACTGTGACCGTGCGGTGCCCCGCCCCGCCGCGCCGCCGCGCCGCCCCGCCGCCGCGCCGGCCGCCTGGCCCAGCCGACCGCTCGGCTCACCGCCCGACGCGTCCCGACGCGTCCCGACGCCCGCCCGAGCCTACCCCCTCCACCCTGACCGGCCGCCCGGTTCGCCTCGGCTAGCCCCGATACGCACCCCGGCCGATGTGTGATCCGAACCGGAGCATCGGCAGGCATTCAGTTCCGGTGCCTCCTCGTCTGAGCCCCTCTCGTGCTATGCGCTGCCTGCCCTTCTTATCTGGTCTGTCTGGGCCGGGAAGCGACCACCGGCGGACAGGAAGTCATGGATCGAAAGTGGGTAACGTGGGTGTCGAACCCGGGACCCATGAGTTATCAATCCGGTGTCTTGGGTGTGGGTGGCAGGCGTCGGTGCGAGCGGCGGGACGCGGTATACACAGGGCTTTGAACTCGACTAATCGGCGTATGGGGATTAATGAAAGGAAGTTGGCCGGCGTCACAACAGGGGGGCGCCCTTCCCCCTCCCCCTCGGCTAAGTCCCCTCCAGCTTGACCGGCCGGGCCTTTGTTCGAGTCCATTGACTTGTATTGTCCTCAAATTCGCGGGCCAGACCCGGCGGGCCTAGATTTCCCTCATTCTCGGGATTTACCCGAATTTTTCCCCCTCCCCGCTAAAGTGAGGCAAGGGTCCATCCATTCTAAAATCGCGACTTGTGCGCGTGGCCCCCCTCCCCCCTCTCTTCCCCGGATTTCCCCCTCCCGTTTTCACCTTTTCTTCTTTTGTCACTTCGCTGACTCCACGCCTCTCGAGTCCATATTTCTCTCCCCCTCGGCTGGGCCATCGGATTGGCATTACTGCAGAGAAGGGCTTCGCTTTGCTTTAGAACTTTAGGGACTTGATCGTCACCTCGCCGAGCCGCACCGATCATGACTCTGCCGCCAAAGTTCTACACTGCTATTCGACGAATGTGACGTCATATTCGTTTAAATGCGAATTTTTCACATTCTAACGAATATGACGGCAGCACCTTCGTTCAATAAAAGTCTATGTGGTCCGGTGGGTCCGGTTCTTCAAGTGGAGGACGCCTGCACTGAAAACCTACCATTGAAAAATAAAAGTTTTAAAAAAGCAGCTATCGCTTCCTCCGTGTTAACAAGGATGACGTTCACTTTGGTGCGGCGCTGAGCGATCGCCTGTGGCGGCGCATCAAGAACCGCCACGCCTTTCATGATTGATTCAAAGGGCGCCGCCGGCCCGGCAAGCCACAGTGGGCCAGCCGACCGGCACCAAAGAAGTCGAAATGGGCTCCTGCTCGACCAAAGGGCACTACGCGGCGCGGCTGCTTTGTCCATCGACCGATACAAGAGGCCGCGGTGCACAGCGGGCCAGAAGGCCGCGGCGCCACGGCGAGCAGCGTCCTGCTCCGAGGCGACCGCCGTCCAAAAATATGCAGAGTGCAGCGGTTTTCACGCTGGGGTGGTCACAGCATCCCGAGCCCGGATCAATTTGGCTTCAAAGGGGAGTTATTAAATCTGACATGAAGCCTCCGATGAAATCCAAAAGATGTGCAGCAGGATGGTGTTTCTGGCGGTGTTTGAACTGTCTCTCGAGCGCAGGCAATTAATCCGGCCCGTTTAACGCTCATGGAAATCCAACATTTAAACAGAATTCAGCCCATGGTGGGGACAGAAGGGGACAGGGCTTGCTTCGATCCCCCGTCAAAAGGGCGCCAGAAAGGGTTGGCCAGGAAGGGCGGCGCGCCTGCTCTGCCTTGCCCTGGGCTCCGTTGTAAATCATGGGGACACATCTGGGGCAGCGCGGTGGAGAAATGGGTGCAGAGTAGAGATCCCACGGATAGAACCGGACAGGACGGCGAAGAAGGCGAGGGGCTTGTTTGCTAGTGGATTGGACAGCGAGGTGTCCGGCCTGGCCGAGGCAGCGCAGTGCCGCCATTAAGCTTACAGCAGTGCTGCCAACAGCGCGCAGCAACAAGGGGTGCCGGCTCAACATGAGCACCCTTACCCGGTTTTTGTTTCGTTTTTGTTGGTAGTATAAGTGGTTGCTGCTGCTGTGGTATGTTGGACGGCAAGTTTTGGCCCCCCGATCCATCGCACTCACAGCTGCTTCTTCGCCTTCAAAACATTCCTTTCTCTTGGCCTCGTTTGCAGGAAAGCTCTTGAAAAGCTGACTGAGCGTCGGATCGCACTTCTCGGGATCTCCAAATTTATTTTTAACCGTGTGCATGGGCCTCAGCGTCGCGGCGGCTGGGTTTAAGCCATTGCCATTCTGGGCTGAATGTCATCGGAACAGCGCAAACGGGCCAAACTGCGCGCGACAGAATGCGTGTGAGCAGACAGCAAGCCACCTTCCATTGCCATCAGACTCGTCCGGCACGTGCTTCCCTACCGCATTCTCCTCCCTTCAGCTTGCCGAGTTTTGTGACGAACCGAACGGATTGGATCATTTATGCATTCAGCTCTTGATGGAGTATAATCTCTTGAGCCAGAGTGGCTGAATAAGACATCTCCCGGAGGGGGAGGCGAGGCGTCCACTGGTCGAGGCAGAAAGCCACCAAGAGCCTGTCCACGCCGCCAACACTCCAAATTATTGACTACAAAGAAATATTTAGGAGTTGTTTTTTTTTTCAGTAATATTTTCGAATTAAAATGGCTGATTCAGAATTTTGACCATGTGTCGTGCACTTGCCTGAATTTTCCAATTTATTTTTCACAGCACCTACCTGCGCGTGCTGCCGCCCTCGCCCGTTTCCACGTGTACTTTACCTTCGCAGAAGTCGTTACTTTCTTATCTGAATCGGCGTTTAATTGAAGTGAAATGTTATTCCGCGAACCGCCCTCGCCACCATTTATTTCGTTTATTTTGGACAGGAGTGCACGGGGCCCTTGGAAAGGACCATCGGACTATCTGAATAAATGCTGCATCTAGAAGCCGTCCTGACGTAGAAAAAAAAATTAAAAAAAGGGGGGAAAAAAAAAAAACAGAAGTGTCGGTGGTTGAACCCCAGCCTGGTGCTATACTGTCACAGGACAAAAGATTCGCTACTCCGCGCGAGAGAGCCTTTCGTTAGTTTCGATGGACAATCCCCTGCTCCACGCGTGGGGTATTGGCAGCAGGGTCATTTATTTTTCCACTGATAGTGTTACATAGTGATTAGATCAAAGATCGAATAAGCGATGTGCGAGGCTCGGCGAGGCGTGGGGTGGCGGTGCGGCAGCCTCGTTCAACAATAAAGTCAATGGAGCGGAACAACATTCCACGCAGGGTGGGCCGGCCTGCGGCGGCGGCAAAGACCTCTCAACTCGCGGTGAGCCAGGCACGCGTTTGCCGGCTTCCACCGGACGAATCGCACATTGAATGAGCAACAAGGAAAGTCCTATGACGTGTCGCTGACAGCGACTCCGGAGCTCAAAACCCGTCCGGGATTTTGACCGCCTACCGGTCTTCTGGCTGTTCCACTGTGTGCCGCGGCGCTGCTGATCGAGCGAGGGAATGCCCGCTCCCTCTTCGCCGCGCTTAGCATGCGCCGCGCGCCGCGGTCTTTGATCTAGCAGCCGGGAAGACGCAGCGGATGGGGCAGGGGACAGTGCACAAAGCACTTCCGGTCCGATCGGAAATAGAGGACACTGCTACTCGTCCGAAGGGAGGGTACGGCAGAAGCCGCCGCCGAAACTAGAGTCCTGCAGAACTAGAACTGCGCGGGCGGCTCTCGTAATATCGGAGACTGTGTCCCTGCGACCAAACAGAAACACGGAGCTGGCTCTTTGAAGATAGTTAGTCGATCGAACAAGTACAAGAGACTGTGGAATAGAGGGTGCGTGCTCAATCCGAGTGACTATACACTGCCTTCCAGGGACGACCGTCCTGGTGCCCCGTGGAAAGGAGCGAATAAAAATCACTCGCACCTCTGTGCACACCCGAGGCGAGGAGGCGAGGAGGGCGCCGAGCGCTCGGAGGCTCTTCGTCGCCTCGCAAAGTGAAAAACATTTTGGCGCCGCGTCTCCGCCCGGGCACAGCGGCGCTCGCATCGGGGAGACGGCCGCCGTGAGAATTACCATCGCGTTAGTGTGTGGGTGAGTGTGTGAGTGTGTGTGCGCACGCACGTGAGCGTGATTGAGTTTAAAAGGAAAAGCGGGGCGCACACGCGGGCGCTGAGCGTGTCGAGTGGTGTGGATGCGGCATCCACCTGTTAGAAATGCGAACACACACACACACACACACACACACACACACACACACACACACACACACACACACACACACACCGCGTGGCATTGTTGATGTTTGAGTCTGCGCGCTGACGATCGTCGGTGCGGACAGCTTTGGTGCAGCCGCGGATGAGGAAGAGAGAGGTGGGTGGGGGGAGAGAGACCACGGAACGGACAGTTGACTGCAGAGCAGCGGCCCTCGCCGGGAAGGCCTTTCTAAGTCGGGAGCATGCTTTGTGCCCCTGCACAGGCAGGTTTTCCCGGAAGCGGTCGTCAGGAGAGTGGGGGGAGGGGAGGGTGCGGCGGGGAGACCGCGTTTCCTGCAGCCCCCCGACCACCGACCCCCGACGGCAGCCGGCGGCAGCGAGGAGCCAAAGCCAACCCAGCAAAGCGGAGACAGACGTTCGGCTCGACGTTCGGTCTGCCTCGTCTTACCGAATGGAATGAATGAGTCAAGATCAGGACTCTATTTCAGGCAAGGGAGTGTTTTTCGCCCAAATTTTAGTAAGGATTATTTTATCACTCAAATTTGGGTCAGGATGCTTTTATCACCCAAGGCCACCGGAGTGAATCCTGCGGAGGAGTGGCAGTGACGAGCTGCCGGACTGAGAAGAGTGATTGCGGAGTGACTGGAGTGAGAAAAGGGACGGCGTGGCCCCAGTCCAGTTTCCGACCGTAAGCCAAGGTCGCCGGCCGTCATTAGTGGTTTCTGCCGGGCTGCTGGCGGGCCTGGGCCCAGTGGGTCAGAAGACCGTTCAGGCGGTCAAAATTCTAGACATGTTATGAGGTCCAGAGTCCCTAAACTGGACTCGAATCGAACGTGTGACCCTACCAATGGATTGCTCTCCAAACGACGAATCCATTGGTGGGGTAACACGGTAGATTCAGGCCCCATGTAGCGACTTTAGAGCTCTAGACGTGTCCGGGATTTTGGCCGCCTCAATACGGTCTTCTGACCCACTGCGCCCTAGGCCTGCCCATTGGGCCTGCCTCCGCTGCCGGGGCCCGGCCTATGGCCCAGCCTATGGCCCGGCCGGGGTGCCGTCCAGAGACTTGCCCGAAGAGCGGAGGGTCAGGAAACGGTTTGCATAGTAAGAAGTGCACGCTGGTCGCCATAATTTAGGCCCTCATCCCGCTTTATTGCTCGATGGGGGCAAAAGTGCAGCCCGAGCAGATTAGGCAAATCCCTTCAAGTCGTTTACGGCCGCTAAATCTCATACATCAGCGCGAGTTTTGCTCTATATAACTTTGCTTCACGCTGCCGCGGCTGCCGCGACTGCCGCGCTGCCGCCACCGATCCGACAGCGCAGCCCCCTCGCTGGAGTCGCGCTGGAGAGAGGCCTTTTATTTTTATTTTTTCGGTATTATGTGGAAACGTCACCACGGACACTGGCTGGGATAGCTGCATGGCCTCGGAGAGATATGGTGGCAGTCTCGCCGCAATAAATATACCAATGAGGTCACGGCAGGGCGTGCCCAGCGTACCGCAGGGTGTTTCGCGGGGCGTTCCGCGAGGCGTTCCGCAGGGCGTTCCACGAGGCGTTTCGCAGGGCGTTCCGCGAGGGGTTCCACGGTGAGCTAGAAGTGGCCTACAACACATTAGTCAGGCATGGGGCGGGGCGGTGACCTTGTGGATTCAGAAGAGACTTTATTCCCTTGTTTGCCTCCTCCTTATTTTTTACGTCTCCCTTCCCCTTTGGAACAGATCCTGCTCTGCTCCGCCGAATGGAGGTCGGCGAGGAAAAAGTACGAGGTGCGCTACCACCGCGACGCGCGGCAGCGGTGCAGTGCCGCCGCCGGGAGTTGAACCCACGCCAGGCGAGGGAGACGAGACGCACCCAAACTGATCCGCAGTAGTTGTGGCTGGCGCGCCTGGCCCACTGTGCACTGGCGCAGGAAGTCGTAGAGCAGACGGCACTACACGGAGGCGACCACCCGACCGCCGGGCGATGGCCCCCGATCGTAAACAGCGCCGGGACGGGCGCGCTCAAGCTGCCCGTCTTGAATCAACTACCGCGAACCGCCCCTTTACGGCCATCATAGCGCACAAAGTTTTTCGAGCTGTCCGACGTCGCGGCGCCCTGCCGCCCCGCAACTTCCGGGGCAGCCCTCCACAGTTAGGGCGCTCTTCTTGGCGCGGCGCGTGCGTCAGCGGCGTGGGCCGCGCTAACGGGCGACGCGCCACTGCAGGTACTCACAGCGCGGCGTTTTAAAGTCCCCAAAGTCCCCCATGCAGGCCGGCCAACTTTCTGCGATGTCCTGCCTAACGCCCTGCGCGTCAAAGACGTCCAAGTTTGGCGCATCAGGCGTCCGCTCGAAGGTCACCGTCAAACGGCTCCAACTACCAGGAAGTCTTCCGCGGGCAGAACCTTCTTGTTGCCCTTCACCCGCTGCCTGCACGCTGGGTTGGAATCGGCGTGAAGGAAGCGGCGGCGAGCGACTTCAGAAGGAGCGTCAACCAGAGAACACGAGAGAGAGAGAGAGAGAGAGAGAGAGAGAGAGAGAGAGAGAGAGAGAGAGAGAGAGAGAGAGAGAGAGAGAGCGGGCCATCGTGCCGTCCGTGCGTACTCGGCATAAATCACTTTCCTCTCTCTTCCCGGGGATTGAAGGCTTTTCCCTCTCTCAAGGGGTGCACTTTCCTGCTTTCCCACTTTTTCGCTCTCCTCAACAAACTGGCGCGTCTCGTCATAGCTCCGCACGCGCCAAGTCGCAGCGTGCCGCCCGCGAAGCCACGCGGCCAAGGGGTAACCAACTCGAGATTTTCGTGTACACTGATTACTAGATTACTCATATTATAGAGAATATATTGATTATGTGTGATTACTCCTGATTATATTGATTATCATTGATTATAAGTAATTATAAATGATTATAATCAACATATGTTGATTATAGGTGATTATGATGATTATTGGTGATTATGATGATTATGATGATTATTGGTGAATATTGGAGCCAAGTGATGTCATGTCTTTTGAGCCGCACTCGGAGTGCGGTAGTGCGGACCGCACTCCAAGTGCGGTTCAAAGGCGTTGACATTACCCGTCCCCAATCATGAGTCGTGGTGGTCGAGGTGGTATAGGCGTCGGTTCCCGGTACCGGGGTAGACGGATCGAGTCCCACTTTTTCTCAACATTTTTCGAATGACCCGCTCACTGCGGCTCCATCCCTGCCGCGTCTAGAGCCCGGCTGACGCCGCATCTACCATGAGCCGTGGTGGCTGAGATCGCTAAGGCGTCGGACTTGAACAGTAAGGTCCGGGGATCGAATCCCAACATTTCAATACATTTTACGACTGCCTCCCTCATCCCAATGCGACTCAAACCCGTCGTCCGACACTCGGCAGACGTGCAGTCGTGTTAGCGTAGTGGTCTGGATCATTTGTCGTCCACTATGCTTGGGTGTCTAAAAAGCAGTCCGCTTCGGCGGATTGGCCTCGGCACTGGTTCGATCCCCGGTCGTTCCAGCCACTCGCAATTGGTCGCGAGTGGGTCCATTCTGATTCGTCGGTTTGGAGTTGATAAGTCCTTTGAAGCTGGCCCTTCACACTGCATGTTCGGTAGAGAGCGCCGGACAGCGGGGGTACCACTGTGGGTACCACTGACCACCCCGCGAAAACCAAAGGCTCTCAACCCCCGCCCTTCACCCGGCCCACATCAGATGAGAACCCCTGGGGTCGCCGCCTGGAATGCACCGGTTCCCCCGATCCACCGAAGTTGCAGGCGGTCCTCCCTACTGTGTGGGGAGGTGGGAGAAGGGCCCCCATTTTTTCTTCTTTTTTTTTCCTCCAAGTTCTTTTGTTGGATGCGCCGCTGTACAGCGGTTTGCAGCGCATGGAGTCCGTGGTACCCGACGGGGCATGCACTTGCGTAATATAGTCGTGTCGCTCAATCCGTAATAGTGCGCGGCTGCGCGCCCGCTGACAGGACCGACGGTACTTTTCGTTACTTTACTCGCAAATCGGTACCGCGGTACTTTACCGGTCCCTTTCGCGTCATCAGCACTGCGGTGCCGGTACTTTACCCAAAAAAGTACCGCGGTGCTGGTACCGCGGTACTTTACTTTACTTTCCTGCCCATGCCTGATTATAACGATTATTTTTGAATATTTCGATTATCTAGGATTATTGCGATTATGAGATATTATGTTGAATATTGTGATTATGGTGATTATTTCAGTGATTACCAACAGGACGTACACTGATTATTTCGAGTTGGTTACCCCTTGCACGCGGCCTGCGTGAAGGCGGCAATGCCCGGGTCAGAGGCCGTCAAGGTGGAGCAGTCAATATCCATCGAGTGGCTGCGTCGCCCGTTCGCGAACCGTTACAGCCGGAGGAAAATAAATCCCCGTCGAATTTACGATAACCGTCGAAAGACTTTTCCGCACATTATTCAGAGATTCCGTCTCCGTCGCGTGAGCGCGGTGAATGTGAATATGTGGTGTACAGTCTTCGTCGCTGTCCGTCTCTCTCGCACCCTACAAAGTCACCGCATGAGTGCGAGAGAGACAGAGCGACGCTGGAATGAGGCCGCAGGGCTTCCTGGCACCGGGCCTATCTGTAGCGCAGTAAGCGGAGCGGCGTCACACTGGTTACACCACAACAGGACTCCCCCCTCCCCGCCCGCTAGCCTGCGGCGGCCGGACTCTGTCTCTCTCGCACCCATCGTCAGCGCCCCATGAGTGCGAGAGAGACAGAGCAGCCTGCTGCTGACTCTCGCCTTCCCGAAGCGCCTTGGGGTAGGCCCGCCCGCCGGACATCTCCGCCCACCGCGCGGCCTAGGCCCGGTCTGCTAGGCGTGCCTAGGAGTTGACTTAGAGATAGCGTGACTCTGCGAGCCTCGTGTACTCCGTTCATGGGTCCGCGACTTCGACGGTGGCCAAAACACGGGTGGTAACGTCATGTAACAACCGCAATTATTGACCGAACACACACGAGAAAAACAAAGAAAACGAGACCCTGGTCGTCAATAACCGCTGGAGCCATCATCTTCTTCGCCTCTGCGGTGGTTCCAGAGCCGTGCCGTGCCGCACCTGACGCAAATTGCACTGATGCTGGTGAATAATGGGCACCGCCCAGTCGAAGAAGAACAGAAGTCGACTGGCGGGCCAACTGTTATCAGGTGGTGATCGACGCAACTAGACACGACTTTAGCTCCGCATGCCTGCCAACGATAAGCCGACCCACGAGGAAACCAATGGCTCGCATCTAGTACGAGCATTCCGCCGGTCAATCATAATGAGGCCTCGATTTGAGTCACGCTTGATTAAAGCAGAGTGTCGAGTCCGCAGAGTTACGTCCACCGAAACAGGTCCGCCGGCCTGCGTCGCCCCTGGCAACGGCCCCGTCTTCGGCTCCTCGCACAAGCCGAGCGCACCGAGTGGGCCAACGCGACTGGACGTCGCCCAGGTCGCCTGGCCGGCCTGCCTCTAGCCGTGCACGCACGTCTGTCGGAGTGCCATTCTGTTTGCTGTCTGTCTGGCCATTGTCTTGGCATTATACTTCACATCCACTCCGCGCGCTGCCCCATCGAACTGCCCCCCCTCCCCTCCCCTCGGGCCCCCACTCTCAGAGCGCCATTCAATCCTGCAGATTGAACTGCAAACACACCGGCAGTGGATCTGATCAGCGGCCGATACGCCCCGTCTGCGAAATAAAGGAAGTAAACAAATAGAAGGCTGTGGGCCGTGGGAATTATCCGGTCCCGCTCACAAGGCCTGGCCGAGGCGGCCGAATTAGGTCTCCAACGCACGGAATAATATTTAGACGAAAAAGGAAACCAAACAAAATGAAGGGGCGAGGAAGGAACGAGAAGAGGAGGAGCGGAGGTGTCGAAGGCGGCGGGAGTATCGGATTTCTGACCTGCCGCAGAATGACCGACCCACCCGATTCTCGCGCGCTCACCCAAACAGAGAGACGTTGCCCCCTTTTCAAGCGCGCCAAAGCAGGAATGACATATTCGCCCCCCCGGGAAAAGAGCAATAAAAATAATCGGCGACAGCGAAAAAGAGCGATGACACCGAAGCTTTAGCAAATGTTAAATACGTACACGCAGGGCCCAGCTCAGGTCTGGATTGGACTGGGCGTTCCAGACATTGGCAAATTTGTCCACCAGTCGGGTATGTGTGCTTGTGTATGCATGCGCGAGAGAGCGAGAGAGAGAGAGAGAGAGAGAGAGAGAGAGAGAGAGAGAGAGAGAGAGAGAGAAGGGGGGGATTGAGTGTGTGGATTTATTGCAAGTGTGCTCCGCCAGGATGGGCGGGCCGGCCTGCCTTGTGTGACGACCCGTCTGGGAGAGGAAGGAGGAGGCGGGGGGGGGGGGAAGCGACGCGCAGAACGCACAGGCCGAACCCCCCAAAAGACGTACGTACTTACGTACTTCAATTTCGCAGGTTTAATTTCGTTGTACAGTACAACACGGTTCTGAGGAAGAGAGGCCCGGAGAGAGGGGAACTTTTGCGTCTATGGATTTTCTGAACGGCCTGTTTGCACTAGGCTGGCGGGTTATATGTAGCAGCTGTGTAATGACTGTCAATTATTGTGAATTCATACGTGAGAGGTACATGTGCCGGGCTAATTTTAGCCCGCTCTGTGCGTCGGGGCATGCACCACGCACCCGCCACACTACGTAACTCTCTCTCCCTCACACACATACACACACACACACACACACACATAGACACTCACACAACGTCCCCCCCCTCCTCTCCTCTCCACACGCGCGCACACACGCACACACACAGACACAACACATTGCGCAGAACTCGCCATGGTAATTTTGCGGCCGTGCCGGCGGCGCCCGCGATTTGTTTTTAACGGTGGCGTAATATATCGACATTTCACTCCGCGGTGCTCGTCGCTCCGCTCCGATGCCCGCCACGACGTTGTTCACACCTTGCGAGGCGCTGCCCTGCCGTCCCCCCGGCCGAGGCATGGCCGAGGCATGCCGTGGCGGTGTCAGGTTTCCCGGTGAGATCGGTGGGGTCACGTCACCACGCGGGGGGGCCGTGCCTGCACTGCCGCTTTCTGCTTTTTTTTCTTTTTCCTTTGAGTCAACTGATTATTGCTATTTATTCGACGGGAAATTAATTGGGTAATTTCGATTGATCACAGACTGCAAACCTACTGGCAAGTTTCCTCGCCACTGGAGTGGCGTTCCATCCCTAGTTTCCAGATTCTGTTTTCTGCTCATAGAAAAATGAATGTCCAAGCAATTTTCCAGCTCGCCCCTGGAATATTGCCCCCGACTCGAAGATCAATACGGGGCTGGCTGTGTGAGGTGTCACCCTCGGTCAATCCGAACAGAGTCCTTGCGGAGATCCGGCTCAGCGTCACCGCGACGCGTCAGCAGCGCCAGCAGCGCCAGCAGCGCCAGCCAGACCGTGGCAGGGCACGGCACAGTGGACCACGCCAGGTCGCTCCGGTCCTGCGGGAGGCTCAAGACGGAGGGACCGGATTCAGTGAGGCTAAAAGCACGCCGGGGCTCAGAAGGGAGTCCGACCGTCTGCGGGCGCGTTCGCGATTGACACTCGCGCGTCAGTCAGCCTGCAGGATGACAGGCGGCATCGCTGCACGGTGGGCCGGAGGCGGTCAAAACCCCGGACGCGTTTTGAGCTCCAGAGTCGCTTAAAGGGACCCGAACCGAACGTGTGACCCCACCAATGGAACCGCAGGCTGCAGCGCGCTTCAGACGAAAGACGCAGTGCACGTCGGCGCTGCAAGAAGGAGCGCGGCGGACCTGCGGTTTTGCCCGGCCTGCACAACACAGCGGCCGCGCCGGGACGTGACGCCGAAGCACAGCACAGCGAGCCGCCGCCGGCCCAGATCACATCCCGACCTTGCTCAATGCTCATTTCCGATTACAGGCAAAAGGATGGGAAAAGGAGGAGAAGCGAGCGGTCGTTGAGCCGAATCGACGTCGCCGAGCCGCCAGCGTCCTTGATGTTCGTGATCACCACTGTCACGGTTCAGGAGAGCGTAATGGAAATGGAACACTTTTTTTAACTTTGAAAATGCATTTTTGTTTGGATCTCAAAATTTAAAGTAGCAAAAAATTACAATTTTAAAACAAAATCAATAGAATACAAAATATTTTTTTCTCTTTTTTTTTCAAAACTATTTTTTTATAGTATTACGGATCTGAAGTGCTGTTTGTGACCGGACAGACAGACAGGGGGGCAGACAGACAGCAGGTCGACAGGCTGACTGACAGGCCAAAGGGAGGGACAGGCGGAGATGCAAACCGTCCTTGCGGAGCCTTCCAGGGATAGAAAGGGTCGGCAGTGCTTTCGGCGCAAAGAAATCAAAACTCCCCCGCGCTTTAAATATTTGATGTTTTTAATTTGCCTTCGCGGCGCGCGGCCCGCGGCCCCGCCCCGGCAGTGCGCTCCGTGGACGCGGGCCGTTAAGAATAGCGGATGAATGATTGCAGGAACAGCGGCGCCAACGACAACACCAACAAATTCTTGTTTAGTTCCCGCTGCCGCCGTTAGCAGCGCATAGCAGCGCAGGGCGGCCGCGGGGAGCGAACCCGGGGGAGATCAGCCCTCTTTCCTGCAACCCGAGCCAAAGTGCCTCCAAGGTGTAGTGCTTGGTGCTGGCCCCGAACACGAGCTCATTTCGACGCCGTCCGGCACATCCGACGTGACGCGCTAAGCCTTGGGGGACGCGGCGCGGGGCCCGCACGACACCGTCCTCACCGCCGAGTGGGACGCACGCCAATCCGCCCCCCAAACACGCCCAGCTTCCGAACAGAGCTCCGTCGCTCCGTCTCTCGCGCTCGTGGTGGGCTCTCCCGTAGGGGTGCGAGAGAGACAGAGCACCGTGTCATCGTGGTGAGTCCTGCATGCGCGGCCGCGTCCACTGCCGCCACCGGCAGGCCGATCCCGGACGCTGCGCTCTGTCTCTCTCGCACCGCGGCGGCCGCTGCCGCAACGCCCCACGAGTGCGAGAGAGACGGAGCACCGCGGCGGAATCGGCCTGCAGGCGAGCACAGCCAAGCGCGCTGCTACGTACGATGCTTGGCCCCGGGCAACAGCGATCAGTATTCATGTGGATGCAGCATCAGGTAGCGTAAATCTCCCTGCAGGCCCGCGCTGTGCCGCTGCCTCGCTGCCGCGCTGCCTCGCTGCCTGCGCCTCGTCACGTAACAATGTTTTCGGAGGTAGCGAAGGTCCCGACCGCGTCACACCGCCGCCAGCGCGTCGCCTACATCGTTGTCGTCGTTGTCCCATCCATGTTTTTTTTTTAGGCACGAAGTAGCCTTATAGCCTCACCGGGGTTGGGTTTTTTTTATTTTTATTGTCAGTCTGGCCCCTTATGCAAATCCGAAATTTTCTATACGATTTTGATGAGATTTGGCAGAGTGGTAGAACTTTGTACCCTGATTTCAGTGGTGAAATGTGGTTGAAAAGTGTAGGGCCAATTTTGAGAAATTTTGAGTTGAAATCGCCGTTACCATGGCAAAACTCGACTCGTCAGCGAAAAACAGAGGGAGAGGGGGGAGCCGAGCCACCGGAAATGGAATCCGACCAATAGCAGCGCTCCTTTTCGCCTCTGTACAGCTTACACCAAAAACGCTCGCTCCCTTGAAAAAGCGCGTTCGAATCAAAATTGTCTTTTGCTGCAGCTAGAAGAGCTCCAACAATGGTATAGACGTTGTTTTCGAACGTGGCCATTTGGATCGGCCGGTCGGTCGGTGATTGTTGGCCAGAGTGTCCCGCGCCGCTGCGCGCAGGCCCTGTTGTTTTCAGAAATACCAACCCTACATGTTCTAAACTCTTTGAATCGGAGTGAAATATGACATTAAACTGCGTGCCTGTGCAAATGCATTTGTGAAAAAACTATCCCTAACGTAGTTTGAGTGTGACTATAAGTCCCTTTTCGAAAACAGTGGGCGTGTAGCTGCACCTTGTAGCGAGGTTTGATGGTATTTCTGAATCTAAGACGAAACGATCTGGACACGGGGGCTGTGCTTTTTTCTAACCTTAAAGCTGGGTGAACTGGGTGAACTGGACTATTTTACTGCACGTTTCTGTGAATAACTTGTCCTTCAGGTATTATGAGACTGTCTTAAATGTCTGTTTTTGACACAAATTGATACGCAGCTGGTCTTTACGTAAGTTTTAGTATTACTTATAATGGTCTGACAAACATAAACAGTACTACACACAACGCAGTCCTAGCCTTAGTTATCTTTGTTAAACCAGAACATAAATGAAAATTAACTTCGTGACTACCAGGATTTCGTGAAATCGTATTTTTTTTTTTTTTTTAATTTTTATTGTCAGTCTGGCCCCTTATGCAAATCCGAAATTCTCTATACGATTCTGATGAGACTTGGCAGAGTGGTAGAACTTTGTACCCTGATTTCAGTGGTGAAATCTGGTTGAAAAGTGCAGGGCCAATTTTGAGAAATTTTGAGTTGAAATCGCCGTTTCCATGGCAAAACTCGACTCGTCAGCGAAAAACAGAGGGAGAGGGGGGAGCCGAGCCACCGGAAATGGAATCCGACCAATGGCAGCGCTCCTTTTCGCCTCTGTACAGCTTACACCAAAAACGCTCGCTTCCCTGAAAAAGCGCGTTCGAATCGAAATTGTCTTTTACTGCAGCTAGAAGAGCTCCAACAATAGCATAGACGTTGTTTTCGAGCGTGGCCATTTGGATCGGCCGGTCGGTCGGTGATTGTTGGCCAGAGTGTCCCACGCGCCTGCGCGCAGGCCCTGTTGTTTTCGGAAATGCCAACCCCAAACGTTCAATACTCTTTGAATCGGAGTGAAATAAGTCATCATACTGCGTGTCTTCGCACATGCATTTGTAAATAAACTTTCCCTAGTGTAGTTTGAGTGTGACTATAAGTCCCTTTCCGAAAACAATGGGCGTGTGGCTACTCCTTGTAACGAGGTTTGATGGTACTTCTGAATCTAAGACGAAACGATCTAGACACGGCGGCTGTGAACTTTCCTAACCTCAAATCATTTAAAACTGGGTGAAATGAATTATTTTACTGCACGTTTCTGTGAATAACCTGACCTTCAGGTATCATAGAACTGTAATAAATGTCTATTTTCGACACGAATTAATAGGCAGCTGGCCCTCTACGTAAGTTTTAGTTTTATTGACACTGGTACACTGTACCACACATGAACTAAACTCCACTTAACGCAGTTCTAGCCTCAAGAATTTTTGTTAAACCAGAACGTAAATGAAATTAACTTCGTGACTACCAGGATTTCGTGAAATCGTATTTTTTTTTTTTTTTTTTTTTATTTTTTTTTTTTTTTTTTTTGCGACCTCCTGCTTTGCGAGAGTGTGTGTGATAAAAGGGTCCGCAAACTAACAGCGCCATCTCTGCCAGTTTGAAAATGTGACACACGGGAGCGGCGCACACACACAATGCACGCACGCACTGGCCAACTGGCAGGTTGAGCAGGTTTAAATTGTTTTTAGGGGGAATTTGAAATTTACAATATTAGGGATAGAGACGGACGGGCAGGCAGACAGACTGACGCGGCACCCAAGCGGTGGCAACGACGCGAAAGGGCTGCGCGTTTCATTCGGCGAGACAGAGTCCAGGCTCGCTGCACTTTGATGGTCAAAGCCCATTTATTTGCGTAGAGCGGGTTGCCTCTGGCGCAGTGCGCCCGGGGAGGGAGGGGGAGGCAGCCAGCCAGCCCCAGTCGCATCCCCGGCGTCCTTACACCTCGGCCTGGCCGTCGGTAGCAGGCTGAACAGCTCCGTCTCTCTCCCACCCAGCAGGGCCGCGCTCTGAGGTGCCAGGGAGACAGAGTGGCGAAAGTTGTTTTCGGAGTGCGCCTGGCCTGCTGCCTCGGCCCTGTCTGACCCCCGTCTCCAGGGAGCGCGGGCCGCGGCGGCCACCTCGGGGCAGCACGGCCGCCCGGCCGAGGCAGTCACGGCGGCCAAGGCGAGGGCGCGGCCCATTTAGACAGCGTTGCATTACAAATTTATAGGCATTACCGTTCAACAGGCCCGGGCGCGTGCAGCATCCCCTGTCTGTCTGCCTGTCTGTCCGGCGAGGCCTGCTCCTCCGGGTCCCCCGGGACCCAGAGGCGCCCCGCTGCTGTCGTCTCCGGCGACGACAAGAGGGCCGAGGAGGTGAACACGTAAAGGCAACTAACACATCCACTCGTCGGTTTAATCATTCATACCTTCTACGACGCATAAGTCGGGCGCGTCTTCACTTGTCGTTGCCGCCGTCGCTCTGTCTCTCTCGCACCTGGCGCCCGTACGGGCCGCCCCGTGGCTGCGACAGAGACGCCTGCACCATGATGACGGTGTTCGGGGTGACTTTCATATCTCCGGCGGGCCACTTGACCGGAGGACCGGAGCCTTTCGAGTCGGTCTCCGATATTGGCCGCAACGCACCGCGTCTCCGTCTTTGTCTTTTGTTTTTGCCATCGCTTTTCTTCCGAATATGCTTTATTGGAAGTTGTCCGCGGCGAGTGGTGCGGTGGCTCGGCGGCCCCGACGCGACCGACAGTGGCGGATCCAGGGCCGCTCTGAGGGGAGGACCTTGTGCGGGAACTGCTCCCTTCAAGGAGAAGGTCTTCGTGACTCATTACCCCGCGCTATGTGCGGACGCTCAGTCGAACTGTATATAAATCACAGAGACAAAAGCAAACAGAAACAAACAAAAACAAGACCAAAAAGCACGAGGAGGGCGGGACGGCCGTGGACGGCGATGTGACAGCTTGGTGGCCGAGGCCCGGCCGTGCCGCGGCCGAGGCCGGGGATTTGCGCAGCCGTCGCCATCCAGCGCGGCAACCCTTTTGCATGCCCAGGCCCTTTCTGACCTGCGAGGCCTGCCAGCCCTTTTGCCCTGCGCGCCCCCTTGCCCTCTCGTCGGCGACCCTTGCGGGACCCTATCTCCCCGTCTCTCTCTAACGCATTTGCGCCCCGATGCTATTATCACTCTTAATTAAAACGCTACCCGACAAACGCCGCGAGTAAACCAGCAGGCTGCTTCCGGGCAGCGATGCTCTGTCTCTGTCGCACTCACGGGGCGTCCCACTGGGGTGCGAGAGAGGCGGAACCACGGCCTGCACAGTGGGCCGGCCAGGAAGGGCGGCTGCCTCGCGAATTAACGCACGGTCTCTGGCACGGCAAATAGTAGCTGAGTGCGTGTAGCGCTGAAGTTGCCTCGGCGTCCGGCGGCCACCTTTTCCTCCTCCCCTCTCCCCCTCCCCCTCCTCCCCTCCCCCCCCTCCTCCCCCCCCCCCTACCGCCCGCCAGCGCCACGTCGCCGGCAGGCCGACAGAGCACCCACCACCTCGTCGCGAACGCCGCCGCAATTCCAAGGCCATTTCAAGTCAATCTCCGCGCTCGGCTCGGACTACGCGGCTCGCCGTCATCACAGCAAGACATTGCAGTAATTCTCATGAATGACAGTGTTATTGGCATAAAACTGTGCAGCGTGAGTTCCGGCGCGTGCTAAACAGACCCACCAAAATCATGAGCTGGCGGCGGTGGTGATTGCGATGGATGTACGCCGTCATCTAGGACCCTTGTTTGTGTGGGCGTGGCGTCGGCGTGCCGTCGGCGTGGCGTCGCACAGTGAGCCGGGAGACAGGGCGAGGGGCGCCCAATCTGTGCGCCTCCAGATGTTCCCCGATGAGGCGGCCTGCAGCAGCGAGCCTTCACGTCTCGCCGAGCGTGTTTTGCAAACACCGGCCCGCTGGGGGAGTCCGGTTGGCGGCACCTTCTGGGCCCTGCAAAGGGCTAGGACGCTCCGGCGAATAAGGGAGGAGGGCCTCAGACCTCGACCGGCCTTCACGCACCGAAAGTTTTCATCAAGTACAGCACTAGCAACTATGTACAATTAAAACCCTTTTTTTCATTTTTTTTTATTTTTTTTTTAGTGGTTTGCTGCGTTGTGCGGCCGCCTGTGTGAAAAGGCACACCCCAATCCCAGCCGATCAGATGATGGGCGGCGGCGCGGTGCGGAGTGGGGGAGCCAGGGGTAGGCTGATAGGCCTGTGTGTGAAGTCCAGCGAGCAATGCAGCAATAGCCTCAGGGAAGAGGGGCAGATCTCATATTGAGATGTTTAATAAAACAAAGAGCAGTGATTTCATCAATGTGCTGCTATGTGTGCATTGCTGTGTTGCCCGCGAGTGCGTGAGTGTGTGTGTGCTCGTGTGTGATGCCCCTCGCCAGCAAAGCCAGGGGTACAAAAGCTTAAAACTCACTGACCGGTCGTTTCGGCTCGCTTGTTTCTTTATTCTCTGGTCATGTTGTGTGTAAGTGTATTCATAAGCAGTCCTCAGACAGCATAAACACGTGGTACACAAACAGGGATTAAAATCCATTGCGGCCGCCGACCGCAGATCTCACTCGCTTTTTACAAAACAGATGTTCCAAGAAAGAACAGCGGAAAATTGTACGGGTGCGGAAACAGTTTGAAATCCTGGAAGGCAAAGCAGTGTTCGGAATCGCTATACTGACAAAGCAAGCGGATGCCGGAACACTGCTGGCTGAGATGAGGGAGACACCCACCCATGGATCCCCGCCAGGTTCCGGTGGCTCCGGAGAGTCCGGGATAGAGATCCATCCACTGCCTTGAGGCTCCCAGGCCTGCTGGCCGTCCAGGCCTCGACTCCAGGGACCAGGCCAGCGTAGCGTCCCTTGAATATGCATAGGAGTCACAGCAGCCCCGCAACCCCGTTACGTCTTGTGTGCTACTGAAGCCGGTCAGCGTGGTTTCGGCTTGAAAGACGAAAAAAAAAAAAATTAAAAAAATGGATTGGCGTTACAGCAACGTGTCTTCGCAGTAAAAAAAATCCATGGAGCATAATTAAATAAATTTACGTAAACGAAAAAGTACGACTGCTAAGGTTTTGCAGCGCCCCCCATAATTCGTGGAGCGCGCTTAGCGTCCCCGTTACGGTTTCAAGAACAAGCTGGCCTAGAGAGGCCTCCTCCACTTCCTTTTTTTTATCTCTCTCTTTCTCCCTTCTGTGCTTCTGTGCGGCGGGTGACGAATTTACTTAACTGCCGCATTAAGCCGCGACATCGCCTTAGTGCTGGTCGATTTAACGAAATGTATTAATCCGGCCAAACTTTCACTGCTCTACACTACGAAAACCGCCAACTCCTAGCTGCGGCCACGCAGCCGCGGCTCTTGTCGCAGCAAACTACCGAGGAGGCGACATAATCGGCCCGACCAAAGAGAAAAAGAATCAAGCCGAGACGGACAAAAAGAGAGAATTAATAATCAATTGCATGCGAGCATCACAATGCCATTCAGGAAGCAACAATGACTCCTCCCCACAACATGCAGCCTGTCTTTATTGGCTCTCCACGCGAACAGCACGCAAACACACGTGCGCGCTCGCTCGCACACACACACACACACATACACACACACACAACGTGGCAGTCCATATTATGCATGGAGCACAGCCTGGGGCATATTCACCCCATGCATGGGCTTGCCGGGGGCCCCGCATTATGAGGGTATTTTTGGGGGCTGGTGCGGGAGACATGTATTATGGACGACTAGATTGATCAGGAAGGCCGGGCCAGCTAGGCCCAACACCATTTTTTTTTTTTAGCGGGGGAGGGGTGGCAAGCCGCCGGAAGTGAACACACGCATACCACTATTCGTTCTGTATGCGAGTAAGCACCTTGGCCTTCAAACTGTACTGTGAAGGCTGCTACCAGTTCCACGCCAACAATTCGGTTACTGCCCACATTTCCGCTTGCAGGAGGCTTGTTGTGTGCTAGGCCTAGGCCGACTCTCCTCATTGATCCAAGCCCAATTTTGTTGGCGTGCGAATAGCCTGCAGGCCGCCGGCCTACCCTGGAGGGGGCTGACCACCGCAAGCGGCTCAGACTCACACGTAAACACACAAAAACAACCGGTAAAAACGGCGGAAAACACGACAATAAAATCCCCGGACACGCCCCTTGCGGGTTCAAATTCCTTCAACAACTTTTCGTGTGACAAAGCTTTGGCTGCGAGCTCCTCAGAGGAGGGGAGGGCAAAAGAATCGTGCTTACGGTTACAATGCTGGTGTCCCAGTGGTGGCAACCCGTAGTTGAACAGTCCACTGCAAAGAAGGAGCACCGGCACCGGCATAACAATTAACAGCCACAGCCTTTCCTTTTTTCTTCGCGGTGTGCTGCACGTTGCATATGCATCAGGAGTCCGAAGCGGTAGCACCGCGGTGGGGCTAAATTGCAGTCCTTGGGCTGGGCGGGCCTGCGCTCGCTCTACCCTCTCCTTTTCTCTCTCTCTCTCTCCGTCCCTCCCCCTCCCGGATCCTCATCCAGCCGAGCCAGTCTGGCCGATCCGGGCGATATTGAAAGCCTTCTGGTCCGCACCGGCGCCGCCAGTAGTGAAAAACCACCGGCCGCCTGCCGTCGCGCACCTTGCAGTGCAGCGCACTCGGAAAAGTACCGCCCGAGATGAGACATGACGGCGACGTGCCTCGCCCCGCCCCGCCTCACCCCAGCCCGCCCCGCCTCACCCCAGCCCGCCCCGCCTCACCCCACCCCGCCCCGCCTCACGCCCGCCGGCCGGGCGTAGGCCCGCCCGTCGCTCTCGCCTGCGCGCCTGGCTGCCTAACCTGCTCGCCACAGGCGCTCGCGGCCGGGCTCATGGTGGCAAAACTGCTTTGTGGCTGCCTATGGGCTGCCGGGTGCGAGTGCCGCGCAGCGCGCACCACGGGACAGACCACACTCACACCACTGCACACTCACCGACTGCCCCTGAGAGGGGGTGGGCAGGGGATGCAACACGGGCTTAAACGCCCCTTGCCGCCCCCCTTCCTTGCCCTCCCCGCCCCTGGAGCGAAGCATCACAGCGAGAGAGCCAGCACTCTGAAAATACAATCAAACCGAATTTGAACACAATATCTCTTTTTCCGAAAACCAGTGGTATTTCGAAGCAATGCTTCACTGTACGGTGTCAAACTGCGTCCTCAAATATCTCCCCCCCCCTTTTTTTTCCTGGCGGCCCCGAGCGTGTTCGGATGCACTTATATGCCGCAAAGGGTATCCGGCCGCCTTGGGAAGCCAATAGTACTTGATGCGATTGTACGCGCGCGGTAGGGTGAGGCGGGGTGAGCACATCACCACGATCGGATCTGGAGACAGGGTGCGCCGACGGGTGTCCATGAGCCAAACTGGTGACACGTTTTGAGGTTTTTAGTCGTCTAGAATGCAGGGACTCCAGAGCGGTAGCGCAGCGAGGGGCGTACCGTCCACCAGCGTTACGTCACACGTGCACCACTTATTACCGCTTCCGGGTTCAATGCGCGGGAGAGCGCGCGTAAAACCGCGAGGCGAAAAAGAAGAGTGACAAAGAATGCGCATAATTTGAAATGGAGCGAAGGGGTCCGCGTCGCAACCAGCTGACTGATTCCGAGAGTCGATTTCATCGTTGCTGTCTCTCTCGCACCCATGCGGCACGCCCCGTGAGAGCGAGAGAGAGACACACACAGCCAGGAGCAGTCGGCGCGTTCGCAAGTTGGCACCACTGTGGTGCGCGTGGCAGCGCTGAATTTGAATGCGCGTAAGTGGGTAGGAGGCCCGCCCCGCCGCCCGCGGCAAAAATGAGAACAGGGGAAAAAGTCAATAGCGCGGCACGCCGTGAATATATATGGCGGAGGAACGGGGCTTTATTTACCTGCGGGGAGGCCTCGAAACAGGCCGGGCGGGCCTCCCTCTGTGCGCGAGCGTCCCGAGGCAGCGGAACCGGTATCGCCACGTAAGTAAGCAAAAACTCGGCCCAAGGTCGAGACTCAAACAACAGCAGCTGCCGTATCACAGTCACAGTCGGTAATATGACGGAAGCCGATTTCTTCCTCGACATGGATCATGGCTCATGGCTCAGATTTTGGCCACCGGCGGCGTCCGTGAAACATTGCTCGCCGTCTTTGATCTGTCTACCTCCCGACGACTGGGCCCTGCGCCACGCCTCCCCAGTTGGTGAGGGGTGAGGGGCGGGGGTGAGTGTTCTTAGACGGACACAGGCTCATTAGGCGAGAAAGGGGGGGGGGGGAGAGAGAGAGAGAGAGAGAGAGAGAGAGAGAGAGAGAGAGAGAGAGAGAGAGAGAGAGAGAGAGAGAGAGAGAGAGAGAAACAGGGGGAGGGGGTGGAGACAGGGGCAGCGACAGAGGAAGCGTCTCATCAGAACCTCCTTGTTTATCGGCTTGCAGAGACCTTGTAGGACTTTAGCCGCGCCTTGCCGTACTGCGACCTAAGCTTCGAGCCAGTCTCACCCGACGGAGTCATGCCGATAAGGCCTGTGTGTCACCGCACGCACTGGCCTCGAGTGCGGACGGGGTTCCGCGAGTCGCCGCCAGAGGGCGCTGCGCGCGCCGAGCCGCCGCTCATTCGCGCTGCCAGTGTTTGTCCGAGTTTTAACTACTCCTCCTGGCTACCTTCCTAGCAGCGAGGGCGCTGGGCCTGGCTCGCGACGATGGTGTCGGGGGGCTATGTCGAGCACGTGTTCTGCGATCTTCGTGAGCTGTGGCGATGTGTCTTCGATCCGTCTCTCTCGCACCCACGCGCGGTGCCCTGCGAGCCAGACGGAGCGCCCGGATGACGATGCTGCACTGCACTTGCCGCTGATGGCAGGGCGGCAGCTGAGCGCATGTAGCCGTGAAAAATTGAGCATCGGGGTGGGCGTCGTCTGCGGCCGGGGTAAAAGGGTAAACAAAACCTCGCCAGGAACGATGCAGCGCACCGCGACGAGGGGACGGCCCACTGTGCGGCGCGCGACGATGGGCGCGGTATCGATTGTCCCTTGGACAACTTGATGGAATTTTTTCTCATTAAATTCAACGTAAACTGCACAGCTTTTTTTTTTCCCAAAATTTGTTACGGTACAGTTTAACAGTGGTCTCCGATGAGTTCATATCCCGCCGCGAAGGTGAGGGTCTCTGAACCGTTGGCGCACTCGTTCAACAACGTGGCTCCGTTATAGCCCGAGGCCCAAACGGAAAAAATAAAAATAGAGGTACTTTCCGGACAGAGATGAAAAAGCTTCTTTGTGCATGCCAGATCCACTTCCCTCTCATATCGATATTACATCATGCTGCCGTGCCTCATCATCAGGGAGACTCCATAAAGAGCGTCACAAGGACGTCAGACGAGTCCGCCTCAGGGAAAAACAAGGTACAAAACGAAAAAAAAAAAAAAAAATAAATAAATAAATAAATAAATAAATAAATTCAGAAACAAAAAAAAAGTAATTGGCAGCAACCTTTATTCCACCGCGCACCTCTTTCAAGTTCCGGCCGCCTTGAAACAATAATTCGCGTAGCGTTGCGGTGGTGGGGCAGGTGGGCGGGAGCAGCAGGCAACGCCCACTACACCCGAATTCCGCTCATATTTTCGCATTATGGCTGCCTGTTGGCTGATTCGAAACAGCGCTCCGTCGCCTGTCTCTCTCGCACCGTGACGAAACGCGCTATTAGTGCGAGCGAGACAGAGCTACGAAAAACAAGGTTCCGGAATCAGCCTGTTAGGACCGTCGCATGTGGAGGCGCGCACGCACGGACTCTCTCTCTCTCTCTCTCTCTCTCTCTCTCTCTCTCTCTCTCTCTCTCTCTCTCTCTCTCTCTCTCTCTCTGGTGCCGCGGGGGTGTTCGTCCCCCGTAGCCCCGGACCAGAAGTGCACGTGTGTCTGAGTGTGGCGCGCGCGTGTGTGCATCATCCGCAAAGCAATTGAGCGCTTGAAATTATTTGCGACTAATACTGTTTCCGGCTGTGCGTGTGTTCCGCGCAAAGGCCCCCGCGTACAGTGGCGAGCCCCCTCACGGAAGGGAGGAGAGGGGGGCACAGTGGACACCACAAATCACCGGGCCGGACTACGCAGCACCACCCGGTCACACGGCCGTATCGCAGCAGCAATATGCTAGCTTTACCTCGTGCAGAATAAACCCTGATTTAAACGGTCCAAAAATAACGCGGCGGCGTGCGCCGTGAAAATGCTGGCGAGTCCACCGGGAATCAGAATCACCACAGCGGAGTTTTTCGAGGCAGCGGGTGAATCATTATTTTGTGGTGAGTGGCGGAAAGGAGGTTGGGGGTTTGAGAGCAAGCAACAGCACCAAGTCCCGTCAACATGCAGTTAATTGCCTGGAGAACGGGGCCTTTATCATAATTTGGCGCCGTTTGGCCGGCCCCGCCGCGCCCCGCCGCGCCCCGCCGCGCCACGCCTCTCGGCCGGCCGTTGTTGTTAAGGGTGTGCGCGCCGAGGGCCGTGTAACGCCAAAGAGTGGTCGTTGCCAGTCAAGAGGTCGTTCCCGGGCAAGAGGTCATTCTGCCGGACATTCGCACATCAGCAAACAATAAACAGCCAAGGTCACGCGCAATCTGTGTCCCCCCCCCCTGCAACAAAGCACCCCTTCCTGCGCCAAGTTCGTCGAGTTCATCGTCGGCGAGCATACAGAGAGAGAGAGAGAGAGAGAGAGAGAGAGAGAGAGAGAAAGAGAGAGAGAGAGAGAGATCCTTATTATCCTCTCCGTCGGCGAAATTGAGCCATTTCTTTGAAATTTTTATGCGAGCCGCAGCAGCGCGAGGAGCCTTCCCTTTCCGCGGGGCGCTTTCTGGAGAGGCGTGGCGTACTCACGGACACACACCTGACCTGCGTGCGTGCGTGTGTGTGTGTGGGTGTGTGTGGTAATTGCAACGTGTGGCATATGCGGTCACTTGACCAGCGGTTAAGGCAGGCCTCTCTCTCTCTCTGTATCTCTCTCTTTCTCTCTCTGTGTGTGTGAGTGCGCGTGCGCAAAAGTTTTCGGTTTGCGGTTTAAAGGTTGACGTGTTCCGTCGGGTTTAGTTCCCTGACCGCCACGCTCGCAGGACCGCGGGCTGGAGTGCGACAGGTGCTGCGGTGTCCAGGGCCGGCGGGGGGGGGGGGGGGGGGGGGGAGTTTCGGACGTGGGTGGGGGGGGGGGGGCAGAGCCGTGCCGCTCGTCCTCCTCCCTCTCACCTCGCCCTCTATCTCTCCCACGGCACAGTGGGACATCGTCAGCTGATATCTGGCGGCTTCGATCTGCGTTGAACATATTTCAAAGCGGGGCGCTTCGAAAACAAATGGGCAATCTTTGCAGCATATAACAGGGGTGGAAGGTGACATACGGCTGCCGGTCTGAATGTTGCATCGCCACTGGCGCGCGCTCCTTGTCTACTCCCTGTCGCTCACACACGGGCGCGCGCGCACGCGAATACATATCTTTGAAAGCCGAGGCAGCAGGTGGGCACAGGTGGAAGGCAGCCCTCGCCAAGAAATTCCATGCATGTATGTGTATATTTAAGGCTGCGCTGGCGGCACTCCAGTAGACTGCCAAAGACGAGCGACGGAACCTTGTTGAATGGCAATTTTCAGACGAGAAAAAAAGGTGAAAAGAACGTTGAAAAAAGTAAACCCTGAACCTCCTTTGAAAGGACCTTGCTGACGCGCATGAGGCTTGTGTATAGCACCACGGAGGCACGGCAAAGGCTTCCTTCCACGTAGCGTTGCTTCAGCTGTTTGCTTCTTTTCAGTTAAAGCGGTATTCAGTGGCGCTGCTACCTCTGGATTCCCATTCAATTCACCGCACTCTAATCTACCATAGCATCAACGACCATCACGTCGCCTGGAAACAACAGAGATTTCATCGATGACGATGACACATGATTCCCGACCGCGGCTAAGAAATCGATGCTGAAGGCAGATACAATCTTTTATGGCAGCCCACCCTGCTCATCGCAGTAACTTCAGCGTGCCTAAACTCCGACCTACAGCGTGGTAGGCCGGGTGCGCCTTACTTGCGTTGCTCGAGGCCTGCCGCGGTGCCCCTGTCTTGACCATTTTTCGAATGTTGGCGGCTCCGAGACCCTGATTCAAGGAGGGGTGGTTCAGGGGTGTTCCGAACAAGACGATGTCAGGACATGGTGCTCGGAAAACACGGGCGTTCCCCGACATGTTTCTCAAGATCTGGCTTAAGTTTGGACGTGGGAGTCGAATAACAAGCAATGTGGGCCTGTAGCCTACCCTGCTCAACATCGCGACGCGCGCGGCAGGATTTACTTGCAACAAGTGCCCTTGCTTGCACTCTGCACTGCACGTCACAAACTCCATCGCAGGGTGTGCGGAAGCAGTGGACTTCTTCTTTGGAGCCGGAGGCTAGAAGAATCCGGGCAGGTCGCTGTCCCACTGTCTTGTTCTTTACGATATTAACACCACCAAGAAAAAACAAGACATAAAATAGTTCCCAGTTTTGTCTTCTACAGTCGTTTTACAAGTGTCAACAAGTAACACAGTAGGATTTTTTTTAAAACAAAGTCACACTTTAGACCTTTAAACAAATTTTTTTGGTCGCACGGTGAATGGCTTGCGACCAACTTTCCTCGCCAGTCTTTATTTCTCACCTGAGGTCCCTGCGAAAGTGCTTTGCCCGGCCGCTTCTGGCAGCAGGCGTGGTCCACATTGAAAAGGTGCGCAGTGTGCCAACATCCCGGGAGACAATAATAATTGAATACTTTCCACAAGTTAATAAGGGATCCAACCTAAAGAAGAGCCGTGGGCCAATGTAAATTTCCAGCCATACTTGTTAGCCCACCCGATAGAGCCAGCAAAGTTCATTTCCTGCCGTTCTTGATCCACATAATGAAGCGGCAGGCGGGCCAACTTCAGTCCGTGTAACAGGCAGAGCCATGCAAGCTCCACAGCAAAACTTCAGCACGCGGCGCACACATCAGCTGCCATAACCTCGAGCCTCACACTGTCAGGATTGGATTTCAAACATTTAACCGGGTCATATCTTTTTTTTTTCCCCCGTTTTCGAGGAGAAATAAGTCGGTGGTGGGAAGTGAGGCAGGGGAAAGGAGGAGCGGGTGGGGATCGGTAATCTTCTGTGTCGTCTATAGCGGAGAGCGGTTTGCGACGAAATTAGCGAGTTGAAGAAGTGGGGCCAGACGCCTCGCAATCACACGTCGATCCGGACGGACCAAACCCGTTCGTTAATCCGAGGGGGGCTCGGGAGGCGAAAGTCATTAGACGTGGAGTTGGCAGGCCTGGCCCAGGCTAGCTCAGCCTCGCCCAACCTGGCGACCGGGTTTTCGCGCCAAACTTTGTTTTCGCGCATAGAGCGCGCTGGGGCTGCATGTCGAGAACCCCACGGCACTCAGTGCGACCGTCGGGGACCATCATTCCTGGGTCGGAGCTCGGCTGGGTGCCGTCGGTGTGCCGGCTGCCACTCTGTCTCTGTCGCACTCACGGGGCGTTGCGTTGGGGTGCGAGAGAGCCAGAGCGACGGTGTGGCCCGGATGGCCCACGAAATGGAGCGCCGCCGCGCTGCGCGACTGCACCCTCCGCCCTCTCCTTCGCCGCGCGGCGCCGCGCCAGCTCTCCGGCGATCGGCCCACTCTCCGGCGACGCAGCCCAGCAGCACCCTCAATCATTTACAAGATGGACACCGTCGGAATTTGCACCTCTCCCCGCGGACGCGCGTACGGAGCGGTCACACGGTGGCGCTGAATAAGTGAGAGGCTGGTGGGAGCCACCTGGTGGCCGGAACAAAAACTAATGGCGTGCGCGCCACTCCGCGCCGCTTCACTCTTAGGCAATGACCGGGCTCTCTAGCCCAGCGGCCGACTCTGCTCTCCCTCGCACTCACGGGGTGGGTGGGCTGTCTTCAGACACAGTGGGCCAGAGCGGCCACTTTGCGACGTAATTAGCAGGCCAATCCAATAACGTCCCGCTTCGACCTCATCAACGTCCTCATCGTTTTCAGAGTCAGTTTTTCGCCCTCTTTTCTCTGCCACACAAAAAGACTGTCATTTTTTTTTCTCGCCGCGGAGGAGAAGGAGGAGGGGGAGTAGTAATCGTGTCTCCGACCTAATGCAAGCCCTGAATGCTGTTCGCTCCCCCTTCCGAAGGCCCACCGCTGCGCAGGTGAGTGGCACACAAGGCCCAGGTGAAAATCCTCCCTCCTGCAGCTCTCCCTCCCGGACAAGGTAATGACGTTACACGAAAGTGCGGCCGAGAATACAGATGTACGGCTCAGTCATCTTTTACGGCATCAATATGGGGCTAATTTTTCTCCTGGTCCCACTGTGCTCCTGCTCCCTTTTTCCCCGGCATCACCGTGCAGCTCCACCCTGCCAGTGGCCTGGCTCGTCAGCAATTCTGTTTCTTCATAAGCGCAGCTAGGGAAAAAGACAGTAGCTGGCTCGAGGGGGAAACAACTGGCCAAATACATGTACACCAAAAATTTAAATGTCAAAAAATTTGAAAAATTTCATTGAAAAATATAAAAAAAAATTATTGAAAAATTTAAAAAAAAATATAGAACAATTTAAAAAATTCTTATAAAATTTGTCAAAAATTTTGAAGATTTTATGAAAAAAATTACGAATTTACTGCCCTCCCCAGTGTGCTTCAAAGCCACAGCAATGCGCAGTCTCCATCATGTGCCGTGGTGGCTGGATGTGTCGACGCGTCGTTCCCGGTGTGAGGATCGGCGGTTCAAATCTTATTACTTCACAACTTTTTTCTCTGACCGCTGCTCATTGTCACTTCAACGGCCCGCTTTGATCGGCGTCACATATGAGCCGTGGTGGCTGAGAAAGGAGAGGCGTCGACCCCCGACCGTAAGGTCCGGGGATCGGATCCCAATAGTGCCTTTCATTTTTCGACTGGCTTCCTCCCACTGCGACTCAAACCCGTCGTCCAACACTCGGCAGACGTGCAAGTCAGGGTGGTGTAGTGGTCTAGGCTCAATCCAGGCCATTACACCCGGGTGTCTAAAAAGCAGTCCGCTTCGGCGGATTGGCCTCGGCACTGGTTCGATCCCCGATCGAGTCAGCCACTCGAGATTGGTCGCGAGTGGGTCCATTCCGATTCGTCGGATGGAGTTGATAAGTCCTTTGAAGCTGGCCCACTGACTGCATGTTCGGGTCTGGGAGCGCCGGACAGCGGGTGTACCATTTGGGTACCGACCAGCCTGCCCAAACAAAAGCTCCCAAAACTACTCTCTGTCTCTCTCTTTAACTCTCTGTCTCTCTGTCCTCTCTCTTCAACCCTACGATCGCCGGCTGCCTTCATCGGCGGTCCTTCATGTGTGGAAGGCAATTGCGGTCCTACAGAAGCTGAACTATGCGGTAGCAGTTAAAGCCTGGATACACCGGTTCCCATCCGAACACCGAAGTTAAGCAGGCGGCTCGAACCCCATTGCGGGAGGGAGAGGGTCGTAGGGTTCCATTTTTTATTTATTATTTTTACCAAATTTTAAATAACCGATCAGCCTGCGTAGCGGCTGAAATTTTTTAAAAAATCTTTAATTTTGGCAATTTTTAAAAAATTTACAATTTAAAAAATATTTAACAAATTTCTGAAAATTAGAAAAATTTCAAGAAATTTTGTAAAACGTAGACAAAAATTTTGAGTTGCTTCCCCCTCGAGCTGGCTGCACAGACCCTTTTATTTTCCTACCAAGTAGAAGCAGTTTTTTTGGTGTTTGCAGTGTCCAGGATTTGAAACAGGGGGCCGACAGGTAGCCCCAGGTGTGGCCACTACGCGGAGGTCATGGCCTTCGATCCAATCTGAGCGGGTCTGGCAACGCCCAGCCCCGAGAACAACATCAAATTGCTCATTCGGGATCTAGAGGAGAACGCCCGGCCAAGTTTACACAAGCAGAGCGCTACTAGCGCCGCGTGGCGAACCCACAAAGTAGTAGTCGGGACTCGGCAGGGCGGAAACGGCTTCGGACTGTGTGTGGCCCTCGCCGACCTGCGTCCGTCTGTCTGTCTGTCCTGCGGCCACTTTTAAACCTACCTTTCTCCCATTCCGGCCACGATTATCACCCTTCCCACTTCCGCCTCGGCCACGATTCCACTCACAGCACAGTCCGGCGGCCCGACGGCCGAGCGGCCGAGCGGCTGGTGGGGGTGGGGGGGGGGGGGGGGGGGGGGTCTGGGCCCAGCTGCCGCCATGCAGCACGGCATTTCCTGTCGGGCTCCGAGGCACGTGATATAACTGTCACAGCAGCCCATCCCCCGCGCGGCCCGCAACCCTTGCGGTGCTCGCTGCTACCAACACCTCATCTTGTCCCCATCCGTCGCCGTGTCTCGCAAACCAAAGTTTGGCCGGAGACTCCCCCGGAGGGCTGACTGTCGCGCAGCAGGCGGCGGGCAGAGCCAGCAGAGCGCAGTCGGGTGAAAGTGTTAGGTAAACTCTTCATTGTCACTTTCTGGGGAACAACAACAACAACACACACACTTCCCGGCGAACGGGCGGCGGAGTGTGCGGCGCACCTGTGTGCTAGACGAGGACGAGTGAGTGGCTCGCTTTGATTAACGGGCAGGACAGAGAGGGAGCTCATTGAGCGGTGGAGGGTCGCTCATCCCATTGAAAAGACACAGTTTTGTGAGAACCCTGCTGAGACGTGCTAGAATTGGTGAGCCAAAAAAAAAAAATTGATAAGAGCGACAATATTTAAGAAAATAGAATGAACTTGACACCAACTATTTGGTATAATTATACTGCTGGACAAAAAAAATCCAAGGCAACGATGTTAAGGAGAAACTGGAAAAAGAAAAAGAAAGAGATGCGACCGGATTGTTTATTTACTGGTTAGCGTGTAAACCATTTCGAACGAAGCGTTTTACTCCTCTCCTTTACTTCTGTCGACGATTAATAATGCACCGTTTCAATTAAAAGTTGGTGGCAGGTAATTTGCTTTCAGACACGCACGCTACGTGGGAGTCTCAGGGATAGGTGCCCCCGGATAATGAAGTTTTTCTTTCCTTTAAAGGGGATACATAATGCCATGTTGAGCCAGTCGGGCTGGCCGGAGTGCTTTCCTTAACTCACTCAAACTGGAATCTCGAATGGCGTGCGCTCGAACGTTCGTCGACCTGTCGCGCGGCTCTCGAAATCTCTTGTGCTCAAACTTTGCAGACACATTATCAGCCGGGGCGGGCTGCTCCGACAGAAGAACGAGAAAAAAGTGAAAAAAATAAAATAAAAACAAACAAACAAAAAAGAGGCAGTCAGTCTCGGTTTGTTTGTAAGTCGTTTTTCACGTCTCGATTATTTCTTAATTGACGCCACACTGGGACTGCTGCCTTAAATGCGCGTTCCCAAGAAAGGCTGTCGAAAGGAAAGAATAGCGAGTCATGACCAGGGGAGCGGGGAAGTTGGGTGACTATATTTTTTTCGAAGTTTGTGCGGACACCTGAAATGTGTTCCGAACATCCAAGCTGCAAGACAAGCAATTAAGATCTTTCTCCCGGGGCACAGCGTCGAAAGTGGCAACCAAAATTTTCACAGTGCATGTGAACTTATCCATGTTCAAAACGCGTCTGGGGTCGTCCGCCCGCACTGGGCATTGCCTGGTCAGAGTACGGCGGTGGCGGCGGCACTCGAAAAGTTTGGCAGTGCTCCTGGAATGTACTGGGACGCGCGACGCGGGGCGCGGCGCCCACCAAACGGCACCACCATCGTCGCGGGGCACATCGCGGCGACGGGGAGCGGCGTCGCTATACTTGTGGCAATGGCCCAGTACAGCAGCCGGCAGCAGTCGTCGCCGCGATGTGTGTCGCGCGAAGTTGGTGTCGCCTCCTTGACTGCTTGCTTCAACGGCCCAACCCCCCTCCCTCCCCCCGGCCCAACCCGGCCCAACGGCGCGGCCGGGGGTGGGCTTTGGATCACTTTGTCACGGCGGCCAAGATGGATAGACTTACTTCGCTCACGGCGGGCCATATTGCAAACCAACTGATAGGCCCTCCAGCGAAGCACAGCGAAGCACAGCGAGGCTTCCTCATCGGCAAGGCCAATAAATTTCCGCTGCCACACAATGAAATACGCCAAAGCCGGCGAAGATGTGACGCGCGAGCGCGCCGCGGCGCCGAGCCAGACTGCCAGGAGGTCCACAAACCGCGTCTGTCTGTCTCTCTCGCACCCCTGCGATGCTCCGGGACGCCCCATGAGCGCAAAAGAGACCGCTCGGCAGGTGAAGCCTGTTGTTGTAGCGTGCATTAATCAGCGTTCGGAGGCGGGCTGATTTGTTGTAACGCAGTTTCTTGCAGCTCCAGCCAGCAGGCACTAAAAACGCCCTCAAAGTTATCCCAAGGCCAAGTCGGCCAAACGCTGCGAACCCCCGGGCGTCTGCGTGTCTCAGAGCCGTGGGGGCGTGGGGGCCTGCTTGGGGGCGGCGGAGCGCGCGGGCGGCGGCTGCGTCGCGCTGGCGACTTACGGCCGGCAGGCCGATTCCGAGTTGTGCTTCGCGCCGCTGTCTCTCTCCACCACCCCTAAGGGACGCCGCGTGAGAGAGACAGAGCCACGGACTCCGTTCGGACCCGGCCTGCGGCCTGCGGGCTGCGGGCAGGGTGGCGGCCCCATAACTGGCTGGCCATTATAGGCCTAAGGCGTGCGACACTTTGCGATATTGTACAGTGTTATTGTCAGGTGCGCACTGCCGTTCCGTTTCCTTAATGAAAACGCGGCGTGACGCATGCCGCCGGTCACCGAGCACCTCGCCGTCGGCGCGGCGCCGACTGGGCCTCGACCGCCTCGAGCGGGCTTGGCGGCAGAGACGGAGCGCAACGAAATAAGTTGGCCGACCGTGGGTCACGAAGCGAAGCGGGCGTGCTGACGCACGATGGCCGAGTTGGCGGGGTGCAGGGTGAGGCGGGGCGGGGTGGGGCGGGGTTGGGCGGGGCGGGGTGAGGCGGGGCGAGCTGCGACGTGCTGCTGCAGTCCGCACAGCCACCGGCGGGCCCTAGCAGGTCCTGGCGCCGACGGCGCTGCAGCAACGCATCATTTTTTTTCCTCCCCTTCAGCTGGTAATGAAATAAGTACGGCAGCCTGTTCCTCCCCCTCCCCCTCCGCCGCAGTCTCGCCCGGCGCAGCCGCCCCAGAAACAACCCCTTTCACAACCTGTCGTCTTCCTCGCTCCTCGGCGGCGGCCCGGCCGCCTCCTTGCATCCCGACACCAGGTAGAGCCCCCCGGGGGGCGCAGTGCCTCGGCACTGGTGGGGCCGCCGGCCCTGCGACGCATAAACTACCCCTTCTGCCGCCGCGGGGCATCGGCAGGTAGGGGAGGGGGCGGCGGCAGGTTGCGTGCGCAGAGCGGGCCCACGTCGTCCCCTGGAGGCTGCCCACCCACCCCGCCCCGCCTGCCCCGCCATAGCATGACTTACAAACACTCTGGCCGCTCGGACGGCGCGTACCTACCCAGGCCAGGCGCGGTGTTGCGCTGCAGGCGGACCCCGCTGTCGTCGCTCATTCACTCTGGGAACGTCCCACCGTTACAGACACTGTGGTCGAGAGCGTCTGTGCGCCGAAACCAAAGCCCAGGAGCGGAGGTTCGAATACTACCACATCTTACGCAGATTTCGATGGTGATTTTTTTTTATTAGTCTGGCCACACGGACAGTCCCGCTAGGACCGTACATTTGAATGACACTCGCTCCGGTCTGATAATTGATGAAAAGACTCAGTGTTTATTCTGTTCACATTTCGGTTCCCATGGCGGCGGGCTGCGCGGCCGTGGCGCGAGCGGGCGCGATGCGGGCCGGGGCACGGCCTCCTCCTCGCGCAGAAGTGCCTCGTCTACCCCGCACCCCCATGGAACGCCCCTCGGGAGCGAGAGAGACAGTGCGATGGAACCACACGCACTGTACCGAGACGGTTCGCAAGCAGCCTATGCTGCGCGCGTCTGGCTGCGCCGACGATATCCAAAGGGTTGGCCGCGGCCGCGCGACGCACAGCCGAAGAGAGGCGGGGGAGGCGAAGGGGTGCACGACGCGGCAGCGGGGGGCGATTCTAAAGCATAAATTACAGCTCGAAATTAGAGCCAGGCTCGTGTGGGCACACGGAGCACACGCAACAGATTTTCCACTGAATACGAGAACGCGCATGTGGCACGGCGCGGCAGAGCGAAGCGGCCTGGCAGGAGCTGCGAGCGAACACGCCGCGTGGAATCAAGAGACTAACCAACACTGCCTCCAGGAACGACCTTAAGCTTGGTGGCCCCGCGTTTTTGCCACACGCTTATAGCTGCCCCTTTCCTCTTTTTCTGGTTTCGTTGTTGTGATGTCCCGAACGGGGGACAAGCAGACAAGCAGCCGCTGGCTCGCCGCTCTCATGAATGGCGTTTTAATTGCATCGCCGGCAGCAGCGTCCAGCCAGCCCGCTGGCGATAACGCCGAGAGCAGCGCTCCGAGGGTACTCGAACCCCGGGAACAAGGTGGGAAAAAAGAACGTATCAGCGATGAAATAATGGTGTAGTCAGGGAGCGGCTGCGCTAAAATGCATACAGTGATGCAGTACGTCACCAGGGAGGACTTGACTTCAAATCGCTTGGACTAAAAATGATTTGAGAACTTAAATCTAGACACAGGTTGAGCCGTGGTGAATCCTGTATTAGCTCACTCTGTGCTGCGTCACAACAACTGCGTTAGGCGAGTCATTAAAGGCGTGTGTGGTCCGACCAGTCGGGTCCGGCGATCGACTCCCAACGTCTCATTTTTTTTTCCCGACTGGCTACCCCTCGGTGACATAACGGACTAGCTGACCGACGCAAAGTGTGTTTCGGGCGAGTGCCGCCGTACCAGAGAACAGATCCACATCACTGTGAGGGGTGCGCGTCCGCAGATACGGCCGCGGGGCCGCAAAACGAAAATACACGTTGAGTGACAAGGTCGTCCAGCGGGAGGGTTTTTCGGGCGAATTAATAATATCCTCTCCTCTGCCGCCGCCGCTCGATTGGACTCTTTTTTCCGACCGTATGCCCCGCTGCTCGCGCTGAGTTTTTAATTACGGCCACCTCCAATAAGCCCTGGCCTGGAGCCTGCTCGGTGTCTCTCTCGCAGCCCAACGGAACGCCCCGAGGGAGACGCAGCGACGCGCAACAGAATGCAGTGATTCGTGCGGCTGATTTTTAATCTGCAGTATCGCGCGTGTCACAACCCCACGTTGCGATGGGAAAAAAAGGCTTACAGATTAACTGTCTTTATCTGAGCCCTTTACTCGGGTTATCATTGTCTCGCAGGAGCTCAGCGTTCCTTCCAGGGAGCGTCTGTCAGTCTGCCCCTCACTGAGCATGGCAAACAGGCAAACCGATGAGAAGGATGTCCCAATGCTCGCATTCTAACAGTGTGGGTGCATAATTAAACCCCCCTCGCCGGCGTCGTGATCGATCCACTTAAAGCCTGAGACAGAGAGCGTCCCCTGCAAATGGACGTGTGGGGTCGGAGGGTTAGCTGGTACCCGTCCAGTCGGCCACTACGTTCTTCTCCTCGTGCTCATTTAGTGAAGTCAACCCCCCTCGCGTCGCTCTTTCTCTCTCGCACAGGGGATCCGTCCCGTTAGAGTGCGAGAGGGACAGCGCGGCTATCTCGAGTGCGTCTGACCTTGTTTCAACTGATGTCGGTCCGTGATACTTCGAGACCTGCCTCCACCATTTTGGCGGTCTTTTGGCTCATTTCGCGCGCATGCACCCTGCGGGGACCCGCCGCTTGGTACGGTTCGTTACCTCAATAACCCCCTCCAGACGCAGCCGCGCGCCCCGCCGTGCCCCGCAGTGCCCCGCCGCGCCTTGTTCGATCCAACCACACCCTAACCTAGCCAAATCGCCCCACCCCGCCCCGCCGCCATGTCTTGAAGCCATGACCACGCCGGGGCCCAAACTACCGTGGAACATGGCAACAGCGCCCGGAGCGGCCGCGGCAGTGCCTATGGCAGCCTTTGGCGTGTGCCGAGGCAAACAATGGAGAGGCAGTGCAGCCCGACAGGGTAGCTGCTACACTACAGCATCAGCGCGGGAATGGGTTCGGCCCGTCGAGCCCCTCCACCGAGCCCAGGGTCGCTCTCCTGGTGTTCTTCTGCAGCCTGGCCCTGGCCTGGCCCCGCGACGCATCCTTGCCGCTAAGCCGCTTAAGATCCTGCTACGGGGAAGCCCACCCCGGTGAAGATCACCACAAACAACAACAACAACAGCGGTGGTCTTCTGGGGGCTTGCCGCGTATTTGTGAGTGTGTGAGTTTGAGCGCGTGTGTGACAAATCTAACCGTAATCTTTTTATCGTTTGAGCAGCGTCGTACTTCAGACACCACAGACCAGTGGACTGGTGGTGGCGTGCGAAAAGCCGACGCGCCGTTGGCGTGCGGTAGCGTGCACGCGCGGCGGCGTGTCCGCGGACAAATCGTTCACTTCCGTTCAGTGAGCAGCGGGCTGATTTCGAACGGTGCTGCCTGCCGCCGCGCTGACGCTCTGGCGTCCCGCGGGACGCACCGTGAGTGCGAGAGAGACAGAGCGGCGCTAACGGCACTCTGTCCAGTCCGCGGGTCGATGTCGCGGCGCCACTCGACGCGTCGCGACCGCGGGTGGCGTGTGCGTTGGAAAACAACAAGGGCCCGCGTGACGAGCGTGCTCGCTCTGTCTCTCTCGCTCCCACGCGGGCCGCGGGCCGAGAGCGAGAGGGACAGAGCAAGCGCGGTGCGGGACTTCCCTGTACATACGGTCCAATCTGGAGCCCTAATCCCCACGGCGCCTCGCCACGCACGCTCACTCTCACGCACACATGCACGCTCACACACGCTCTCTCTCTCTCTCTCTCTCTCTCTCTCTCTCTCTCTCTCTCTCTCTCTCTCTCTCTCCCTCTCTCTCTCACACACACACACACACACACACACGCAAGAACGAACGCGGGGGGGGGGGGGGGGGCGCTACTTTTCGCACTCACGCGCGTGCCGCAAGACGGGGCGAGGCACGAGCAGTTAACCGCAATTAAGGCGAGTATGCAAATAAGGCCGCAGGAGCCGTCAGCGACTCGCCCCCTCTCTACCTTTTCTTTCGCCGTAAACTTGGGTCGGGGCGGGGCGCGGAAATCCTTATCAACGCACTTCCGCCTGCTCAAGTCACTGCAGCGGACATGGCGGCGTCACTGATAGATGACGCCAATCAACGAACGGGGTGGCCGGCAGGGCGGAAGAAAAATGCGGCAGCGTTTCGCTGTTTCGCCGCGCCGCCGCCGCCGCCGCCTTGCCTCCAATATCGTCGCTGCGGCGTGGGCGGCCTACTGGGCGCGGGGCGGGGCGGGGCGGGGCTGGCCGCCCGGACGGTTCAATTTCGGTGCCATCATTTCACCAGAAGAAACTGCACGCCTGAGACCTTTACAAAGTAGTTTGTGTGTATGTAAGGTGCGGTCACATTTTTTGGCAGTACAGCAGTCATCAGCTGTGCAAAACGGAACGGGCTGCGGCACTTCGGTCCTCGAGCCGCCCACTCCGACCGTGAGGAGCAGGAAAAAATTAAACGCCGGGGCAACGAGGGAAAGACGCGAGATATGAGTAGTGCCGCTGGGAGCGACATCAAAAATGCAGGCCCCATTCCGCGCTGCAGCGGAACGGGGCGAATTTCACCTCCACAAAGTCGCCATTCGCTGTGCTGCAGTGCCGCCGAGTTATCTATAGCCCAGCCCCGACCGCAGAAACAATACTTTCGGAGAAAAGAGATATTATGCGTATTGGACTAAGAGGACACCCACACACACGCACTCACGCGTGCACACACGACGCACACAGACACACAGTGCAGGCTCACGGACACGGAGACAGGCACGCACACACACAGACTCTCGCTTTCCATGATATTGGATGTTTTCCCTTAGCCCCCACGCAGCAAACCACTGCGGCTCGCCTTGCACTCGACCACCACCGCTGTGTGTGTGTGTGTGTGTGTGTGTGTGTGTGTGTGTGTGTGTGTGTGTGTGTGTGTGTGTGTGTGTGTTTTACTCCGTGACCACGCTGCACGGCGATGCGGTGGTGGGCGGTACGACGCGCCACCGCCGACGTAAAAAAGATAAGCAACATTTTAAGGAGCACTGAAACGCAGATGTCCCTCCCCTTCCGGCTGGGGCTCTCGTTTCGGAAAAAGAAGTGGCGCATTTGCGATTAAGATTGGGGCTTTCCGGGCGGCGGGGACGCGGGACGGGGACGCGAGGGCGCGGAGTCACCGGAGGGGGGGGGGGGGTCTGGACGTGGTCCCAGAGGAGAGGGCGGAAACAGATAGGAGGGTGCACCGGGCGGCCGGGAGTACCGGTGGGTTCACTGTGGCGGAAACCCCTCCAGACTGGTTCGGGTTCAGCGTCAGTCGCGGTGCGTACCCTAAAAGTACCATAGAGAAGATGCTCTATATAGTCTGTTGAAAATTCTCTATTATCTCGTTGCGTAACTTTGTGCGTAACTTACCTTTCAAAATTTGTTGTTCCCTCATAGGCCTTTGGGTCCAGGTTTCCCCTCCAGGTTCCCATTCGCGCACCACTCCGCACCACCCCGTGTTATCATGTGTGGAGCCGGTCGGGAAGGCAGACAAAGGCAATTGTTTTATTGGGCCATGCGTCCCGGCCGCCGGCCAGCAGGCCGATTTCAAACGGCGCTGTCGTCGCTCTGTCTCTCTCGCGTCCTGCGGGACGCCCCGCGAGTGCGAGCGAGAGAAGCCACTGTTCGGAATGAGCTCGCTGGGCGCGGGGCCCAGTGGGAGTACATTGGCAGCACAAAGCCGTATTATTATTGCGTTGGCACGGGACATGTCCAGCGACCTGTCCGGCCAAACAAAACTCAGCGCGCCTTCAGACTCCCCCTCTCTGCTGCTCCCTTCCCCCTCCCTTCCCCTGGGGCGTTAATAATCTTAATCGTCGGACGAGACGTTACATGCCCCAGACATAATCAATTTCCTCAAGCAGTTGGTCGCACGCAGAGCCCTGCCTTCCGTGTCCTTGGCCAGATGAACGCGTGCGTGCGAGCGTGCGGGAGGGGCGACACCGAGTCCGTGGGCGTGCGCCGTGCGCGTCTCCCTCGCACCCCTTCGGGTGGGACAGAGACAGAGCGGGCCGGCGGGATCAGCGAGCCAGACACGCGAGGCCCGCGGCGCCGCGCCACGCACGTGCGCCACGCGTGCGTGCGTGAGCGAGAGCGGTAATGCCAACTTGGCAATAATTTGTCCGATTTGTGAGACACGCGGGTGATGTGAGCAGGCCGCCAAGGTCAGGGCCGCGGAAGCAGGGCTGGCGGTGACGGCGCACCGCGACGCGCCGCGACGCGGAGCATCGGCCTGACAGTGAGTGAAGCGGTCACGTCATGAGTCGGTGGCAGCCGCGGACGAGTTGACGCGGCGAGTGGAGGACCTCAAACAAGTCGGAGGGGACTCTGGTGTAAATGACGTCAGGATTTTACGAGTAGAAAAATTTCTGGTCGTCCAAGACTGATGAGTTGAAGTGCTAGTGGTTTTTCCGCACCTCTGACTGCTTTTTTTTTCTGATTGGCACATGCTCTCATTGACTTTTTCTGCTTGAATTTGTTCAGAAATTTTCAGATTTGAGTCCTGAAGAGCTGAAAAAAAAGATACTTTTTGTGACCCAAAGCCTGTAGCAGACTCGTGGGAGTAGCGGAGGCCTAGTTTCCGAATGCATGCAAGGCTGTTGTTTGCGCGCCTAGCCGGTCTGCGGCCAATCAGGGCCCCACCCGAGGGCACCCGAAGGTAGCACCCGAAGCTTCGGGGCCGAAGGGCCGCAGGGATGAGACGGGTCTCGGGCATGTTTACGCGCTCGCGGCCGCTTGCCCGTTCGGCCGGCAAACGCGATATAGTCTCTGCGAGAGCCGCTTCTGGTTGGGCGGCTGTCACGAATCGGTTCGGTAGGGGTACCCCGAAAGCAGGGCCCAGAGGGTAAGGGGCCGTGGAGGGTTGCTGTTTTTCTTGCCAGCCCACAGATCGCCGCGCTCGCGGCTCGGGCGGGGTAGTTCTACAGAACCCAAGGGCGGCGCGGCCCTTGGCTCGGCGTGCCGGCGTGCCCAGGCGTGCCCAGGGCAGGGATGGCGCCGTTGTTTGCAACTTGCTGGAACGCTGGAACGCGTCTCCCTTCAATCAGGCCGAGTTGGAGTTCGGTCGCGCCGTCCCTCCTCGTTGGGGTGCACAACGCGCACCGCGCCTGGAGTATATCCAGCAGAGTGCTTCCGAGGGCCGCTGTGTCTCTCTCGCGCTCGTGGGCCGGGTCCGTGCAGGTGCGAGGGAGACAGGCGATGGATCGCCGCGTGGACGGACTCAGCGGTGTCTCAGGCGGCTCTTCCGTCTCAGCGCCGTGCCTGGAGTCTGTCTCTGGCTTGCCGAGCGGTTCGACTGCGCACATAGCAACGGAGAAAAAAAAAACACATGGGCGAAAAAAAAAAAACAACTTCTAATCAGCTACGCAGACTTTGTAATGCCTTACACAATCCGGTGTTTTCATTAGGGGGGGACTTAGCGTGCAGTCTAACTGCCGGCGTCACGAACTTTCCACGTATTTCGCTCTCTCCGGCGGCCTCTGGCTCCTGGCCTACATTACGTAAAAATGCACTAATGACGACTTCATGCCTAATGACATGCAACGGGACTCGTGCGCGTCCCGTGCGTGTCCGTCCACTCGCGTCCACACGCTCTCCAATCGTGAAACCTTGCCCGGCTCCCGCCGCAGGGTAACGTTCACCGCGCGAAGCGTCATTGTTCGCAATCGTCCGTGTTGCGGCGCCCGCTCCGCTCTCTCGTGCCGAGATTATCGGAAGTATCGAACCAGCCAACCCAGCGACTCGTTTAGGGAGATATGCGCCAAAGACTACAGGCAGAATGGGACTATCACGAAATCTGTGTGTGCGCGCACGCGCACCGCGCACACCCCTCTACAACAATCGCACCCCTTGGACACAGAGGTATGTGCGCCGTCCAACCCTCTGCTATAGGGCAATCTCTTATCACCGGCTGACAGCGAGGTGGTGAAACACGCACTGCGCGCACACACACACACACACACACACACACACACACACACACACACACACACACACACACACACACACACACACACACACACACACACACACACACACGCCAGCAACCACGCTGCATAGCAGAGACCTAGGCGCCATCCCCATTACACAGTGCGAGAGCCCCGCGCCTCTCATTCTGCCGTCATCACTCCCCCCCCCTTCTCTCCTCCGCAGACCGACATAGTCCACACTCTTCATTTTCCCACGACGCGTCCACCGGGCCGGGATGAGGGGGATGGGGGTGGGGGAGGTGCACCCAGCATGGGCTGGACACTGCTGTCAGAACTCACGGGATATGGGATGGGGCAAAGCCTCATGGGATGCACAGTTGATGCTTCCTGGCCGAAAGGATTATATTCATAGTGGTGCAGTACCCGGGAAAGTCAAGTCTCCAAGCCAACAAAGCTGATGTGAGCTACATGCCCACGGCAACTGCGATGGCTGAGATCTTTGAGACTTCGGTCGTCATGAGTAGGGTCGGGCGATCGAATCCCCTCGTTCCTCACCTTTTTTCGACTGGCTCACCAGGGGTCAGTGCGAGGCCAACATCGCCGAAGCATCTGCACCAGACCCTCAAGTCCTAGGTTCAACATCCAACATTTATTATTTTTCACTGCCCTCCCCAGTGTGCTTCAAAGCCACAGCAATGCGCGGTGACCATCACTTGCCGTGGTGGCTGGTGGTGTCGACGTGTCGGTTCCCCGGAACATGGATCGGCGGTTCAAATCTTATTACTTCACAACTTTTTTCTCTGACCGCTGCATATTGTCACGTCAAGAGCCCGCTTCAATCGGGGTCAGACATGAGCCGTGGTGGCTGAGGGCGTTAAGGCGTCCGACCCCGACAGTTAGATTCGGGGATCGAATCCCGATATCTCCTTTCATTTTTCGACTGGCTTCCTCCCACTGCGACTCAAACCCGTCGTCCAACACTCGGCAGACGTGCAAGTCAGGGTGGTGTAGTGGTCTAGGCTCAATCCAGGCCATTACACCCGGGTGTCTAAAAAGCAGTCCGCTTCGGCGGATTGGCCTCGGCACTGGTTCGATCCCCGATCGAGCCAGCCACTCGAAATTGGTCGCGAGTGGGTCCATTCCGATTCGTCGGATGGAGTTGATAAGTCCTTTGAAGCTGGCCCACTGACTGCATGTTCGGGTCTGGGAGCGCCGGACAGCGGGTGTACCATTTGGGTACCGACCAGCCTGCGCAAACAAAAGCTCCCAAAACTACTCTCTCTCTTTCTTTCTTTCTCTCTCTATCGTCTCTGCCTTACTCTACTCTGCCCATGTTGGGCCGTGTCGGCGGCTCGGGTCCTACTGGGTCCCCCGGCGTACGATATCGAAGTCGCTGGATCGGATTAACCCCAGTTACCTGATAGCACCGGTTCCCATCCCGAACACCGAAGTAAAGCAGGAGGCCTCCCCACTCAGACTGGGGAGGGGGTGTAGAGTTCCATTTTTTAAAATTTATTTTTAGTTAAACACGATCGCCAGCGCCTGGGTCCACCGTTTCCCATATCCGAACACCGAAGTTAAGCAGAATAATAATAATTTAGAAATAGCAATAGGCCAAAAAATTGAAGTACACAAAAAAAATAAATATTCGGTCTATTCTACAAAACATTTGATTTCGTTTGTCCATCGACAAAATGACCGAATTATTTGTACGACGATTTATCGTCAGTCAATCGACTGTTACTCCCCTTGTCGAGGTTGGCCGCCGATGCGACTGCATGGCTTTGCTGTCACAGAACCTCTGGCAAACCACCAAAATGCATGCGAGAGAACAACGCTTAGCGATTGAACCGAGGCACCGCCCTGCAACGCCAACCTTCAGCCCTTGTAGCAATGTGACCCGATTTCCCAACAGAACGGTTCCCGCGATTCAATGGCCAAATCATTCCAGAACAGTCGCTGTGTGGCAAAAGCTGAAGAGAAACCCACCACTATAATAATTCTGGTCGCCCTCGGCGCCGCGCGGGACAATATCTAGTGAAGGAATTATTCGCTGCCATGCCTCAATACCCAATACCATTTCTCACTCAGTGTGCTGTGCGCTGTGTGGGTAGAGAGCCAGAAAGACGAACATGTTCGTTTGCTTTCGTGTCTGGGTGTATGTATGTGTGTGCGCATGCGCTCAAAATAGTGCAGCCTTTTCAAAAAGGAAAAATTTCGCCTCAGTCGCCTCACACACCTTCAGCCATCCCCGCGCTGCGCTCCGCCAAGGCAAATACAGACGCATTTTAACAAGTGTGTGCCGACGCGCCCCCAAAGGGACAGAGAAGGGGTGGGGGGTGGAGAGATAGATAGATAGAGAGAGAGAGAGAGAGAGAGAGAGAGAGAGAGAGAGAGAGAGAGAGAGAGAGAGAGAGAGAGAGAGAGAGAGAGAGAGAGAAAGAGAGAGAGAGAGAGAGAGAGAGAGAGAGAGAGAGAGAGAGAGAGAGAGAGAGAGAGAGAGAGAGAGAGAGAGAGAAAGAGAGGGAGATGGGGGGGGGGGGGGTTACGCGAGTAAGTCGGAAACTACATGCGAAGGCACGGCTGACTCGCGGTCAACGACTGAGCTGCCTTCGCCGCGTCAGTAGGGTTGCCTACGCCGCTATTGGCAGGTGTCTCCGCGCAGCGAAGTCCACACCGTGGAAACCAGAGCGTGTACAGCACTCTGTTGCACTGCTGCTGGGCGTGGGCGGGAACAAGTAATTCTACTAATGATGCGACTGATCTTTGTTTCTGTTTGCTGGATTCACTCACACATACACGCGCCTCTATTCCTCCCTCCCCCCCCTCCCACACACACACAAACAAGCGCGCGCGCGGGCCTCCACGCGGATGCAGTGAGTCTAATGATCTCGGGAATGGGGGCAGCAGTGTACGTGGCACAAGCAGGAGCCCTACGACGCGTCCTCGTGCCCTTATTTTGGTTACATAGAAAAGAAAGACAGCAAGCCGTAGTTTGTGGTGTCGTGTCTTCTGTGCCGCTTGGTCACAATTATATTTCACGACCGAAAACAATGTCCGCAGTGTGTTCGTGATTCGGCGCCAACAATGGGGGCGGCCCGGGCGGGCCTCGTCGCTCGGGACGTCCGGGGCGATGCAAAACGAGGAGGGGGTGGGGGTGGCTGGGGTCCGACCGCCGCCGGGCAGGGCAGGGCACGCCAGCCCCGGGCATGCGGGCCGCGGCCGAACATTGCCACCTTATTGAGTTACGGACTCGCAAAAGACGGAAAGGGTTTGTCGCGGCGTCGCGGAGGCGGCCAGGAAGCAGGGCCGGGCACGGTGACCGGATGTAGCACCGAGGAGATGGCGAAACCCATCGAGGACCGGCCACCCTCCCGTTCGACGGAGGTGGCACGGTGACAAGAAGATGCACTGATGACTGGAAGTAGCACTTGAAGCGGTTGAGGCAGGGTTCTCGCCGACGAGCCTTCAGCGCTGCTGGATCCGACTAGCACGTCTGCGGTCTCAAGATCACACTGACCACCCCGAAATTGGGGGCAAATCAAGTTAGCAGTTCGACCTGACCTGGTCCGCCGTGGCGCCGGACTTGTTCGCAGCGGCTTGCTCTGCTCCGGCGTGCGGTATTGGTGTTTCCCTGCGCCTTCATTCTGAGCTGCTTTTAATTGTGCCCGCTGGTCACAGCGGTCCGGGCCGTCCTCGTCACTGGCCAGCGGTCTGCCAGCTCGCAGCCCCCGGGGCGACACGCCCCCGCACGCCCCACGACGCGGAGGCCCCCGTGGCTGACCACTTCCACCGCGGTAATAGCAGCACAGGCTGCATTGGGGTAAAGACCTGTGAGGCCCATTAGGTCTCGACCCTCGTTGTCGAGTTTCCGGCATTTTTCTCTTGGCTCGGATTACCTATCCGGCACAGCGGACCTGTAGATCGGCGGATCGACACCTGTCGCCGGATGGCTGTTGCTTGTTATTTTCTTTGCCGGCCGAGGCGGCGACCACCGTTCGTTCCTGTCGGCGAATGCAAAGCGAGCGCCGACGGCAGTGAAACGCCACCCGCGAAACGAATGTCAAAGAATGCTGTTACGTTATTCGCAGGGTGGAACGCAATCTGCCGGCGTCACGCCGAAATCTTTCATCGCGCTGAGGGATTGTCAAGGAATCAGGTTGGAGAGGGTTAGTGAAAGGCGCAGCAAGGGAGGGGCTCGCCGATACACAAAGGGCACCTCTTCTGTCGCCAACAGTGACCGACTTGGGGTGCATTGGGGGGTCGAAGTGGGGGGTTAGTCTTGGGCCAGCCCCAAGGGTCCGAGGCAAAACCTCTCGGAGGCGACACCCCCGGACACCCCTCACCACCCTGACAGCCCAGGCGGCCCTGGCGGCCATGGCTACCGCTACGTCCAACACTTCGGCCCGACGCCACCACCAGGCAGGTCGAAGGGGGGCCTGGCCCATCCACACGACGAGAAAGACGTGGAAGAAGGGAAGGAAAAAACAGATTAGAAGAAAGAAACAACGAAGAAGTCATGCGCGGCGATCTGTCTCTCGTTATCAGACCGAGTAATTGTATTAATTATCGCAATCACTGAGCCCTGAGCCTGTTGCGTCCCTTGTTAGCCCGTGCCCTCTTTCGGGTGAACGGCGCGGGGCGGCGGCGCTCCGGCGGTCCGCCAGTCGTAGCTTTCAATCCACTTGTTCTGGCGCAGCGGGGGGCTGCACGCTGGGCGGTCCACCCCGCCGCCAGCCCTGCCAGCCCCGCCAGGGCCGCCAGCCCCACCAGGGCCCCGCCAGCAGGCAGCACCGTACCATTCGTAAACGAGGCCGTCGTCCTGATAACGGTTTACTGCTCCGTGCATCAGATTAACTTGCCGGCGTGCCGCCCCCCGAGGGGCCAGGGGGCCCCGAGGCCGAAGCGTGGAACTCTCCGCCCGCGCAGAATGTGACGAGTACAAACCTGGCGTAGTTGGGCAGTGTCACAGCGGGCCAGGCAGGTGCGTCGTCCTCAACCGGGTCAGTCTGTTTATCATGTAATTAATGAGAAACCCATCTAAAAAAACGCGCCAAAAATAAAACCACAAATTTATTTTTTTAATAAAATTGTCTTGGACTTAATGGGGCGCAGATTGAGGCTGCGTCTTCGCCCCTTGCATCTGACTATGAAAAGTGGACAAAAACACGGAGGCCGCTTTGAAGTGATAATTATTGTGAGGGGGGTGGGGTAGGGGGACGAACAACTCTCCGGCGCCAGTCTCGGTGTCCCGAAGCCTTGTAGCTCGGCGTCTTCGTCTGGGGAGCCTTGAAGCCCCGGCCTGGGTGGGAAAGACCGTGGCACCTGCCTCACTGTAGCAATCCGAGTGCCCCAGCCTAAAGGATTCGCGCCAATATCTTACCAGTGAGTTATTACTGTATCTTGGAAACGGCTCGAGGTAGGAAAGTGATGTGTGCGGATGGTTGGGCCCAAAATAGAATTCCCAAACTGTCATCCCAAGTTTTTAGGCCCTATACTTCTACGTCGAGTCGTTTAGGATAAACAGAAATAACGTTAATTACAAAAGCGCCTCAGATCAGCGATACAATGGTGGGACTGGTGAGGTGAGGTCAGGTTCCCTATCCAGTTCATTTGTTTTCCAATTTTTCGGCCCATTCGACAAGAGATTGTCGTGGCAGTAATGACTTTGGTTGACTGGCTCTGCTTTGTTGTGCTCGAGGCCATTCTTTGCCTTCGGCAGCGCGCTGTACGTGCTGATACAGTCTGCGACGGAGAGAGATGGTCCGGCCTATGCAGCGGCACAATGCGCAACGAGAGCCTCGAGAAGGAGGGGGGAAGAGGCGAGGAACACGGTAAGATGGATGGAGCCGCCAGGTAATGTGTTCTTATCTCAGCAAGGTCCCACTCTTGTAGTGCCGTCCACCTCTCTTTTTCCGTCGACATTATTTGTCTCTCTTAACGGCAAGAAAACCGCTCCACGTCCCCCTGCCCCTCTCTCCCGGCAGGGCAAGGGGCCTCTCCAATATCGCCTTGTACGACCCGGGCGGGCCATCCGTACTGCCCGTCTCTGGGTCAAGAGCTCGTACATCGTGCATGGGGCGCAAGATTAAGTGATCCGCCCTATTGGACTGGCGAACCTTTCTCTTTTTCGAGCCTGTCCACCGAGTCTCTTTTTCTCCTCCGGATGGGGGGCAGGGTGAGGCTCACAGTGGACCACTCGCCGTCCTCCGGGAGCGAGAAGATCGGCTCCATCCACCGGCTGGGATTGTCCAGGGCGCCCTTCACGTCGCAAAGTGGCCCAGAAGACCCAGTCCCCAGTCCGGCAGGTGGACTTTTAGTCTGAACACTTTAGAAGCTTTCTGAGAAGGGAGTAAGTAACGTGCCGAGTGCCTAAATCAAGCACGTGAGGCGTGTGAATAGATGCCTCTTTCTACCTAGTCCCATTAAAATTTAAAAAAAAAAAAAAAAAAAAAAAAAAAAAAAAAAAAAAAATACGATTTCACGAAATCCTGGTAGTCACGAAGTTAATTTCATTTACGTTCTGGTTTAACAAAAATTCTTGAGGCTAGAACTGCGTTAAGTGGAGTTTAGTTCATGTGTGGTACAGTGTACCAGTGTCAATAAAACTAAAACTTACGTAGAGGGCCAGCTGCGTATTAATTCGTGTCGAAAATAGACATTTATTGCAGTTCTATGATACCTGAAGGTCAGGTTATTCACAGAAACGTGCAGTAAAATAATTCATTTCACCCAGTTTTAAATGATTTGAGGTTAGGAAAGTTCACAGCCGCCGTGTCTAGATCGTTTCGTCTTAGATTCAGAAGTACCATCAAACCTCGTTACAAGGAGTAGCTACACGCCCATTGTTTTCGGAAAGGAACTTATAGTCACACTCAAACTACACTAGGGAAAGTTTATTTACAAATGCATGAGCGAAGACACGCAGTATGATGACTTATATCACTCCGATTCCAAGAGTATTGAACGTTTGGGGTTGGCATTTCCGAAAACAACAGGGCCTGCGCGCAGGCGCGTGGGACACTCTGGCCAACAATCACCGACCGACAGGCCGATCCAAATGGCCACGCTCGAAAACAACGTCTATGCTATTGTTGGAGCTCTTCTAGCTGCAGTAAAAGACAATGTCGATTCGAACGCGCTTTTTCAGGGGAGCGAGCGTTTTTGGTGTAAGCTGTACAGAGGCGAAAAGGAGCGCTGCCATTGGTCGGATTCCATTTCCGGTGGCTCGGCTCCCCCCTCTCCCTCTGTTTTTCGCTGACGAGTCGAGTTTTGCCATGGAAACGGCGATTTCAACTCAAAATTGCTCAAAATTGGCCCTGCACTTTTCAACCAGATTTCACCAATGAAATCAGGGTACAAAGTTCTACCACTCTGCCAAGTCTCATCAGAATCGTATAGAGAATTTCGAAACTGCATAAGGGGCCAGACTGGAAATAAAAATTAAAAAAAAAAAAAAACCCAACCCCGGTGAGGCTATAAGGCTACTTCGTGCCTAAAAAAAAAAACCGTCTGGACTCCGCCACGAGTTGGGAGTCTATTTTCGCGGCAACGAAACACACCACGCTGGGTCGACCATTAGCCGGGCAACGCGATTCGACTTTCAACCCAGCGCGATTAATTAACCATGTTCGATAAAGAAAGAAAGTGTTGAACCGTAAGCCTGGCGGGCGCACTACCCATTAGCAGCCATGAATAATGCAGAGCTCTCGAAAAAGGTGCGCGTGGCGCGCATGCACACTCACTCACACGCACTCACAAAGTTGCTCTGCAACTTAATCATTGCACCTCTAAGGTTTTTGCTCATTTTTTTTTAATGTTAAGAGGCCAGGAGGCAGTCACTCATACAGCGCGCGCTATCAAACTTCCTCTTAACTTGATTTCTGCCCGGTCTACGCGACAACTTGCATGTCACGTGTAGACAGAACTACAAATGAAGCCATTATAAATAAAGCCAATGAAGCCTAATGCATAGAGAATTCCCAATGTTCTGAATTAGTGTGCACCGTAACTCAAAAACAAAACATCCACCTCAATTTATTTTAAGGCAGAAGAAAATCGAGCCCGTCTGCGTGGAAGTCTTGCCGTACATTCACCGCGGTGCCCCAATTAGGGCTCGGGCACGAGTGTGCTCTCCCTCTCCCTTCCGCTCTCCCTTTCGCTCTCGTCGTTAAGGGAGGCCGAGACACTTGGCGGTGGAATGAAGCAAACATTACAACACGCGTGTGCGAAGCAGTGCCGTGCCGCGTGGCTATCTGCGCCTTGCTACGACACGCCACACAAGGACTTGAACTCGCTGCTCTACTTTTGTACCCTTCAGGCGTTGATAGGAAGACCTGCAAGGACCCTCCCGCGCCCTGACACATGCATGGCATGAACAAAAAAAAAACACAACAAACATAAAAAACACACAAAAAAAAGGTTTTTTAATGCAATCTTCTTCTTTCATGAAATATCAGTGCAAGTTGAGAAATAATTTGCTGTTGATCTCGACGCAGCGTAAGCCAACAATAGAGCCGTTGGTGTTTCCCGTTACCTCGCAAGGTTATTTATACACTAAGTACTGCGACGGCGTAATTTCGGCTCGGGAGAAACTTTGCGGAACCTTCGATGAAAATCAATAGGACGCGTCGCTGGCTGCCTGAGCGTGGTTGCCGTGCATCTTGGAACGTATCATGCCAGCGGGCAGTAAAGTTGCCTGATTTATGGCACGGTGAGCAGACCTTATTGTCCCGTGCCATGAATGATAATCTGTTTGTGTTTTTATTATTGTTGTTGTTTTTTTCGGCTAGTTGTTATGCGTTTGCTCGCGAAAGGGAGCGCCATGAAAAACAAGGAATTGAATTATGTCTAATAGAGTCAGCCCAGCCGGAAGGGCGCCAGGCAAACATATCAGTGTCGGGGGCGGCGAGAAATGCATAGCAGCCTACTGCAGCAGAACAATCAATGAGACAAAGCCTTGCCTGGGAAAAAAATTCCCTTCTTTTCGGGAGGAAGAGATGAAATGGGGTTCAGGCGGTTAGCCCCATTCTCTCAGCTTTCCCGACACACACGTGTACACTCCTGCCACACACACAAACACACACACACACACACACACACACACACACACACACATGCACTCCGTGTTGACATGGGTTCCCCGTACATGGCATCAATTCTGGACGCTGGCATCCTCTTGTAAGCCTAGAGGCGCCACACAGACACACAGACACAGAGACACACAGACACACACACAGACACACACACACAGACAGACGGACACAAAAGGCGAGCTATTATCTTGTTGGTCGTTTTAGCATTTTGCACGTCTGTGCAGCCGCCCGCCAAAGTGAATGAACCGAAAACGCGGACCTGGGGTGGCTTAGCGGGTGGCTTAGCGGGTGGCTGAGTGGGCCGCCGAGCGAGGTCACGTCGCTGCAACTGCTGGTGCGGCGCGCAGTGGTGCAGAGGGGCTCTCCCGCCAGATGAAATATAAATCACGAAGGCGCTCCACCAATCGGCAGCTTCCGCTCGGCACGATCCTCCATTTTTTTTCCCACTCACAGACGTTGGCGGTGGCATCGGCCCACTGCGCAGCGCTGCCCGAGCGACTCTGCACTGTGCTCCTCCACGGCCAGCCAGCCGAGCGATCCCGCGAGGAGTCCTTCCATCGTTGTCTCGTCGATGCATTCGCGGCTCGTCTCGTCCTAAGAAGGGTATGTGTCTTCCGTGCCCCCACGCCCCGGCGACACTGCAGCGTCCACATGTCGTTAGCTTTGGTAAACCATGGCTCGCGGCCAAGGGACCGTGCCGCCCCCACCGCAGACCCCGCCCCGCCCCGCCCCACCCGCCGCGGCCACCTCACCTGACCTGGAACCCCCTCCGGCGAGGCGGGGTGCTCCTTGCGATGGACTATTTACATGAGGAAGTGGCGGTTGTGCCAAGGTCGAGCCGGCGGGCCCTGCCGCAGCCTGGGGTGCACAGCCCGGCCCACCGCGCTGCAGGAGCTAGGCCTCTATTTGCAGACCGGCCAGCTCTCGCCCCACGCACGTCAACAAACTTTTCCCTTTCCCACGACGGGCGAGTTGCCGAGGCGCAGTTGGACGAGTTACGTCGAGCGCCTTGCGCTCCATGGCTTGGCAGTGCTTCTGCAGGGCTTTGCAGGGTACTTGAGGCCGCGGAAGCCCGCCATGGCGCCCTGCGCCCTGCCAACCGCGTGGTATTTGAGCAGTGACCTTCCCCAAGCTGCGCGGCCGCGACACGGAACGAGCATGCAGGGCGCTAGCGCACCGCAGCGCTCCCAGTCTAAATACTGGTGTAGAACCGCAGGAAAACACAGGTCTGCGCCCTGCCTCCTTCAGGACACGCCTCCCCGCATTCAGCCCTGGCGCCCCAAGCCAGTCGGGCTGAGGTGCGAACCGACTTGAGCGGTCTTTGTGCACGGGTCAAGGGGCAGGCCTCCGTCTGGGCCGGTGCCACATTCCTTGAGAAGCAAGGCTCCTCCGCCTGCCACGCAGTGGGCCAGCCGGCTTGCCGCGCCGCTGCCCGAGGGGGAAACAACTGGCCAAATACATGTACACCAAAAATTTTAATGTCAAAAAATTTAAATAATTTCATTGAAAAATATATAAAAATTTATTGAAAATTTTAAATTTTTTTTATAGAACAATTTAAAATATTCTTATAAAATTTGTCAAAAATTTTGAAGATTTTTTGAAAAAAAAAAAAGAAAAAAGAATTTATTGCCCTCCTCAGTGTGCTTCAAAGCCACAGCAATGCGCTGTGTCCGTCATCTGCCGTGGTGGCTGGAGGTGTCGATGCGTCGGTTTCCGAAAACGAAAATCGGCGATTCAAATCCTATAACTTCACAACTTTTTTCTCTGACCGCTGCTCATTGTCAGCTTAAGGGCCCGCTTTGATGGGCGTCATACATGAGCCGAGGCGGCTGAGAGTGAAGAGGCGTCGATCCCCGACCGTATGGTCCGGGGATCGAATCCCGACATCTCCTTTCATTTTTCGAGTGGATTCATCCCACTGCGACTCAAGCCCGTCGTCCAACACTCGGCAGACGTGCAAGTCAGCGTGGTGTAGTGGTCTAGGCATTTATCCAGGCCATTACACCCGGGTGTCTAAAAAGCAGTCCGCTTCGGCGGATTGGCCTCGGCACTGGTTCGATCCCCGATCGTTCCAGCCACTCGAGATTGGTCGCGAGTGGGTCCATTCCGATTCGTCGGATGGAGTTGATAAGTCCTTTGAAGCTGGCCCGCTGACTGCATGTTCGGGTCTGGGAGCGCCGGACAGCGGGTGTACATTTGGTACCGACCAGCCTGCGCAAACAAAAGCTCCCAAAACTACTCTCTGTCTCTCTCTTTAACTCTCTGTCTCTCTGTCCTCTCTCTTCAACCCTACGATCGCCGGCTGCCTTCATCGGCGGTCCTTCATGTGTGGAAGGCTATAGCGGTCCGACAGAAGCTGAACTATGCGGTAGCAGTTAAAGCCTGGATACACCGGTTCCCATCCGAACACCGAAGTTAAGCAGGCGGCTCGAACCCCATTGCGGGAGGGAGAGGGTCGTAGGGTTCCATTTTTTATTTATTATTTTTACCAAATTTTAAATGACCAATCAACCTGCGTAGCGGCTGAATTTTTTTTAAAAAAAATCTTTAATTTTGGCAATTTTCTAAAAATTTACAATTTAAAAATATTTAACAAATTTCTAAAAACTAGAAAAATTTCAATAAATTTTGTACAACGTACACAAAAATTTTGAGTTGCTTCCCCCTCGCCGCTGCCATTGTAGAGCAACTTTCAGGGGACTCGTTCTGATTGCTTTACAAGGCCCATGATCACCAACCGCAGGCAAAAATAATTCGAAGCTTAGTGAGATTGACGCAAAAGAGACTGTGCCACTGGGGCATTGTTGGGGTTGTTTGGTCGACAGCAATGCCTGTCACGCTAAGATTTATTTCACCGTACTTTCTCCCTCGCACCTGTTGCAGGGGCGAAAACGCAGCCCACTGCGCGACACAGCGGTGTACCCGATTACTTCATCAAGCATCGTGAGAATTTCTCCCAACTTATATGGCAACACAGAGTAACCTTCCCGGCCTCCGCGGCTGCCAAGGCCGGCCAAGCCTGCAAGGGCCGGAACGTGTTCTTGCTGCAGGGGCAGCCAACGTGCTGGAGCTGCCTTTTTACTGTGGCGCAAGGCAGTGGGGAGTCCAGTCCCCGCAAACAAGGAGACCGAACGGCGCGCCCTAACCCTTGCCGAAGTCCCTCCGATGCAGACCGCGGCGTGGCATCGGCGTGCCCCCTTGAGCGGAAAATTGCGCCGTGTACCGCGGTCGGGAGGGAACTCGAAACGCCCACCTGGATGGCAATGCAACTCTTTCGACTTCAAGATATTGCCATATTGATACTACACGCGACTTTGCCGCGAAATGAAAACCTTCGCCCTCAATATGAGACGCGGTGGTGCGCGCCGTGCCGCCACCACAAGTAGGGGCCGCATGACACGACCAAACGGTGGCAATCAATTCGTATCTGAGGCAGCGTTGTCCTCTGTGATTTCATTGTGACTGAATCAGACCGAATTAATTTACGGTTGCGATTTCTCTGAGTGAGCCGAAAAGGGAAAACACGTAGAAGGCGCGGTCGGCGTGGCGATTGGAGCTCCCAGTCGAGCATGTCCGGCCGTATTGTTGCCACGTTGCCACTCAGCGCCCCACAATGCCTCGTCAATACGTAAACGCGCGGCAATACACGCGGGAAAGCCCCCGAAAAAAGTTTCCCTTCTCGCGCTGCACAGACGAAACGACTTCGGCACTTTTTGAGCAAACACATGGTGGTGCCAATGGATTCCCCGTTCGAATTCGGCGATCCGCTGATGTTGTGCTTGATGCGCGGCCCGTGAAGGAACTCTTCCTCACAAGACTCTCGACTTCTGGACAGCTCCCCCTAGCCTTGCGCGACCTTTAGCCGCCGAGCTCTCCACCACCCTTTCACTGAGTCCAGTGGACTCTGGCCGAAATCCCTTTCTTTTAAATAGCCCGTGAAATATTCGCTTGTTCTCCGAGCGCATTGTTCCTGCGAAATGGCGCACACGCTGGCCAGGCCCTGGCCAGGCCCTGGCCCGCCCTTGCAGGCCGACTCCGAACAGAGCTCCCTTGCTGTCTCCCTCACACTCGTATGGAACGCCCCATGAGTGCGAGGGAACCAGCGTGACGACGGGACTGCTCGGAACCAGCCCGCTGGCCAGCTCGTAGCCACACAGCCAAGGCAGCCTTTATGCAGTCTCGACAAAGCGGCTCACTTCTTTGGAAGAGCCACACACCACCTGCAATGAGCAATGAAAAGTCTTTGCGAAGCCAGAGGTTCTTACCGCCCCAGCACACACAATCAATTTTTCTTTCCGTTTCACGCGATGCCTTAGTTTTACAATGCCATTGTAACGCGTGCCGAAAAAAAAGCGAACGCTGAAACATCGAGTCGTTTCACAGGATGGCGCACTCGAGTATTGTGGTCGTTTCGTCAAACTTCATGTTTAAATATTCCGCATGGCTGTTTAAGTTTCGGTGCGACTCTTCGGCGCAGAGGCCAAGGAATGCATCATCAGGACGAGAACGGCCTTCGAAGTGAGTCCGCACTGCACTTACGCTGGGCCATCACGGTTTTAATTAAGACGTGCTTCGGAAGAACCGAGCCGGGCCGGCCGATTCTGAAGACTGCTTTCGTCGCTTGTCTCTCTCGCACCCTAACTGGACGGCCCGTGGCCGCGAGGGAGACGGAGCGACGCACCGAGCCCACTGCGGGCTGGCCCACCATAAATAGTCCCGCTGCCGAGCGGCAAAGGCGGTAAAGGGAGGAAAAACCTCCGAGGAGCTTTTCATTTGCGCGTTCATCAAGTAGGCCGAAGGTCTGGCAGCGTCCGGGGCGGTGACTGCGCTACAATGCGGCTCGCAATAACGGGACAGCCGTCGTATGAGTGTCCCAGCATGGACCCACACCAGGAGGACAAAACTTAAAAAAATAATAACAAAAAACAAAAAGAAAAAAAGGACAAGCGAGACACTTGGTGCGTGCGGCACGCACACACGACTACTTAGCAGGTAAAAACAGAAACAAAATGCACCGCCCTCACTTTACACAGTGTGTGCGCGCGCCGCTCCCCCCGACGAGGCTGCAACTTCTCATTACCTGGCGGGGGTGTCGTAGGAGTGGCGTACTTGGCACCCCCGTAGGCCGGCTCCCACACACGGACAGCCCTCCCCCCCCCCACACACACACACATACACACGGACGATCTCATGCAGCCGAGATGCAAGTAGGCGATGAAGGTAAATAAGCCAAGTTGAAGCTAACAGCTTCCCGATAGCCAATCAGGATGCGGCTTTCCAAAAGCATGGCCGGAGGGGCGAGAGGATGGGGGGCGGGGGGGCTTTTGCCTGCGGCGGACGCGCCATGGCACAAAGTTTTTATTTACTCTCTGGCAAGTTGGGGTTACCGACAATGAAAAGTTAGCGACGAAACGGCAAATAAGAGGAGAGATGCCTCCTTTGCTTCCGTCTTGCGTCTCTGTCTTGCGTCTCTCTCTCTCTTGCGTCTCTCCTTTCACCTTGTTGCCGATCAAAAACTTTTGTTGCCTCGCGGAGCAGAGCGAGATTCCCGCCATTAATGCGGCATGCCGGACTCAGCGAGTTGTCGTCGGGCCGAGCGTCGTCGCCGACCGACTGCCTGCTGCGCTCTGGACGCGCGGTTGCGGTTTTGCATTCCTATTTTTGGCCCGAGCAGACCGCCGGTCTTTTAGCGCGGGCGTGAAGAAATAAAAACAACCAAATATTTTATTTGTGAATCTAAATCGCGTTCATGCCACCGCGCGGCGCGCCCCGGGAGTGCCGCGCGCACTGTTCGTCGCGACGTGCACAATGGAGGCGGCTGCACTAATGACGGTGTCTCTCAAGGACGCGGAGAGCGTGAATTTTTTAAAAAAGGAAAAAGGGGCAAAAAAGGGAACGTGACCCCGGAAGTAACATGTTTACTGCGGACACATTTCTCCCTCTCGGTCCGGAGACGTGTTTTTCCGGTTTTGTGTTCCGCGGGCGCCGGCCGGCCCGTCACCCTGCCTCGTCCGTCGTCCCCACGACTGCTGGCCTTTGAGAAATGGTTCCCGCATAAATGGCCGCTGAGGGTCCGCCTTCCTCTCCATGACAGAGGCAAGGGTTGGAATGGCCGGCGTAAGCAGAAGTCAAACATCCCCGATCCCTTTGCGATGACTCGTGCTGAATAAAGGTGGTGTGGGGCCGATGACGCTGGCAATCACCACGTGGCTGGGGGAGGGGGAGGGGCGCTTTGCATGAATATTCACCCGGGCGGTCCAGGCGATGTGATGGCACCGAACCCGTGCGCCCGGCCGGCCGGCTGTGGGTTGGACGGGCGGGGCCGGGCGGAGCCGGGCGGCCGTGCCGACTCCTGACCCAGAGCAGCCGCCCGTCGGCCGCCCCGGATCCGTCCCGTCCCCGGACACGCGCCGCCCCGACCGCACATTTCTTTACGGAATGGCTCTGGAGGGGCTGGCCGCCTCAGTGCCGACCGGGCGGCCGGACCATCACCCAGTCGCTTTAATTGATAGCGAGACGAGGCCTCAGGGTGGCCGCGTGGCCAGCGCCCGCCCACAGCCTTGGCGCCAACGCCACCCGCCGGCGGCGCCGTTTTTTTCTTTTTTTTTTTCTCTCCTATCTCTCTCTCTCTCTCTCTCTTTTTCTGTTTTGCTGTTTCTCTTGGTTACGCGGTGACCTCGTTGCTCAGTGCACCCCACTATTTTCCGCGAGCCCCTTCCGCCTCCGCTTTGTCCCGGCGTCGACGCGGAGCTTCACCCTTACCGGGCGGACGACGGGCACGTCGAGACCGTGAAGCCGTGAGCGGGGACGGCGTCTTGGAGGGCCCACTGGACGTCGATGCAGCGGTCGCCAGGACGACCACCGCGACGTCTCTTTTTAGCGGGTCCCGCACCGCAACCTGGAATCCCCGCTGAGCAAAACCACGCCGCAGCCTGGCCGCTTCAAACGAGGAGAGTCTCCATCTTGTTGTTCGGCGAACCCGCAGAATGAATCACAGTATCTGTGGGGTGGAGGACGCTGAATGGCAGATGGATGATGGGAATCTGAAAGGAATTATGGCGGAACAGCCACGACCAGCAGAACATCAGTAGGAGTGGGGTGTCTCCGCGCAGCAGACTCATTATTCCAAACTTTGTCACTCTGTCTCCGCACTCTCCCGGGGCGAAGGAGAGAGAGAGAGAGAGAGAGAGAGAGAGAGAGAGAGAGAGAGAGAGAGACACGCGCGGCACTGTTCGGATTCACTCGGGGTCACGGCCACGTAAATCTGGGTGAGCCGGTGTGCCAAAGTCACCTCACGTCACTGTCGCCGGCCATCACAAGCGCAGCGCCCATTCCTTTCCCGCTTGGCCATGCGCTGTCCTCTGCCGCGTGCTGGAGTGTTCTGTCTCTCTCGCGTCCTTACCGGACTCCCCGTGGGTGCGAAGGGGTCGCCGGCGGCCTCGTCGCTGAGGGGACAGCCCGGGCGTGCTCAATGTCCGGCAAGCAGGATGCCGCAGAGCGTCACGCTGTCTCTGTCGCACTCAGGGTGAGCCCCGTAGCGGTGCGAGAGAGACGGAGCGACGAAGCAGCTCTTCGGAATAGCTCGGCAGCAAGCACCAGCAGGCCTGCACGGCCCCCAAGGCGGAATCTCTTTTTCGGTCCCTTTGATTCCCGTATGGACCGAGAGAACAGCCGACGGCAAGCCAAAGGCGAGCCGAAGTCCAAGGGCTCCGGAAATAAGGAAGGGCTTGAAAGAAAGGACGGCGGGCAAACGGACGCACGCACTGGATTGCTGGGGAAACGGCAGCGTAAAAAGGGATAAAAACAGGAGCTGCTTGGTACCCGTCAGTAAATTTCGCCCTGGGAGCGAAAGTCATATTCGTTGGACGAGGTGCGTCCGATGCAACGACTTGCTCTCAGCTAAAATATTCATCCACACCAGCTTTTTTTTTTGTTTGTTATTATTGCCGTGGTAAAAATGCGTCGAGATAAATGCCGGTGCTGCAGGGCCCGGGCGGCCGGCCAGTCCCGGGTTCGAGACTCTTGGCCGCGCGCTCAGTTTTTGCGGTATTAGCCGCCCGTAAATCTCGCGGTTGGCCCAAAGACCGGAAAGGGCGGAAGGAAAAAATACACTCTTTATATGAGGAATGAAGATCGTGTTCTGCTTCTCTGGGGTGCGGTGGGGCGGGGCAGGGCGGGGCGCGTCGGGGCGGGGCACGCCGCATCGGGGCCCCGAGCGGTCGTAAAAGAAGGGGTTTACGTAGTACCGGGTACGACAAAGTGGGCTGGATAAGGTAAAACGAAAAGTGGGGCAGAGCAGCTCAGAAAATGCGGGGTACCAACTTTGACAAAGTTATTCTCGTTATTATCGCCGGTTTAAAACGTGAAAAAAAAATCAAGCGAAAGAAGAAAGAAACAGGACTGTGAGAGTGTGCCGATTGTTTTCTCTATGAAGCGACGTGAAAACAGCGGAAGTGTGTCCTAGGTTAACGGGGACGGCAAAGCGGTGAGCTGCAGGGGGTGGCGGTTGTTGTGTTATGGAAGTGGCCAGGGGGCCTGGGGGCACCTGATAGTGGTAGTTAGTTACCCGCTCTCCCAGACACTAAATGGAATGGAATAAAGTCCGATGAGAGTAACCTTGGGTCACGGACGGCCAGCGCGATATAGAGGATCTCGGAGTTCGAGCGGACGAAGTATGGACCAGCGACCAGGCGGCAAAAAGCAGCAGCAGAGGCGCCCCGGGGCGCCAGGGTAGGCAACGTGCTCCGCACGCTTGCACCATGTTGCCTACCCTGCGATCCACAGGCGCCCCGGGGCTCCGGTATAGGCAAGGCGCCCCACACGCGAGGCCAGCGTGAAGCCTAGCCCGCGCTTCGCAGGCGGCCAGACACTCCAGAAGGACCCTTGTGGCAGACGAGACGCACGATTTAAACTTCTCGTCGCCAGCAGGCTGGACAGTGCTGCCCTCGCTCTGTCTCTCTCGCACTCGTGGGGCGTCGGGCGTGTGAGAGGGACAGAGCGGCGGCGTGCAGCTTGCGCGCATAGTCCGTACTTGAGAAAGCATTCATCTCTGCGTCCGGGAATGTGCCTTCAAATTTCGCACCCGCCCTGCCAGCCCTTGCTCCAGCTCCATCCGCACCGCCTGCACTTTCAGAAAAAGGTACAGTGGGACGGTATGCCATTAAGTAGCAATTACGGTCATATTTGCATCAATAGGAAATTCGAGGGCGCACTTTGGGCGCGTCGGATGGTTGTTGCTGAGCGAAGCGAAGCGAAGTCCAAGCTCTATTGTCCAAACTCTACGGTCCAAGCTCTACAGTCCAAGCTCTACAGTCCAAGCTCCATACTCTAAGCTCCATACTCTAAGCTCCATACTCTAAGCTCCATAGTCCGTAGTGGTAGTACCACACGCCACGAGCCCGTTACGTTAGGTTAGGATTGGTTGGACCATTTGGTTTGAGAATAAAATCTGTCGAGAGTAGGGAAAGATCTGTCACGAGTAGAGTAAGATCTGTCACGAGCCCGTTAGGTTAGGTTAGGTTAGGGTAGGTTTGGTTACGTTAGGTTAAGTTAGGTTACATTAGGGTAGGTTTGGTTAGGTTAGCAATTGTCACACAAGGCAACTATTCAGAACATGTTACCTACCTAACATTACCATTAACACTAAAGGCTACACAACACATGTTCGCATAACATTCCGAGACACGAAGCTTCAAACATTCAGAAGGTTTACCATAAATGCAATTGGATCAACAAATAAAAGTAGCTCAGCATCGAGGCCGAAGGCCTTCCCCTGGCTAGTCTAGTCACTGTTTAAGGTCGAGTGGCGAGGGAGGAGGGGGGGGGGCGCCTTCGACCTCCCCAGTTATACGCGGCCTAACAGGCCGGTGACAAATGACGGCTGGCTAACGATGCCTCTAATCGGCACACCGCGTGGATTCTATCGGGGACACTGGGAGAGACCGCACAGGGGGAGGGAAGAGCAGGCGGGCAAAAGTCGGTTGTTTGGAAACACATGACGACACGACACTGCCTCAAGGGGATTGGCCCCCGGCTGGCTGACAAGTTAAGCCTCTTTGGGGGGGGGGGGCACCTTGCCGTCGGAAAGTTGCAAAGCAACGGCTGGCCGGAGTGGCGACACCAAGAGGTGGCGGCCCATCATATGTCTGTCGTCCGAAACAGAAAAACGCGAACAATAACAACAAAAACAAGGAACATTGGCAGAGCATAAAAATCTACATTTAACTGAGGGAAATTGTTCCCGGAAGCATATTTCTTGATGGACTGCGCGAACAGACAAGTGTGCTTTGTTTATTCATTATGTGTTGGCTGTCGGGTGATGAAAAATGCCCGAGTAGTTCTTCTTGCAACAGGTAGACCGCTATGCATCAGTGACGCCAACACAACCTCCACGTTGAAAAAAATAGTGCAGGACAACTGTGTTGAAAAAAATTATGTCTTCTGATTCAGACAGTGTACAGAAAATTGGGCCGACGAGACATCGACCAGACCTTACTTTCGGAGTTCATGGTTTGTCCGACCGAATTTTGCCCGACCCGCCCAGGTGGCTAGCCTTGCAAAATTTTGTCCGACCGAGTTTTGTACTACCGTATTTTGTCCGACCGAGTTTTGTACTACCGTATTTTGTCCGACCGCGTTTTGTCCGACCGAAATTGGCCGACCGCGTTTTGTACGACACGTCAGGAGGAAGAAGGCTCTTGAGGCTGTTAAGTCCTCCAGGGCACCAGGTAGACAACAGCGACGGCTGGGCGCACAGCAGGTTGCCAACGTTCTTGGGGCGTTATCAGTGACTCGGCGGGCAGGCAACAGCGACAGCTGGGTGCTCGCCCCAAAAGGCTCGGCGGATCATCGGCGGATCGGTTTTGCAATCCAAGAGGCTCGGCGGATCGTCGGCGGATCGGTTTTGCGATCCAAGAGGCTCGGCGGATCGTCGGCGGATCGGTTTTGCGATCCAAGAGGCTCGGCGAATCGTCGGCGGATCGGTTTTGCGATCCAAAAGGCTCGGCGGATCGTCGGCGGATCGGTTTTGCAATCCAAGAGGCTCGGTGGATCGTCGGCGAATCGGTTTTGCGATCCAAGAGGCTCGGCGGATCGGTTTTGCAATCCAAGAGGCTCGGCGGATCGTCGGCGGATTGGTTTTGCAATCCAAGAGGCTCGGCGGATCGGTTTTGCAATCCAAGAGGCTCGGCGGATCGGTTTTGCAATCCAAGAGGCTCGGCGGATCGTCGGCGGATCGGTTTTGCGATCCAAGAGGCTCGGCGGATCGTCGGTGGATCGGTTTTGCAATCCAAGAGGCTCGGCGGATCGTCGGCGGATCGGTTTTGCAGTCCAAGAGGCTCGGCGGATCGGTTTTGCAATCCAAGAGGCTCGGCGGATCGGTTTTGCAATCCAAGAGGCTCGGCGGATCGTCGGCGGATCGGTTTTGCAATCCAAGATGCTCAGCGGATCGTCGGCGAATCGGTTTTGCTTTCTAAGAGGCTCGGCGGATCGTCGGCGGATCGGTTTTGCGATCCAAAAGGCTCGGCGGATCGTCGGCGGATCGGTTTTGCAATCCAAGAGGCTCGGCGGATCGTCGGCGAATCGGTTTTGCGATCCAAGAGGCTCGGCGAATCGTCGGCGGATCGGTTTTGCAATCCAAGAGGCTCGGCGGATCGTCGGCGGATCGGTTTTGCAATCCAAGAGGCTCGGCGGATCGTCGGCAGATCGGTTTTGCAATCCAAGAGGCTCAACGGATCGTCGGCGGATCGGTTTTGCAATCCAAGAGGCTCGGCGGATCGTCGGCGGATCGGTTTTGCGATCCAAGAGGCTCGGCGGATCGTCGGCGGATCGGTTTTGCGATCTAAGAGGCTCGGCGAATCGTCGGCGGATCGGTTTTGCAATCCAAGAGGCTCGGTGGATCGTCGGCGAATCGGTTTTGCGATCCAAGAGGCTCGGCGGATCGGTTTTGCAATCCAAGAGGCTCGGCGGATCGTCGGCGGATTGGTTTTGCAATCCAAGAGGCTCGGCGGATCGGTTTTGCAATCCAAGAGGCTCGGCGGATCGGTTTTGCAATCCAAGAGGCTCGGCGGATCGTCGGTGGATCGGTTTTGCGATCCAAGAGGCTCGGCGGATCGTCGGAGGATCGGTTTTGCAATCCAAGAGGCTCGGCGGATCGTCGGCGGATCGGTTTTGCATTCCAAGAGGCTCGGCGGATCGGTTTTGCTATCCAAGAGGCTCGGCGGATCGGTTTTGCAATCCAAGAGGCTCGGCGGATCGTCGGCGGATCGGTTTTGCAATCCAAGAGGCTCGGCGGATCGTCGGCGCATCGGTTTTGCAATCCAAGAGGCTCGGCGGATCGTCGGCGGATCGGTTTTGCGATCCAAGAGGCTCGGCGGATCGTCGGCGGATCGGTTTTGCAATCCAAGAGGCTCGGCGGATCGTCGGCGAATCGGTTTTGCGATCCAAGAGGCTCGGCGGATCGTCGGCGGATCGGTTTTGCAATCCAAGAGGCTCGGCGGATCGTCGGCGGATCGGTTTTGCAATCCAAGAGGCTCGGCGGATCGTCGGCAGATCGGTTTTGCAATCCAAGAGGCTCAACGGATCGTCGGCGGATCGGTTTTGCAATCCAAGAGGCTCGGCGGATCGTCGGCGGATCGGTTTTGCGATCCAAGAGGCTCGGCGGATCGTCGGCGGATCGGTTTTGCGATCTAAGAGGCTCGGCGAATCGTCGGCGGATCGGTTTTGCGATCCAAAAGGCTCGGCGGATCGTCGGCGGATCGGTTTTGCAATCCAAGAGGCTCGGCGGATCGTCGGCGAATCGGTTTTGCGATCCAAGAGGCTCGGCGGATCGGTTTTGCAATCCAAGAGGCTCGGCGGATCGTCGGCGGATTGGTTTTGCAATCCAAGAGGCTCGGCGGATCGGTTTTGCAATCCAAGAGGCTCGGCGGATCGTCGGCGGATCGTCGGCGGATCGGTTTTGCAATCCAAGAGGCTCGGAGGATCGTCGGCGAATCGGTTTTGCGATCCAAGAGGCTCGGCGGATCGGTTTTGCAATCCAAGAGGCTCGGCGGATCGTCGGCGGATCGGTTTTGCAATCCAAGAGGCTCGGCGGATCGTCGGCGGATCGGTTTTGCGATCCAAGAGGCTCGGCGAATCGTCGGCGGATCGGTTTTGCGATCCAAAAGGCTCGGCGGATCGTCGGCGGATCGGTTTTGCAATCCAAGAGGCTCGGCGGATCGTCGGCGGATCGGTTTTGCGATCCAAGAGGCTCGGCGGATCGGTTTTGCAATCCAAGAGGCTCGGCGGATCGTCGGCGGATCGGTTTTGCGATCCAAGAGGCTCGGCGGATCGTCGGCGGATCGGTTTTGCGATCCAAGGGGCTCGGCGAATCGTCGGCGGATCGGTTTTGCGATCCAAAAGGCTCGGCGGATCGTCGGCGGATCGGTTTTGCAATCCAAGAGGCTCGGCGGATCGTCGGCGAATCGGTTTTGCGATCCAAGAGGCTCGGCGGATCGGTTTTGCAATCCAAGAGGCTCGGCGGATCGTCGGCGGATCGGTTTTGCAATCCAAGAGGCTCAGCGGATCGGTTTTGCAATCCAAGAGGCTCGGCGGATCGTCGGCGGATCGGTTTTGCAATCCAAGAGGCTCGGCGGATCGTCGGCGCATCGGTTTTGCAATCCAAAAGGCTCGGCGGATCGTCGGCGGATCGGTTTTGCGATCCAAAAGGCTCGGCGGATCGTCGGCGGATCGGTTTTGCAATCCAAGAGGCTCGGCGGATCGTCGGCGAATCGGTTTTGCGATCCAAGAGGCTCGGCGAATCGTCGGCGGATCGGTTTTGCAATCCAAGAGGCTCGGCGGATCGTCGGCGGATCGGTTTTGCAATCCAAGAGGCTCGGCGGATCGTCGGCGGATCGGTTTTGCAATCCAAGAGGCTCGGCGGATCGTCGGCGGATCGGTTTTGCGATCCAAGAGGCTCGGCGGATCGTCGGCGGATCGGTTTTGCGATCCAAGGGGCTCGGCGAATCGTCGGCGGATCGGTTTTGCGATACAAAAGGCTCGGCGGATCGTCGGCGGATCGGTTTTGCAATCCAAGAGGCTCGGCGGATCGTCGGCGAATCGGTTTTGCGATCCAAGAGGCTCGGCGGATCGGTTTTGCAATCCAAGAGGCTCGGCGGATCGTCGGCGGATTGGTTTTGCAATCCAAGAGGCTCGGCGGATCGGTTTTGCAATCCAAGAGGCTCGGCGGATCGTCGGCGGATCGGTTTTGCGATCCAAGAGGCTCGGCGGATCGTCGGTGGATCGGTTTTGCAATCCAAGAGGCTCGGCGGATCGTCGGCGGATCGGTTTTGCAATCCAAGAGGCTCGGCGGATCGGTTTTGCAATCCAAGAGGCTCGGCGGATCGTCGGCGGATCGGTTTTGCGATCCAAGAGGCTCGGCGGATCGTCGGTGGATCGGTTTTGCAATCCAAGAGGCTCGGCGGATCGTCGGCGGATCGGTTTTGCAATCCAAGAGGCTCGGCGGATCGGTTTTGCAATCCAAGAGGCTCGGCGGATCGTCGGCGGATCGGTTTTGCAATCAAAGAGGCTCTACGGATCGTCGGCGGATCGGTTTTGCAATCCAAGAGGCTCGGCGGATCGTCGGCGGATCGGTTTTGCAATCCAAGAGGCTCGGCGGATCGTCGGCGCATCGGTTTTGCAATCCAAGAGGCTCGGCGGATCGTCGGCGGATCGGTTTTGCGATCCAAAAGGCTCGGCGGATCGTCGGCGGATCGGTTTTGCACTCCAAGAGGCTCGGCGGATCGTCGGCGAATCGGTTTTGCGATCCAAGAGGCTCGGCGAATCGTCGGCGGATCGGTTTTGCAATCCAAGAGGCTCGGCGGAAAGTCGGCGGATCGGTTTTGCAATCCAAGAGGCTCGGCGGATCGTCGGCGGATCGGTTTTGCGATCCAAGAGGCTCGGCGGATCGTCGGCGGATCGGTTTTGCGATCCAAGAGGCTCGGCGGATCGTCGGCGGATCGGTTTTGCGATCCAAGGGGCTCGGCGAATCGTCGGCGGATCGGTTTTGCGATCCAAGAGGCTCGGCGGATCGTCGGCGGATCGGTTTTGCAATCCAAGAGGCTCGGAGGATCGTCGGCGAATCGGTTTTGCGATCCAAGAGGCTCGGCGGATCGGTTTTGCAATCCAAGAGGCTCGGCGGATCGTCGGCGGATTGGTTTTGCAATCCAAGAGGCTCGGCGGATCGGTTTTGCAATCCAAGAGGCTCGGCGGATCGTCGGCGGATCGGTTTTGCGATCAAAGAGGCTCGGCGGATCGTCGGTGGATCGGTTTTGCAATCCAAGAGGCTCGGCGGATCGTCGGCGGATCGGTTTTGCAATCCAAGAGGCTCGGCGGATCGGTTTTGCAATCCAAGAGGCTCGGCGGATCGTCGGCGGATCGGTTTTGCGATCCAAGAGGCTCGGCGGATCGTCGGTGGATCGGTTTTGCAATCCAAGAGGCTCGGCGGATCGTCGGCGGATCGGTTTTGCAATCCAAGAGGCTCGGCGGATCGGTTTTGCAATCCAAGAGGCTCGGCGGATCGTCGGCGGATCGGTTTTGCAATCCAAGAGGCTCTACGGATCGTCGGCGGATCGGTTTTGCAATCCAAGAGGCTCGGCGGATCGTCGGCGGATCGGTTTTGCAATCCAAGAGGCTCCGCGGATCGTCGGCGGATCGGTTTTGCGATCCAAGAGGCTCGGCGGATCGTCGGCGGATCGGTTTTGCAATCCAAGAGGCTCGGCGGATCGTCGGCGGATCGGTTTTGCAATCCAAGAGGCTCGGCGGATCGTCGGCGGATCGGTTTTGCAATCCAAGAGGCTCGGCGGATCGTCGGCGGATCGGTTTTGCAATCCAAGAGGCTCGGCGGATCGTCGGCGGATCGGTTTTGCAATCCAAGAGGCTCGGCGGATCGTCGGCGGATCGGTTTTGCAATCCAAGAGGCTCGGCGGCGGATCGGTTTTGCAATCCAAGAGGCTCGGCGGATCGTCGGCGGATCGGTTTTGCAATCCAAGAGGCTCTTCGGATCGTCGGCGGATCGGTTTTGCAATCCAAGAGGCTCGGCGGATCGTCGGCGGATCGGTTTTGCAATCCAAGAGGCTCGGCGGATCGTCGGCGCATCGGTTTTGCAATCCAAAAGGCTCGGCGGATCGTCGGCGGGTCGGTTTTGCGATCCAAAAGGCTCGGCGGATCGTCGGCGGATCGGTTTTGCTATCCAAGAGGCTCGGCGGATCGTCGGCGAATCGGTTTTGCGATCCAAGAGGCTCGGCGAATCGTCGGCGGATCGGTTTTGCAATCCAAGAGGCTCGGCGGATCGTCGGCGGATCGGTTTTGCAATCCAAGAGGCTCGGCGGATCGTCGGCGGATCGGTTTTGCAATCCAAGAGGCTCGGCGGATCGTCGGCGGATCGGTTTTGCGATCCAAGAGGCTCGGCGGATCGTCGGCGGATCGGTTTTGCGATCCAAGGGGCTCGGCGAATCGTCGGCGGATCGGTTTTGCGATCCAAGAGGCTCGGCGGATCGTCGGCGGATCGGTTTTGCAATCCAAGAGGCTCGGAGGATCGTCGGCGAATCGGTTTTGCGATCCAAGAGGCTCGGCGGATCGGTTTTGCAATCCAAGAGGCTCGGCGGATCGTCGGCGGATTGGTTTTGCAATCCAAGAGGCTCGGCGGATCGGTTTTGCAATCCAAGAGGCTCGGCGGATCGTCGGCGGATCGGTTTTGCGATCAAAGAGGCTCGGCGGATCGTCGGTGGATCGGTTTTGCAATCCAAGAGGCTCGGCGGATCGTCGGCGGATCGGTTTTGCAATCCAAGAGGCTCGGCGGATCGGTTTTGCAATCCAAGAGGCTCGGCGGATCGTCGGCGGATCGGTTTTGCGATCCAAGAGGCTCGGCGGATCGTCGGTGGATCGGTTTTGCAATCCAAGAGGCTCGGCGGATCGTCGGCGGATCGGTTTTGCAATCCAAGAGGCTCGGCGGATCGGTTTTGCAATCCAAGAGGCTCGGCGGATCGTCGGCGGATCGGTTTTGCAATCCAAGAGGCTCTACGGATCGTCGGCGGATCGGTTTTGCAATCCAAGAGGCTCGGCGGATCGTCGGCGGATCGGTTTTGCAATCCAAGAGGCTCCGCGGATCGTCGGCGGATCGGTTTTGCGATCCAAGAGGCTCGGCGGATCGTCGGCGGATCGGTTTTGCAATCCAAGAGGCTCGGCGGATCGTCGGCGGATCGGTTTTGCAATCCAAGAGGCTCGGCGGATCGTCGGCGGATCGGTTTTGCAATCCAAGAGGCTCGGCGGATCGTCGGCGGATCGGTTTTGCAATCCAAGAGGCTCGGCGGATCGTCGGCGGATCGGTTTTGCAATCCAAGAGGCTCGGCGGATCGTCGGCGGATCGGTTTTGCAATCCAAGAGGCTCGGCGGATCGTCGGCGGATCGGTTTTGCAATCCAAGAGGCTCGGCGGATCGTCGGCGGATCGGTTTTGCAATCCAAGAGGCTCAACGGATCGTCGGCGGATTGGTTTTGCAATCCAAGAGGCTCGGCGGATCGTCGGCGGATCGGTTTTGCAATCCAAGAGGCTTGGGAATGCTCCGTCAGGGCTGCGTGAGGGGCCGGCGCCTCGCGCCGCCTCCACAGAGGCTTGGAAAGGCTCCGTCAGGGCTTCGGCGGGTCGTTTTTGCTTTCCAAGAGGCTCCGCATTTTCACATGCGGTTGCGTGGTCGGACAAACTGTGGTCGGGCAAAACGGGGTCGGACAAGACGCACGGTTTTCATGGGTCGGGTGGTCGGACAAACTGGGGTCGGACAAAAAAAAAACACGGATCGGCGGCGGGCTCGGTCGGACAAAATTTGGTCGGACAAATCATATACACCCCTTACTTTGTACTTTTTTCTTACCACTGGAGCGAGACGGAAAAAAATGTATAAAAATGTCTGCGTCACTAACTACCGGCGATGTCGCGTGGCGGAGCAACGCGCGTCGACCGCTAACGAGAAGTCAACACACAGCCTGTAGTAACCATGGCAACCAAATAAGCCACAAAGGTGCGGGACATCTTCACCGCCCGAAGCAGGCCCGCCCGTAGCCACGCGGCCGCGTGCGGCGAGCAAAGAACGCGAATGAAAATTGACCGCCAAGCCTCACTCACTCACTACGTACTTTTAGCGCTCTGAATCGACGCATCGATTCGATCGACCATTCTAAAAAGACGTGCGGACGGACGCACACTCCCCACGCGCGCGTGTGCACACATACACACACACAACTATACGCACTACTCTCTCTCTCTCTCTCTCTCTCTCTCTCTCTCTCTCTCTCTCTCTCTCTCTCTCTCTCTCTCTCACACACACAGGATAAGGGCATATCTTTGGACAAATTGACGGGCGGGCCGAAGGCTGAAGTTGCCCGCTTCGCTAGCTTCGCCGCTCGCAGCTGGCTCCGCTCCCCGCTTTGACAGCCCATGCGACAAGTGCGATGCGGCACAGCCAAGACAGCCAGCCGCGGCAGCGCCGAGCTGAGGGGGCCTCCTCTTGGGTGGCACTAATTTTAGCCGCGAACCAAAAGCGCGGACTGGCGTATGTAGGCGTGGCAAGTTCGCGGCACTACTTAATAGTCGCGTGTCCCAACGGAACCCATTCCCTTCCTCTGTGCGCGGCGCTGCCGACATTAAAAAAAAAAACAAAAAAAAAACGATGGTCCTTTACATACTTGAACCAGTGGCGTGCTCTACGTAGCGCCGGTCGCGGAAACGCAGTGTGCTTCAAGTTTCACCGGAGTCTCATTTTCAGAGCGCAGCCTTTCCGCCTTATCAGGTTGCACTGAAATATTTAGCGTGGCACAAACGGAGATGATTGCATTCTTCGGATTCCCCCCCGTCGCCCCGGCGAAATGAGTCTTTCCGGCGGGATCGGCGACACTGCGAAAATTCGTCGCCATACTACAGCCGTGGGGCGGCGCCTCTTGAGCTGCGGTGCGATATACCTCGCCCAAAATTGCGTCGGATCAGGAAAAAAAAGTTTACCGCGTCGCTCTCGGCTCGTCATGGGACTCGACCGGCGTCGCTCCGTCTCCCTCGCAACCCGTCGGGACGCTCCCTGAGTGCGAGAGAGACAGAGCGACGCAGCGACTCTCAGCCCGCTGGGGCATTTGCTGCCATGAATAAGGCATGGGTGGTGCAGCCTCTTCCTGTCGGCGGCTGGGTTCCGGTGTCCCGCCCCCACGAAAAGAAGGAGACCCCGTTTGGAGGGAACCGATCGGCGAGACAAATGAAGATCGTTATCGACAACCAATTAGCAGCTGGAAGCCCCGAAACACCGTGCTAGGCACTGGCATCAGGATGGTCTTTTTTCGTTAAATCACGCGGTGTTGTCTGTCTTCCGAGTGTGCGTATTGTTCCAGGCTAATTCACCGCGGGCCGAAGCGGAAAAAGCAGAAGCTCTCTGCAGGGAGAGCGCGACTCGGAGAAGAAGCGCAGTGAGGCATGGCTCCTGTGAGGCGGGGGAGGCCATGTTTCTTCACGCATACAGGTGGAATATGCGGCGACATTTTGCACGCTCAAGTTGGGCGCGCGTGTGTGTCTGTGTGATTGTGCCCGACCACGTGACGCCACCCACACTGCGCGGAAATTTTCGGCTCCTTATGAAGCAGCACTGACCCAGACCCAACGCCGCCGCCGCCCCCCGACCAAGAAGGCCGCCCCCAGCCGCCTCCGCCTCCACGCGCTGAGCATACGTCAGAGACATTAATCCCGCGTCCGTCCCGGCCGGCAGCGCGATGCCAGCGGTGCCGCTCAAGGGCGTGTCTGACGAAGATCCCCGTGGCTCTGGCTCCGGCCCGGCTGGAAGGCCCTACCGCAACTGCCCAACTTTTCGTTTTACTGCCCGTAAAAGTTTTGTGTGTCGACGCTCCATGCTGCTCTGCTTGGCATCGACACGCCGGGCGTCCGTGAGGCGTGGCGGGGTTGGGTGGGGTGGGGTGAGGCGGGGCGTGGTTGCGACCTGCGCCCCTGTGCGTAAACCTTACTGCCTAAGGTTAACGGCATGCCAGTTCGGAGAGCCGCGGCGTCTCCTTGCACCGCTGGTTTCCCATGCCGTCCGGTGCCTGTCCCTGCGTTCGCACTAGACTTTAATTACGTAACGTCGGGGACCTCCCTCCCCCTCCCTCCCCCTTTCTCTGCGATGTAAAAGGGGGTCAGCGTGATCGAACGCGCGGAACTCACGACAGCATTACACTGTCGAAAAGGCTTCAAAAAATACGACGATAACAACAACCTACTCCGTCTACTTTTTTTCTCTCTCTCTCTCTCTCGTCCTCGCTTTATGTAGTAAGAGGCCCACACCACCAAAAAAAGAAAACTTGAGTCCGGCAACACTTTGAGTTGTGGAGACGCCAACGAATCACTCTGGACTATCACGATATGTTTTATCTTGTCTGTGGTTCCGTGGACGTTCCGTCGATGCATGATGGGGGCGGACAGAGTGCTGGTTTTATCCTTGGCCCATCCGCACGCCACGCCACGCTACCCTGCTAACCGCGCCGTGCAGTAATCAACTAGAATCCACATCACTCGCCTCCAGAACGCTCGTAGTTATATTTTCAGCTCAGCCAATCAGTTTCAATTCACAGCCAAAATAGAAAAGTGTGGAGAGGACGCAATCATGTACCGAGTGTGTTTGCCCGTCGAATTGCGAGCCAATCAAATTCAGCCTAGTATGAGACGGGAAAGCGACCATCAGTGTTCCAAAAAATAAAGAAAAGACAAAATAATAATTAAAAACACCCTTTCGCGCGGCCAAGCACAGTACACGAAGGCCCTAAGTGATTGAAATTCAAACCGCTGGTTTCCCGCTTTCATCTTGGGGCTAATTTGATGCACAGGCCGGTAGACAGGAACCCCTGCGGTGATAGTGAGGAGCTACTGGCCGAGTCCTGAAATTAAAGTGGTGGAGCCGTGGCCTCGGAGCGAGCCCGTCCACCTTCAACAAAGCCTGTTCCGTCGCCGTGTCACCGCAAAACCACCCCGCCCTTTAAACCCGAATTCCTTCAGGAAGAGACGGGGGAAAACAGATTCGGCGGCAGGGGGGCGCTGCGTGTCACTCCAGGGGCCCGGTGTGCAGGAAAGACGTCTGAGACCCAAGGACCAGAGCGCCGTGCGCCGTGTGCGATATCCTGATACTTCCAGAACCAGGACAAACGTGCGGCTCCAAAGTCTAAGCCCGGCGGCATGGGACCAACTACGAGACGAGGCGACCGACAGAAAGCGAACGCGCTTGCGAGTGTGTGTGTGGGGGAGGAGGGTATATGTGTGCGTATGTGTGTGTGTCTTATTTTTTACAGTGGTAAAGGGAGGACATGCAGTGAGTCCCTCGGATGCAAAATTACCGGTAATTTCCAAAATTTTGTAAAAACGTGGATATGTACCTAGGGCTCGACTTACATTTCAATTACCGTACAAAATGCTACAACAAGAGACTGGAAAACTGGATTTGCTTTTTTGCGTCTATTTTTTTTGTCGCATCGCAAGTGTGTGAAACAACAAAATGGACCATATGCAGGCTTGACGGCCGCCATTTCGTCGCTGTGCCAAGGGCCCCTCCCCGAAAGGGACGGGGGGGAACTAGTGACGCCCCCCCCCATCCCCCCCACCCTTCTCTGGAGGACACTACTCGTTCGTCCTAATCTCTGTCCGACCAGCACCGGGGTGGGGGCAAATGCACAACTTCCTGGCGGTCATCACGAACAGCCATTTCGGCCCCCAGAGCACTGTGGTCCGAACCAGTGCGTCCGATGGCGCTGGCAGAGCGAGCTGCTCGCTTTCTGCTTCTCGTTACACAAATGCGTTGATATACATTATTTCTGGCGAAAGCGTTGCCGCAGCCGCGGTGCTCTAGATTGGAAGTCTACCTCAACCTTTAACGCGATGCCGCCGCTGTGGAGAAGGCGGGGTGGGGCGGGGCGGGGTGGGGCGGGGTGGAGATTAGCGAAGAGAGGGGCGTATTTCACGGGAATGCCCCCGCGGACCAGAATGCACGTTGCCAAGGAGATTTTACTGGCCGTTAGCTCATCCTCGTGGCTCGGCTGGCACGGCTGGCTAGGCTGGCGAGGCGTGCGCGTGCAGCCCTCGACAATTCCAGGGCGCTCCGGCGGCCGAGGCCGACACCGAAGCCGAGCCAGCCGAGCCAGCCGAGCCAGCCGCAGGCGGGCCAGCCGCAGCCGGGCCCCGGCGGCGGCGCCCCTCCTCTCTCAATTTCGCTGAGGCCTCCACGACACCCGCATGAAAACGGATGCGTTATGGTAGCGCGGGGGTTGTAATGACCTATCTGTAGTCCTCGGTGGCGCGGCCGTTAAAGACGTTCCTGGAGCACCCCGCGGTCGTCGCCGTCCTTGGTGCGGGATTTTGACCGCCTCCGCCGGTCTTGTGACCCACTGTGCGTCATCGTCCGGGTCGTTACCGCCCAACACACTGCACTACTTTGAGGTCCCGAAGGCGTGCATCGGCGCGGATGAACCAACCCAAGCACTGCGGGCACATGCTGTCTGCTCATACACTCCAGCGCGCCAGCCTTGAGGACCCAGCCGAGGCGGCGCGGCGACGGGGCGACGGCCCGTGTGATGTGGCGGAAGTGACTCCGTGGTGTGAACCGAGTCCACATACCACGTAACACGGTTTTATTCTCGTCTGTGTTGTGGTTTCGACTTCAGGGAGGCAGCAAGAAGTCGAGTGTGCTCGCTTGTGCGGCTAACTACTAGGCGAGTCGTGGAAACGATGGCAAAGTAATTATCCATTATTAAAATAAAATTAGAAAAAAAAAAATCCCCAAGGTCAACATTAGTGGGAAGGAATCGCGTCCATCAAGCACAGGTGACCGCAAAAGTCGGATGATTTTCAAGCGACTTTCCAGCAAATAGGCTGATGGGCCCAGCAGCTCGGGCGGAAACAATAAGGGTGGTGCTGGTGTGCGTTGTCGCCGCGTCGCTGAGTCGTTACACGGCAACCGCGCCGCGCCCGGCTCGGTATAGCAAATCGGCCTAATGAGCCGGCGCGGTGTGGCACGGCTCGGCGCAGTGTGGCACGCCACACCACGGCGCGCCATTAGAGAATACAGCTGCAGGACAAATTCTTGCGCCCTTATGGCTACACAGGGCCCAACAGCCCAACACGCACTCTATTCTCAACTTTACACACGGTTAATTTTTGGCCCGCCCTTCTATTCAAAAAATAGGGGGAGGGCATATGCATTTGCCTTTGTGTCTGTGTGTCGTCGTCGTTGTTGTTGTTGTTGTCGTCGTCTGTGTACAAGGAAGGAGTTGAGCTGGAGTGACCAGATTTGGAGGGTACTTCAGGAGGGCCGTCCGAACAAACAATCCGGTGGTGCAAATCCCGTCCGCCCCACGCAAGGCCTGCAGCAGCTGCATCATGGTTTGCATGGGCGGGAGGGGGATTTCCGCCATTATTGGTGCTAGCAGGGCACATAGGGGTATTTTTGGAATCAGGGCGACGAGACAAGATGAATGGACCTGGTCCCGACCCCATCGGCCGCTTTTACAAGTTGGCCAGATCAGGATCTTCAAAAAGGGGGTCGACCGACTAAAAAAATTTATTGCAGATTTCGATTGGTCTCAGCAAGACCTTTTCAACGAGGGGTCGGAAAGGGGGTCCAGGAGCCCGACTTCGTCTATTAGTCACATCAGGATCTTGAAAAAAGGGGGTCGACCGACTGAAAATTTTTACTTAAGTTTTCGATAGGTCTTGGCAAGACCTCTTCAACGAGGGGTCGGAAGGGGGGTCCAGGAGCCCGCCTTCATGAGTTATGTGAAAAAGTGCGACGGGCTCGTTTTGCGCTCCTGCTGTGCCTCCATTGCAAGGAGTTGCAGTAGCATGGCAAATATGAGTATTTTCGGAATGAGGGCTAAGAGACAAATGAAATGGGCATATTCTAAGGACAGTTGGAGTAAAAAGTGTAAGGACTTTTGCATATTGTGAATAGAAGGGCGGGCCTAAGTCACGATGGTACATCGATAACTTTGCCTTACCCGCTCACGGGGTGTTTGATGAGAGCGGGCCGAAGGCCCGGGCCTTCGACTGGCCAAGTTGGGTCTGATGCGAGGGCCGAAGGCCCGAGGAAAGGCCGCCGGCAGGCCAAGCTGGGCCGGCCCCCTGTCGAACCGAGTTGCCGGCGCAGCGAAGCGGAGCTGGCAACTCGGTTCGACGGAAGGGCGGGCCCTAGCTTGTTTTAAATATTTTTTTTTCTTTTTTTTTTGTTATTACTGCACGTGCAAAACTTGAGGGGTCGTGTCGGACGTTTCGAAAGCAATTCTCACGTTGAGAAAGAATCGTTTTAATTTCAATTTCTGTTTTTCTGTGTTTTTTTTTTTTTTTCATTTTTGTTTTTGTTTTTGCAGTAGACAGAAATTAAAGGCGACAGAGGAAGCACTTCTGGAGAAGTCTGTCTGTCCGTCTGCGTCTCTGCGTCGGTGTCGAAATAATTGCAGTGTAATCCCCGCAGCAGTTGGGCCACTCAGGCAGGTAAGAACGCGCTGAGGGCGCCGCGCTGCAGAGCCCTCTCTCTCTCTCTCTCTCTCTCTCTCTCTCTCTCTCTCTCTCTCTCTCTCTCTCTCTCTCTCTCTCTCTCTCTCTCTCTCTCCCTCCCTCAGCTTAGCTGAAAACGGCCAACAAAACGCGACAACAAACTCTGGCGAAGAATTAATTGCAGGGCGAAAAGGGCGAGGGAGAAAGTTCGACGAGCAGTTTGGAGACAAAAACTCATCCGCGGCGTTCGGGCCGCGGCGTTCGGGCCGCGCCGCCGGCGCACAGTGGGCCAGAGCGCGTCATCGCGCCACCGATTCGTCGGCACGTCTCACCTACCAATCCCGCCGCCGCGTCGGCGAGCTCTCATATTTATTCCGCGACGTTCGCCTCGACGCTTCCGGTGGACCCGACTGCGTAATTGGTCTGCCGGTCCCCCGTCTGGGCGGCACTCTCCGAATGTCTCAGGTGAAAGGCAGCACCAGGGGTGGAGATATTGTCCATAACAAGGTGAATTTATTTTTAGCGGGAGTCACATTGCGACTGTGCCACTCTTCTAAATCATATCGAAACGACGACAAACGTGACGGTATTGAAAAACGCCTCGCAAACACACAGCAAGGCAATCACTAAAGGGGGCACCGCCGCGCGAAGTTCCCCTCGACTTTACGTCCACCCCCCCCCCCCCCCCGACCACCCCTGCCCCTCACGAACCAGACCACCAGCACGTCGACTGATGACACACATCGCCTCAAAATCGGCCCTTAACGATGCCATTGTTCCCGTATATGTGCGTCCCATCGTAATTACTCAGAGTGCAGTTGTTCCTTCGCTCTCCACCCCCACCCTCTCCGTCCCGCACAGTCCCTCTCTTCTGGGTGTGTCATACGTCGCCCTGTTTTGACACGGAACCCACCCAAGGGAAGCGGGTCCCTGCCGCCAACTACCGTCTTCGCCGATGCCAGTGTGTGTGTGTGTGTGTGTGTGTGTGTGTGTGTGTGTGTGTGTGTGTGTGTGTGTGTGTGTGTGTGTCTGTTGTGTGTTTGTGCGTGTGTCTGTGTGCATGCAGTACTGCACTAGTGTATGTGACTTCCGGAACTTTTTTTTTTTTTTTTGGCAACGCCTAAGTGATTAAACGGAAGAGGGAAAGCAGCCCAGGGCACCTCCATTAAGCCACCTACCTCCAAAAGGATATAAAAAACTAACTTTTTTTTTTAAGTTATTTTGGGAAAGCCCACCCCCCTTCTCCGCGCGTATCGCTTGACTGGTTTTCTGCATCGGGCTTCGCGGTTGCGTTCGCGCCTTGCGTGTTAAAAACAAACACTAAGTCGGCGCTCGATAGCATCTCTTTCAACGAAATTACGCACCGCACCCGGCGAGACAGTGAGACCAACAAATGCACTCCTGTCACCTCACAAATTGGGCGAGCTCAGGGGGAGGGGGAGGGGCCGAGTGGTCAGGCGGCGGACGGAGTGGAGGTGGGGGTGCCGGGGGTTGCAGTCGCGACATGTGTTTCCGGCAGGCGAGTAAAATTAATTCCAATTGCAGGGGCGCTGCAAGCCATCCTGGAAAGGGGAGGGGGCAGTAGGGCGTTTCGGGGCCTCAAAGGGACGGCAGGGAAATCGCGTTGAGTAATGAGTGATGGACGCAGATAGCGACGGACACGGCCGGACACCTCGGCAAAGAGGTCACCCCGACCACTTGCAGGGATTCGAGCCCAAACAACACGCAACAAATTTAAACTTTTCGCTTTCCCAATGCAAACCCACAAAATCCTTTAGAGACCCTTCACTTTTAAAACAAACCGCTCGAAAATTTTTACTTAGTTATCCGTAAAGTCAGACACATATATGTGTATTGGCGTTCCATTTCACACTTTTGAAAATATTTTCAGCAAATATGGATAATCTAAATAATGAACTGGAAAAGGTTAGAGGCAAAGACACGACCAACCCGAGAGGGGCGAGTCCCCGCTCACCTACGGCGCAGTGCGTGCTGCGACCAGTCGCCCGCGCGTGCTGGTGCGACGGTCACCGGACTTATCGCTGGAAGTTGACAAATCGGGAGGGCGGGGAAAAGGGGTGGCGGGAAGGAGGAGGGGGCAGGGCGGGGGATGGGCGGGGGATGGGCCCCTGTCTTGCCTCGCACAATCGCTCTGAGGGTGATTTGAAAAATTGAGATCCGCCCCGACAGGCGGCCAGTTCTCTAATTGCCTGCAGGCACACACGCCGTCGTAAAACAACAACATTATCTAAACAAAATCAACAACAATGTGAAAAAAGAAAAAAAAATATGGCAGGGCTTGTTTGTGCATGAGAAATGGCAGAGGTTGGTCAATGAACGGCGTCATTACTTTTGACGAGGATTTGAAGTATGCAACATCAGTTTCTGCCTCCAGCAGTCAACGAATGCTTTTTATGTTCGTAAAACGAGGAATTCTTGTCAGTGCCTGAACTAGCGAACGCGTCGGTGAGTGGGTGTGTGAGTGTAGCGAATTCCGAGTACCCTGCCTGCGCGCTGCAAAGCACTGTGGCGCTGATGAGAACGAATTGCACGGTATTCCAGCCGGGAGGCGCTGGACCAACACACCCACACACACATACACACTCACATACAAACACACATACACACACACATACACATACACACACACACACACTGACCTAATACACACGCACGGACTAAACGAGCTAAACCTGCCCTTGTGCCGAGCCTGGTACACTGTGAGCGGAGCAGCGCCTCCGAGAGGGCTTAAGTGGGTCCGGGCCTTGCACACGGCATTGTGAGAACCTCTTCCCAGCGAGCAGCCCTTCTTTCTCGCCCATCCCACCGAAAACACGGGGGATTCACGGGGAGGGTAGAGGGGAGGGAAAACCGTTTCGCCAACCGTTAGTTATTTTCTCGGCGCTCCGCAAGGTGGTTATCAGCGCTTAGCCGCAACTTGGTTAAGTGCGCGTTACCGCGGTCAGTACAAGTGCTCTCGCCGAGCCGACGCGCCCTACACTGTCTGGAAGGGGGTTACCGTGGCAGCGGCGGCGCACAGTGGAGGGGCAGCCAGATAGTCTCTACACGCGCCTCTCGCAAGATAGCCGTGTTCAAGGGAGGTGTCGCGCGAAGGGGAGCAGGGCGGAGCGCTGGAGGAGAAGGAAATTGCGTTCAAGACGGCGACGGCGTTTAGTGAGGTTATGTTTGGGCAGAATGGCGTGGCACTGCCACCGCAGCAATACCACACGGTAATGCCGGCCTCCCTGTTTGGCAATACGCACGTCCGGGCCATTACGGTGCGGTGCTCGGGGCATGATCCTGTTGGGGACGCACGGATGGAGGACAGACGGAGGAGCCGATGGACAGACCGACGGGAACGCCGATGGGCACTAAGGAGAAATTCGGCAAATTTCAGATGTCAATGTCCCACCTTTTTCGCGTGGTGCGTGACTAGGCGGTGACACTGCTATCTGCGGTGCCGACATGCTGCTACACTATCACGGCCGGCTTCCATTCATGGCGGCCGGGTGGGCTGGGTGGGCCGGGCCAAAGTGCATATGATAAGCCGCAACGCGCCCACCGCGCCGTTCGGAGCGCTGGCGAGGTTAGGTCAAGCACGCGCTCTCAGAGCCTCGTTCCGGTCGACGCCGATGCACTGCTTAAAATTTGTTGTTTTGTACGGAAAAGGTGAACAAAATATTCTACACTGTTGAAAAGTTTGAATTTTGAAAGCAAATTTGATGACAATTATTAATTCAGATGGTATACGACACGCAACTAAGATATCTTTTTTTTCTGTTAGCGTCCGGCGGGGCACGGTTGGGATGGCGGGTTGACCCGCTTCCATTCCATTCGCTGCTCCGCCACTGCCAACTGCAATCGTGATTGACTTGAATATTGAACTGCCCGCAGCATTGGCAGCACGTACAGATGGAACAAAGAGGGCGCGCGGGTTTGACTCCAACTGTTGGACTGACCGCAGCGCAGCGCACCTCGGGGAGTGAGAGAGAAAGAGAGAGAAAGAGAGAGAGAGAGAGAGAGAGAGAGAGAGAGAGAGAGAGAGAGAGAGAGAGAGAGAGAGAGAGACGCCCCGTCATCTCCACGTTCATAAGAAGAGGGTAAAGAGACGAAAAGCGAAAATGAAGGGTCCAAGACAAAGGTGGGCGCTAATGGCTGTGAGGGGTGGGGGTTAAATAAGGGGCAGTTCCACCATACTCTCTCTGTCCCTCCTATCGACCTGTGAGAGGGCGATGCCGCCATAATATTGGGCGCATCGAAAACACAGGGCACACCGCGCGCCAACATCAACGTGGCGACACAAAACGGGGAAATGGGATACGCGTTCGGGAAGTGAGTGGCATTGCCTTCCATCTCTCCCCTCTACCCCCTCCTTTTTACCCCCTCCCTGACCGTGATCATGGCTGTGGCGGTGCGCGCAAATGAGGAGTTGCCTTGTTTGTTGTATGCTCTGGTGCTGCAATGCAAGCTGGTTTAAGTATCCCTTCCCGGACGGAACGGCAGGTACATTTGGATTCAATGGCGGGTACATGGTGGTAGTTTCCACATTCCGGTTTGTGATTTGAGGAAAGGAAGCTCGTGTTGGCGAAGCAGGGTGATCGACCAACGACTCCCACACTCGAACTGCATAACTTTCAACTGCGCAAATACGTCAAATTCAAAAATTCCGCAAGCATTTAGTGTGCAGGAATTAAGAATCCCGGATGGCACCTTCACCTTCGCCGCTTCGCCGTGCCACGATGCACTTGCCCGGAGTGGTGCGGGGTCGAGTTTGTGCTTGCGGAAACTTTGCGGAAGCGCCGTCTTGAAGTGGGAAAGGGGAAGGGGTGGTTGACGCAGCAGGAGGCGGTGCTCTTTTCCTTGACGTCTCCGAACCAGTCTGGAAATGAGTGTGGATGCTGATTTTAAGGAAGAGTTTCCGAATCGAACAGTCTGCAACACTCGCGTGTGACTCGCAAGCATTTTCAGGAGGAGGACTGTGTGTTGCGCCACCAGTAGTTCGATGATCAGCTGAGCGTCAAACCCTGAACGTCTCATCGGCTTCCTCAGAGCAGCTCGAAGGACTGGCCGGACGTCGGATGGGGACGTCCAACTCCAGTCGGGGATTCTTCAAACCCAGCCTAATCCCGGTTGGGAAGGCGGGAACCCTCAATCGGAGCGAAGCGGCTTACCAAAACGCGAATAAGCCTCCAGCTGGACAACCCTTCCGGCTGCCTAGCGAGCCAGGCAGGGAGTGCCTCCTACGAGAATTAACGGAGAGCTGCGGCAGCACTTTGTAAGTGCTGGAGGAGCAAAAGTTATTAGCAGGTGAGTGATTGATTGGACGACTCCTCGCGATTTTGAATCCACTCCGTGAAAAAGAAGAAAAAACAGAATAGCCTAGCACTTTGTTACACGAAGCATCACATTTTTCATAAGGGCAGTTTGTCACAAAAACAGGGGACACAATCGTCAAACACGATGTTGAGATCTAACCGATTAGCCATAATTTGCCCTTCCGTACTTGTTGGAAGACGCTGGTCTAGGAGACTGGCGGCTGTCCTTCGTCACGTTCTGCTGGACTTCTCAGGGTGCCCAGCCCACATACATTAGCATATGATGATGTACATGTTTGCGACAGGCGCTACAGTAGTTGTGAACCAAATTAACTCCGGTTCCAACTCCGGCGGGCCGGTGACAGCTCAGCAGGGCAGGCTCATCCCCAGAACTAAGCTGCCGACTACGGTCCTGGCGTTGCCTCATCTGCATGCCTCGGCCCGGCCCACTGTGCGGCCTGCTCGGCGCTGCCAACTTTGTCGCTCGGCTTAGTTCGGCCGTCCTCGAGACGAGCCCACGTCGCCTCCTGGCCGCGCCACGCCGTGCTGGGGGCGCGCCAGTGTTTCTTGTATTAGTTTACTGTCCGGTAGCTTTCAACCCATAGCGATATACTCGTATCGATTCCCAGCGCGCACGAAAGAGGCTCGCCCGAGACCCTTATCTCAAATAACTATGTTCCCAACGCTTCACATCGATCCGTCAGCAAGGGTTCTTTCTATCACTGCAGGAGTGAGCCCCGAAAGATTCTGATTTTTCAAACATGCTCGAAGCGCCCGCTTTTTCACAATCACAGCACATTGTCTATCCCATTTTCTTTAATTGTTCCGAAAGCGCTTTTTAAAAGACTCGTAGACCACTTTCCTCGCTCTTTCGCCCTCCCACTCCCCTCGGCTCGCGTGCCCGGCCGCCGCACGCAAACCTAAACTGCCTATCATCGCCCGCATCGTCCGGTCCGAACAGCGCAGTGTGTCTCCCTTCGCCGACGCGGTGCCCCATGAGTGCGAGAGAGACGGCGTCGCCTTGTGCCTTCTGCCCTCTGCACTGTGCCGTGACGCCGAGTGAATCCTGCAGACGTCGTAATGGTCGTGAGCACGTCCGCTGATACATGTTGCGTTTCCCCGTGCGTGGCGACGCGCACTGTGACACACACTTTTCCCTTCGTTTTCAACGGCCGTCCAGGGCAACAACTCGCACGCAGCGAAGCGTCCGCTTCGTCACCACTGTGTCTCTCGCCGTCACGCACGCACCCGCCATGCTGCTGCCGTCCCCGAGCAGTTTCCACCGCCTGAAGCCCATTAGTCGGGAAGTCAATGATAATGTTTCCGGTTTCCTTCCGGAAGCCCAGGAATGTGTGGTGAAATTCGTTTAAAAGTAAATCGCGCGACGTTGTTTTGACTAGTCTCAGATTCAGTTCGATGTGTCTTGGCTACGCTGCCCCGGTAGTATGATACCTCGAGTCACGTAAAAACGAGTCAAATGAACTTTACGCATGATACTCTCAAACCAATTTCACGTCACATTCCTGGGTTTCCGGTGGCGTACTAGCCGTCTCAACTAGTAGATCGCCATGCGCTGCGCAACTGCCCTAACGAGTAAAAGCACGGGCAATTAGGGGGCTGGTAGCCAAGCAGATATAACCGACCGCACGACCCTATTAGGGGACAGCGTCCTGAACTCGACGTGCAAAAACCCCCTCGCCTCGGTCCGGCTGGGCCGGGGGGGCCTAACCCTGCGCGGACTTCCCCGCTGTAGTCCGAACAGGCCGTCGCTGCTGTGGTCTCCGTCGGAATCCCGCGAGTGCGAGAGAGAGAGGAAGCAGCGATGTTCGGGCTGAGCCGGCTATACCGCACCACGACCGCCGAATGGCCATGACGCCATTATGTCTTCCACCTACCACTATATTACCCTGAGCCGTCCGTTCCTCCCGCCTGACCCACTTCGCCGCGAAAACTTCCAAGCCCAATTCTCAACCTCAGACCAATTTGACACTGAATAAACGCGTCTAGAGTTTCAGCCGCCTGCGCCGGTCCTCTGTGCGCTGCACCTTTTGACGCGGCCCGTCGCGCTGCGTAGCACCACTAAGCCACTGCAGTCTCTTGATGGTCTTGGCGCGGTCAGAGGGAGGTAATTTGGGCGCCGTCGGAGTGCCGGGTGGCCGGCACCGACCGGCACTGGCGAAAACGGTCTGAAAGGCGAGACGGCGGCAAAGCCAGCCAGAGCAGTGCGGCAAAGCCCTCGCTGCAGCTGCAGCCCTGCCTCGATGTGCAAAGGGAACCAGCAGCCACGCGGCGACACCCCGCTGCAGCGCCACAACGAGCTCAGCGCTTCAAGGAGCAGTGCAAGGTCGTTCCCTTACGTTACGTTAGTTGCGTTAATTCCGTCAAGCCGCTTTCAAACTTTGACTGGCGACCGCAAGAACCCCAGCGTTGCCACTCGCTGCTGCTGTGTCAACATTTCACGCCACCGGGGTCCTGGGGCAGCACGGACACCGCACGAAAGTGCACCCGAAATGTAGCACCATTAGTGTGGAGACTCTCCGAACGGAATTTTTACATTGATGAATGATTTGGCGCCAAAAAGAATTGGGCCGACTGCCGTCGAACAAAAGTTCAGAGCCGAAGGGAGAATGCCCCATCGGTAGTTCGCCTGCCTCTGGTTTCCTTTCCGGGGATATTTTTGCCGAAACAGAGAGAACGGGCGGCCACTACTACTTCTGCAAGCCATCGCTTCGTGAAAGGAAGACCAGCCCATCACTCTGCACTCACATGGACACACTCACACATGCGGACCACACTCACACACCCACTCACCCACATGCAACTTCTCCGCCAGGCACGGCCGACAATTGTTGTTTTCGCGTTGCGCCGCCGTGCATTCTGGGCAACAATGTTTCATCGAGTTTCCGGGCGCCGGCGTCCCCCGCTCCCCTTCGCGCACCTCGGCGATGGTGGCCATGGAGGTGTCATCGTGGTGCCCTTCTTTGTGTCGCTGCCGCTTTGTGTCTGACGCCACCGCGACGCCGGGGAAGGGTTTGCCAGGCACATGTGGGCAAGAAGACGAAGAAGTGGACAAAGAAGGATGGAATTCTGAATTTTGGATTCCTTAAGAAGCCGAACCTTGTCGGTGGTAGGGCTTGGGTAATGAACCGAGTGCTGCTCATGTCCTGAGGAACAATTCAAACCCAGTGACACACGGGGTACGGGGTATTTTAGTTTCGTTTCCAGAGGTGGACAAGCATTGGAAAGCGCATACACTCTCCAAAGCGAAAGCCATTTACATTGTAATGTATTAATATAAATGCAAAGCAAGCTGCGTTTTGAACTGAACCCGGAACTCGGCAGAAGTCACGCAGACGCCCAGCCAAACAACGAAACGTCATTCCAATCTCCGAAATGGCACCGCATCTTTATGGACCACGTTTCTGAATTATGCTGCGCCGGACTTGGAGACGCTCTAAAATGGGATCCTCTGAGTCGCAGCGCAGACCGGAAAGGAATTGTCACCCATTTCCGTGGTCCGGGGAGGAGCCTTCTGACGGAGGGGACGGGGACGCACGCTAAGCTTCCCCCACGGGCGTTTTCTGCATAAGTATTTTCTCGGTTTCAGCAGACCTGCCCTCACAGGAGCACCAAATAAAGTGACATAGAGATTCTTTCCACATTCTTTTGATCTCGTTGTATTTTTTTCCACGGCATGAAAATTAGAATTTTTCCAGTAAATGCACATAAGTGAGAAATGGGATCAAGAGCACTCTCCTCTTCATAAACACCTCCCCTTTTCTCTCGAGCAGTTCCGTAAAAGTATGAGAAACATTTTGAAGAGTGCCCCGCCGAGCCACACCTCGGGTCCTCCCCTCCGTGTTTGTTTCCGCTTGATCCACCACCCCATGCTTCGCCTTGCCGCGGCTGCTAACTCGTTTCTCGCAAAGAACGCGCCGCACGAGTGAAATGTCAACTCAACGCGTAAACTCTGGAGTGGTGGGGGGATGAGCCAAAGTCACTCCCGGAATAAGGTTTATGGCCCTTTCTCCGCTGCATGCGTGTGCCGACGCCAGCGCCATCTAGCGGAGCCGCGCTGTGTCATCGCACCTGAGCGCCACTTCCCCCGGAGGACTGAGAGAGAGAGAGAGAGAGAGAGAGAGAGAGAGAGAGAGAGAGAGAGAGAGAGAGAGAGAGAGAGAGAGAGAGAGAGAGAGAGAGGCGCACTATCTCTGGCAGACAGGTCGACCGGCCAGACGAAGCACAATGGGAGCACTGCACGCGCACGCTCCTGATGCATGCTCCATGAAATTCGAAACATTGCAAAATAAAATCTGTGAGGATATTGACCAATAAACTGTCAAAGTCAGTAGAGTGGATAACCAAGAAATTCCATTGACTTTCTAAATGGGTAAATTCTTATTTTCATCTTTTTTTTTTTTTTTTTTTTTTTAATCAAGTAGTACTGCGTTTAAAACTGTACCTGTTCATGGAGGTGCCCCGACGGGCGCGGACACCTGGGACGCGCCCGCTGACACCGGCCTCTCCCAGAGCGCAGCAGCAGAACGGAGCGTCGGGGCGCAGAGGGGCACACACGCGGGCACGCGCGCGCACGGCACGCGGCAAGGGCTCGCCGCTCTCGCCGCTCACGCGGTCGGAGAGGTTAGGGTCGTAGCGCAGCTCGTCGCTGGCGCCGCTGGGGGCGGTGGCTGGCGCAGGGACCCCGTGCGACGCAGGAGCAGGCGAGCCGGCTCGGCACTGGCGGGGGTGCACGGCGCGCTGGGCCGGGCGCTAGGGCCTCCCTCCCAGCGAGCCCTAGCGGCCGCCCCGGCAATGCAGTGCCAACCGGCACACCGGCCCCGGCCTCGGCGGCTCGGCCGCGCGCCCACCGCCGATCAGCCTTTTGCCGCCCCGTCTCGTTCCAAAGGATCGCCGCTCTGTCTTTGTCACTCGCATGGGGCGCTTCGCAGGGGTACGAGGGAGACAGAGCGACGACACGCGTCCTCCGCGTCAGGCTGTCACCTCGCGAGGTGCGATCCTTGGAAAATGTTCAGCCATAACAGAGCCGAGGCGCGAGGACAGAAATGTGTCTTGCAAACAGCGAGAAATTGCCCCCGGAAAGCAAACACGATTCATGCAGCGGGGTAGCGACCCGTTATGACAGATGTTGATGACCTTGAAGGGGAGCTCCCAGACTGGAACGCGGGCACCCTGGTGGCTGGAGCCGCGGCTGCAGCCACTGGGGGGCAATTAGAACGGTCTGGAGCCACAAATTCCGGGACAGAGCGGTCTGTTGAAAAAAAATAAGCATACTCTAGGGGGATTTAGCAGTGGGTCACAACACCCATGAGCAAATCTATTTCTTCGCCCATGATCATTTTTCCGCCAAGAGCGTCCCTTCCAAATGCATCTTTTTGGTCCGAGAGCTTCGATTCGAGAACTCTAAAGGCTCAAGACGCCCATAGTTGGTCCCCACCCAGACGAAGCAGCGACGCAGCAGGCTTGATTGCGCGAAAACACATCCCCGAGCCGAAATGAATCCGAGGGGCCGATCCATCTCCACGACACCGAGCCGTTCCAAGATTACGTGTCAGCATTTTCTCGTTTTCCGGACGAGCAGTTTTGAGCGCAAAGATATAGCTCGCCGGCCAGTCGGGTCAGTGCTGTTGTCGAGAGAGAGAGGGAGAGGGGAAAAAAGGCGACGTGGAACGATGTGCTGCGCGCAAAGTAGGGGAGTCCGGGAGTCCCCACGATCGTCCGGCTTTTGGCTCAATTAGCTTCGGACCAATCGAAGCAAGGCGAAGCCAAGGCCAGAGAGAACGATGACGGACTTCTTTTCCAAATGAAATTGGAAAACTGGGACGACCGGACTAGACTGCGGATTTGTCTGAGAGCAGGCTCGACAAAAATCCGCTTATCCCATACGAGTAGGACGATAAAATCTCTCTGTTTTTAATCTTCCCTATGCTTGCCTTATGTGCAGTCACCAACAATTATTGCAGAGGACAAAAGTGAGAGATTTGGTAGCTGAAAATCAAAACCAAGGCGTAAACCATTGTTTGACTCACCTTTGGCCTCTGCAAATCTCTGCGCCCCCCGGTCGGCCTTTGGCCAAACCGAGCAATATAGTACCAGCAGGCCCAAACAAACATACTCGTACATGCATGTGTGCAAACAGACACACGTACACACGCACACACGCTAGCGCCGGCTGCCGGCCTGCCATACAGGCGTCGCGCTCCGTGTTTCCAGAATCGAATGCAAATGTTTGGAGGGCAAAGCGGCAGGGGGGGGACTATTAGGCATTGGCCTCGTGCAACTAGCCTGGACAATCCGATCAATTCCGTTTCCTGTCGATGGGACGTATCGCTTGGAGCGGTCGCAGCTTTTTCCGCATTCAATGTTGGTTGTTGAACCAAGGACCGTGGACCACGGATCGCATCATCTGGTTTGTTAGCCGAGAAACGCGTGTAGACGCATTGAATCCATCTTATGTGCAACAAAGCTGATGCGAGCCGTGTTTCTGTATCAACTGTGATGGCCAAGGCCGAGATCGGTATGATACAAAAAAAAAAAAGTTGAGGCGTCGATTCATATCCAAACACCGAAGTTAAGCAGGCGGCTCGAATCCAATTGCAGGGGAAGAGGGTCGTAGGGTGCCATCTTTTATTTATTGTTTTTTTACCAAATTTTAAACAGAGTGGCGTATGAGCTTTGTGACCTTGAAAGGCCGCAGACGGCATATCCGACGAGTAGAGATCTTCGCCGAAGGGATGTGACATCCACACCTGTCGAATCCCCCCCTCCCCCGCGTCGCTGTGCGGGACGTTAGCACTCCAGCTCACGTTCGGCATCACTGCCAAACTTGGACTGCTATTGAGACCCAGTACATCAAGGTGAGAGAGCAAAACACACAGACGGAGAGGGCGACCAAAGGAGGTTCAACTAGATAAGAGGAAAAGTTTTTATAGGGTCGCGTGTATGGGAGGGGAGGGGGAAATAGAAGGTGAGGACGGGGGGTTCGAGGGGGCGGAAGGGAGTAGGCGCAGGAGCCCAGGGCGAGGGGTAGTAATGCGTGCCGGGGGTTGAAAGGGAGGGGCGGGGAGGGGGTGCGAAGGCACACCTCAGCAGGCCGACCCTGGCCACCCGGTTTGCTGAGGTCTCGGCCGGGGTCGACAGAGGGCGTCTGCCTTCGTTATCGCGACGCGGGGTGACCGAGCCTGGCGGCGGCTGCTTGATTAAAATGCGACTCATCTTGGCAAGACAAACACAAATAGGCTATTTCCTTGCTTTGTGCTGCGCGGTGCTGCGGCGCCTCGGCTCGTGCTGGTTTAATCCGCACCCTGCGCGCCGCCGTAACGCCCCTGGTGGCGCCATCGCGCGAGACAGAGGCAGACATAGGAGAGGAGAGAGGGACCGACTTGATCCAGAAGGGTGCGCAGCTACGATTACCGTTGGTGACAAGAGTGCAGTGAATTGGTTGTTTTTGTTGTTGTAGTGAGTTCACACCCTGCAAGTTGGCGAGCTCCCAGGCTAAGATTACCATGAGGGTTGCCATAGCCATCGCAAGGCCATGGCCACTCATGGTCTCTGGCCATGGGTAAAATGGCCATTGTAATATCCTCATGGCCGTCGGGGGCCATAGCCCATCGTGGCCATAGCCCTCGTGCCCATGGCTATCCTGGCCATAGCCATCATAGCCGTAGCCATCGTGCCCATGGCCATCGTGGCCATGGTCTGCGTGGCCATGGCCATCTTGACCATAGTGGCCATAGGTTGGGATATGGCCAACGTCACTAAGTTGACTTTCCGTCAGAGTATCGGATAGTCGGAGTCGTGTACTATGATAATTGCATTGATGATACTTTTCGCACTACATCCAATTTTGCTTCCAGATAAATTGAAGAAAGTGCCGTTTACATGTTATCGCAATGTTGTGAAAAGTAGGTGGAGACTTCAACGCGCGGACAGGAAGCACTTGTCATACATAATTGCCTACCCTGCAGGGGGCTTCCGGCCATGGCCGTTGTAGCCATGGCCACCTGGTCCGTGTCCATGGGCATAAGTTGGCCATGCCCATTTTTGCCATGGCCAATGGTTGGCCATGGCGGCCATGGTAATGACGGCCATGGCCACCGGACTTGCCCATGGCCACTGGATGGCCATGGGTGTTTTTACCATGGCCAGGCCGGTGGCCATGGTATAGGTGCTCGTGGCCATAGTAAACTAGTCCTTGTGGCAATGGCCATCATGGTAATCTTAGCCTGGGCTTTAGTCCGATCCATCTAGCTTTTTCCATTCACGGCTCGTGCGCCGTTGCCCTGCGGATGAGTGGACGCGGCGTTATCCGCAGTGCCGGTCAGGGCCTTGGTCAGGCCGGCAGTCCCAAGCCGCTCGGTCTGTCCCTCCGTAACACCGCTCGGTCCGAAGCCCCGCCAGATCATGCCGTTGCCAGATAGAGTTTCGTGTCGTATGGCAGGTGCCGAGAGCTAGAAAAATAACATGTCGATTTTTATTTAATATTTTGAAGGGTGGGTTTAAAATTTACAGACGGAAAGCTGTACAAACTGCCATCTACGTCTGTGGTCGCAAACTAATACCAAACCGACTCTCCAGCTGGGCATGAAACAGAGATCATTCGATTCCTGGCTTGTGTTTTTACTTCGCCACTGTCATTGTGAGCGGCATCTGAATAAAAAAACGCTAACGCTAACGCTAACGTGAAAGCAGATGATACTAATGAGAGGAATGTTTATTTTAATGTATGTTTATTTATTTTCTGGTCACAATATTATGTACATTGATAAGAGATTTTCATAGCTATACAGTAAAAGTAAAGTAATCATCAAAATTAATTATCTAAAAGAATTCATCATTAATTTTTAGGTCAGAATATTATGTGCGCGTCCTTTCCTAGGCGAGCCGGGCAGAGCCGAGCCGAGTCCTTAGGCCGAGCGGCGAAGCTGGGCTAGGCTGGGCAGGCCGGTAGTCGGTACGAGTCGAGCAGAGGAGTCGAGCCGAGTCCTTGCCAGGCGAGGCGGGCCGAGCCCGAGCCGGGGCTGCAGCGCTGCCGCCGCAGCCGCCGGGCGCACGCGGGGTTTTGGGAGGGGGGGAGGGGGCCGCGCGGGGAACGGGGAGCAGCGGGGAATGTTTACGGCGCAGGCTGCGGCCCGACGACGACGAGCGACGAGCCAGGCAGCCACCATCCCGCCTCACACAATATGTTTATCAGGATATGCGCTTGGTTTCTAGACTTGAGAGTAAAAGCTAGCTGACACCTTAATGTGTGTCTTAATGTCTACGTTTACTTTAATGTGTAAAGGTATCATCTGCTAAAAAGAAATTTCTTGCTGCCCCTCTCTCGCTGCCGCATAGGAAAAGGTGTCCTGCGTCACGTCGTGGTCCAGACAGGCAGGGGGAGGGGGATGGGAGGGGGTTCGCTATCACCCTTCACCTCGTGTAGCCGGCTCAACCCTCCCGGAAAGGCAGAGATCAGGCAGCAGGGGCGCGGCACCGCCGGGCGGAGGTTGAGGGAGGCCGCGGATAAATGGATCCCGGCAGCAGCGGAGGCCTGCAGAGCCGCCCCGGGCACGGCCACGGCCACGCCACGGCCACGCCACGGCCACGCGTCCTCACCTCAAAGGGAACGAGGTGGGGAAATTTCAATCAGAGGCGAGGGTGCGCGGCGGTGTCGCTTGAAAAATTCGGGACAGGTGTAGTGGTGGTGGTAATATCGGCTTTGAGGATCGCTGGCACAACCCTTAACAGCAGAGACGAGGAAATAGAGGGGTTGTCTCGCTGAATTCTACCAATCGGCAGGTGGTGGCGTCGGTATCGCTGGATTGGCGTTACGCGAGCGCGGGGAAGGATAGGCTTGTAATGAAGATCCGCTAACGAGAGTAAAGAGTGTGCCGCCATCTTCGTTTGGCTCGTGTCTCACGGTTCACGAGCATGTCCATCATCCCTTCAGCACAGACAGACGCGCGCGTACGCGCGCGCGCACACACACACACACACGGTTTGTGTCACTGCGCTAATCTCCCGGGTCGTATTGGCGCGAGTCCCTTGAGATGCCCCCGGGCCTCACTGCGTCGCGGCACGGCAGCGCGTTGCCTAAGCCCTAGAGTCAACGAGCAGCGAGCCACCGTGGGCTGGGCCATAGCAGCAGAGCCTCGCATGGCCCAGCAGGGCAGCCCCGGGCAGCGCGGGGTGGCGCGGGGTGGCGCGGCCGGGCGGGGACGGTGTTGACGGATGGGGGGGAAATGGGGTGATTAGACAAAGACGGGTGCGACGCGTTGTCAGGTTCAAGGCCAGCCCAGTAGCCCTCTACTTTACATGTCGGGGTGGTGGGGGTAGCACGGCCTAGCACAGCAAAGATTCGTTGCTACGTTTTGGTTTTGTCGCAAGACCTCGTTCACTTTCGTCCCATTTCATTTGCACCGCGTTGGCGACGATTTTCGCTGTGCTTCATCTCTCTCCATCCGTCTCTGTCTCTCATCATTTTCAGGTCCGTTGGCGATGGAACAGGTCTCCGCGTTCCATCGCGCGGCTTGTTGACAGGGGATATAAAACATATCCCAGCCTTCATTGCAAACTAGCGACTTGTAAAACGCGATCCCAAACGGAACAGATAAAGGACAATGATGGATGCGTCACCAACACTGCGCCGTGCCTTGCCTTGCCGTGCCGTGCCGTGCCAAACCGGCCAGCCGGATCTGTTTTCACCCCCCTTGATGACGTGTGTGGACAAACTGATGCATTTGTCGCCCAGGCCTGACACGATGTCCCTTTGCCGACATCAACCTGGAAGGCACTGCAAAAAAATAAATAAATAATAATTGAACGGATGAGATAAAATTGAGATAGTGCCGGACTTAAGTGCAGTTCCCAACGGTTTTCGAAATGACTTCGCTGCCCTCTCAGGTAAGTTTTTTTTCTATTATTTTTTTATTTTTTTATTTTTAAAGAAGATTGTTTACCGGTGACCTGACAATGTGAGAGACCTTAACCTCACTTTTCCCCTTTTCAAACTAGTATGCCATCCTCCTCCGCAACATATTCGGGCCCAGCCTGTCGCACTACCAGGGGAAATAAGCGCAGAGGACCCGACATGCAACAGTGCGTGCGAATAAATCACGAACCCCACGCCACGCCACGCCACAGGCCGGAGGCTTCCTGGACCAGCTCCTACAGCGCGGGGGCAAGCACTGCTGCGATTGCGCATCGGCAAGATACGGCAGTGATAATAATAAATATATAATGCAGTGGAGAGAAAGTTCGGCGCGGAAACAATTTTACCGCTCGAGTGGACGGTCGGGACAGTTGGTGTCGAGCGCGCGCCGCGCGTCTCTCCTTTTTTTCGAGTGGAACTATAAATAATGCCTGTGCCGAGTAGTCCAGCTCGCCCAGCTGTCATGGTTCGATTCCCGTCAATTTCCCCGTTTCTTTTTTCTCTCTCTCTCTCTCTCTCTCTCTCTCTCTCTCTCTCTCTCTCTCTCTCTCTCTCTCTCTCTCTCTCTCTCTCTCTCTCTCTCTCTCTCTCTCTCTCTCTCTCTCTTTTTTCGATTCGCTGCGTGTTAGAGGGCCACCACGACGTCAAAATTAAACATCAGCCAGGAAGAGGGAAATAAATAAAGAAAAGAGAACAGAAAAGTAAGTATACTTTGTTGGTGGCTGCTGAAAAGTGGGCACGTCAAGAAGTGGCGTACCGATCGATGGGACTTTTTATTATTGATTGACCGGGGAGAGGGTGTGGCATCGAAACAAAATGAGAAGTGGCAGTCTAAGGCCAAACCTATTATCATGGGGTAAATAATTCACTCGAAAAAGACAGAGGTGGCGCGTGTTCAGGTGAGAGCAGGGGCTATCTATGCAGAAAAGCAAGAGACTAAGACAAAAACGATAGGGAATCTTGCGAAGGGGGAACAGCGTAAGAGAGAGAGGGGTAGTACTTGGCAGGAGGGGTGGGGTAAATAGCAAAGGTGACAAGAACGAGGGTTTAAAGTGGCTCTTTGCCTGCTGCACGGGTTGCTGTTACACACTGCGATTAGAGAAACAGTTACAATAACACCAACAAGACTCTCTCTCTCTCTCTCTCCCTCCCTCTCTCTCTCTCTCTCTCTCTCTCTCTCTCTCTCTCTCTCTCTCTCTCAAAGCAAGGGCAAGGGGCGGCACATTGTCCGTCCACCCAATTAAAAAGGGGGTGCGAACAAAACACGGCGGCGATCCTCTGTGCAGCGATGGTGACGTTATCGGCATGTTGCATCGCACAGTGTGCCGGCGGTAACGGTAGCACTCTAAATCGTGCCTCTTCTCCCTCTTAGCAATTTATTTTGATTCTCAAAAAATAGAAGAAAAATCCGGGAGAAAGATAAAAAGGTCCCATGGATTGTTTATTATCTGCTTTTGTTGTGATTTTGTTTGAGCGCGCCGGTATATTTTTGCCACCAAATCATACCCCAAAAACTATCCAAGCTCGATCATAAAATGCAAAAAGATTTTGTAGGTGGGTGTGAATGAAGTTTCTTGGCGAGTTCACCCTTACCGCCCGCCAAGCCGCAGCCACGTGTGCGCGAGGAAGGTTATCTTGACGTTGACGCCGTATCGTCAGTGTGACGTCAGTGTGACGTCAGTGTGACGTCAGTGGCGCCAAGCCCGGCCAAGTGCGGCGTGACAGGCCCACGCCCTCTCGAATATGCGAGCCGACTCCTCCCCTGCTGGTGGCCGTGGAGGCTGACTCTGTCCCGTCGCTCTCGCACTCACGAGGGCGTGCCGCCGACGGGGTGCGAGAGAGACGGCGGCGCGACGACGCACCGCCGCCACTCTGCAACGGAGCCCACCGCGACGTGACGCGGGCCAGGAAGGCCAGGAATGCGCGCAAAATTCGTAATAGCTCGAGCACACTCAAAGCGGTCGTAATTAATTCAACGCGCCTGCAAGGCGGAAAGGGGAGGGGGAGGGTGAAGGGGAGGGGGGAGGAGCGTGGCTACGAAGGGTCCCTGTGGTTAGCCCGCCTCCTTTGCCCAATAAACAACTAAAAGTATCTAGTGGGTGGAATCCCAAATCGGCAGGCGTACGGCCATGGCGGTGGGCGATGGAAGGGGAGCGGCGCCGCCGAGAAGATTGTCGCAAGGTAAAGTAAACTGATAATGAAGCCAAAGACGAAAGGCGAAAGGGGGAGGGGGTGGGGCGGGGAATAAGAAGATGTGAACAACGGTGTCGCTATGCAAATGCCGTCAACCCTTCGTCGGCTTGCCAGGCCTCGCCACGCAGCGAGGAGGCGGTGACGCGACGCCGCGGAGGGTGCGGCCCGCCGCTCTGTCTCTCTCACACCTCTACGGAGCGCCCCGTGAGAGCGAGAGAGACAGAGCGACGAAAGCACAGGAGGGAATCAGCGAGCAAACTGCTGTGTTGCTTTGCGTCTTTGATTGGAATAGGGGCGGGCGAAGCCACGTGGGTGAGGTTTTGTTTCACTCAGCCGTTCCTCGCGCCATGTTGTTGTTGTTGTGCCCGTGCAGCCTGATGAAGATGATGCCCAAAGCGGCGCTCTGTCCCTCTCGCAGAGAGAGAGAGAGAGAGAGAGAGAGAGAGAGAGAGAGAGAGAGAGAGAGAGAGAGAGAGAGAGAGAGAGAGAGAGAGAGAGAGAGAGAGACTCCCTTTTGGTGCGCGCCTCCTCCTGCCGATGACACGTGAGTGTGCACATCAGGGTGTAGTGCGGCCCGGCCAGCGACAAGGCACGGCACGCCATTGCGACAATTTTCGCATAATTACAGGGTTGCTTATGCAAAGTTGAAGCTCCACCTCCGCATGGAGCGAGCGCCAGGGAAGCGCGCCGCGTGGCTGGGGTCGCTGTTGTTTGACGTACAACAACCAATAAAGCTACACCAAAACCCGCTGCCAGCGCCCGAGGGGTGTGTCATTATTGAGTCTGCTCTCGGCTGCAGTCATTTTTGGCCCGCTGATTACTGCAGGTCGACGCCGCAGCCTTGCCCAGGCGCGCCGCAGAGCCATGCCTGGCCATGCCACACGGCCCCGGGCGGCGCTTCGGAAACCAATACCGCCGACCGCGCGGCACGCCCAAGTATTCCTCCAAGTGCTGGCGGTGCTGGGGTGGCCGCCCGGCCAGGGGGTTATCATACTGGTTATCAGTCCGTTGACGACGCGGTGCGCCGAGCCCGCCCGCTGCCAACTGTCCCCCACGACAACGAGCGCCACAGGCAGGTGTGCCACTGGTTAGGTTCGGTTGGGTTGCAGGCCGTGAAAAAAAAAAGGTGTTCAATGAACCATCCGCTTTCTGCGGCATTGTCATCGGCGCGCTGATTCCGGAACGAGCTTCGTCGCCCTGTCTCTCTCGCACTTCCCATATGAGTGCGAGAGAGACAGGGAGACGACTGTTCGAAACCAGCCTGCTGTTGTGGGAAGGCGGGTCCTCGCGCCGTTCTGTATCGGCACTGCCAAACACAAATTTTAAAATCCTAAAAATTGCGCTCCGGAGCTCCACTGGAAGAATTGCCGGAGGCTTTTGTGTCTTTCAAAAAGATTTTTTTTTTTTTTTGGGCCTCCACCCATTAAAATTTGTCACCGCTGAAACTGGCCTTGTGTGCGGACGAGGTTCCGCAAGTCGCCGCGAGAGGGTGCTGCGCGCGCAGGGCTGCCGCTTTCTCGCGCTCGCAGTGTTTCTCCGTGTTTTGACTAGTCTGTGTCCCTAATCGGTGACGAAGGAAGGGCAGTTACGGCCACATAGGCGGAGTCGTTAATCACTGTAGGTTTACAGCGCCCTACCCGGGGTTATCATTAAGCGAATTGTTTCAAGGAATATTCTCTGTCGTCGCTGGAGTCCGAGAATTTTCTGGCCAGCGGCCATGACATGGGATCAGACTTCTACCCCGACTGTACGCATTCCCCCAACATGAAGGTGTGCAATCGTGCGTCACGATATCGTTTCAAGGTGCATTCTGCGCCGCCTTTGCTGATTGTAGCGGCTTCCCCCTCTGCGCTCCGATTACGCCAGTGTCGAAGTGCTTAGTGAACGCTTAGACGGCCGCCCCTACAGTGCACGCTGCTGCACCGCCACACAGTGGGCCAGCCTTTGGACAGCCTCCCCCATCTCCGGTTCCCCAGTTGCCTGCTTCCCTCCCCGTCGGACCGCGCCCTTGCTGTCACCCAGTACGTTATTTTCTACTGCTAAATGCGATTTATTAGGTCGATGCGCTGCACAGAGACGAAGGTCGTGCCGGGCGGGCCGGCAAAAACAAAGCAGGGCTAATCCCTTCAAGGAGGAAAAAACACTTTTACATCCTCGTCTTTGTAGGGGCGTCTCTTTGATGCTGGCAAGGGTGTAATAATGCCTGGGATAATTAGTATTTATTGCTGTTGCATGGCCCGCGGTCCACGCCCCATGCCGGTGCTGCGTGCAGCAGCACCAGCCTTGCACAGACTTGCGGCAAGGTTAAATTGTCGTCCCGGCGACCAAAACAGCCGGCCATTAAATCTGGAGAGTCCCTTTGAAAAACAAAACATTTTTCGCTATCTCCAAAGCCGAGGAAAAAGAGACGCCCAACGTGGGGCTCGAACCCACGACCCTGGGATTAAGAGTCCCATGCTCTACCGACTGAGCTAGCCGGGCTGGATGGTAGCTTTTCGCCTGTCGCCAATAAGGTTGCGCAGCAGCGTCCCCGCTCCTCGGCGCGCAGCTGGTGGGGGGCATGTGGTGGGGGGAGACGCGAGGGACCCGGCAGGGGCGGGTGGGGGTCCGAGGGGCACGGAGTATCGCCGCGCGCGCACAGCACGTGCACATGAAGACAAAGTGCCTGCAGCCTGCAGTTTTCTCGGGGAGTTTTCTTACTTAATGGGAAATGTTTGATTTAACGGTGCGCAGATGCAGCCGCCGTTGCTTTGCTCCAGCGCGTGCGGAGGGATCCGGAGAGGCCCGCGACATATTTTACCGTCGTTTCACCTGCTTCGCTGAGGATCGAGGGTTCGAGTCCCTCCAGGGATGTTTTTCCTTTTCGCCGTGCAGCGCATCGCACTGCATCGCACTGGATGCAGGCAATGGCAAGTGGCAGCCGGTCGGCTGGAAACGGCCGGGCCTCCCCGCCTTGCTCGCTCCAGCGGCTCCGGCACTCCAGCGAGGATCAGTAAAAGGCTAAAGGCCCAGGTGCAGCGGCAACGCGGCAACGAGGGCATTCGACGCGAGTTCACTTGGACACCGTAACGGCCGCCACCTGGGCACCGTAGGGCACCGTAGGGCCCGCTCCGAACAGTGCTTCCGGCGCCCCGTCTCTCTCGCGCTCACGGGAGCGGACTCTAGGCCGACGTACACTGTACGCTACGCCGGGTAACGCAAGGAAGCTGTCGCAGACGCGTCCACCGGCGGACAGGCAGCCCTGTCTGCCTGGGAAGAAACTTTTTGCAGCGAGCGAGGAGACGGCGTTCACTTTTTTCTGGCGGAACTCGCAGATGGAAGCGCTGCATTCTGAACACGAGCAGAAAATTATAGAGTACAGTCCCGCGTTTGTAGTATGTCAGCGGTGCGCTCCGGTGTTCGGTGGCAGCGATGCGTTGGGGTGCCTGGCGGACACCCTTGAGCTTGTCCTTGGCGCCGAGTGTAGAGGACGAATTTCTGTTGAGACTGTACGCTGTGTAATGAGTTGAACATGTTTACAGCCCGAGCGGTCCGTGTCGCCAAGCTCTATCCCGGCGGCAGCCTTGGCAGCGTCCTGCCCGCCCTAGGCCGCCCCTAGGCCGCCCCTAGGCCGCCCCTAGGCCCCAGGGCGTATCGGAGACCAGTACGTTGTTATAGAGCCCGTCTGAGCCTGCCGGCCGCCTCCGCTCGGCTGGAGGACCGTTTCGTCGCCCTGTCTCTCTCGCACCCAAGGGGCGTCCCGCAGGGGTGCGAGAGAGACAGAGCGATGAGACGATCCTTTGAAATTGCTCGGCTGGGCCTCGCCGGCCGCCTCGCGCAGAGCGGCACACTTTTAAATCCCGGACCCCATTTGTCGTCTTTATCTTTTGGCCCACGATTCGCGCTCCGCCGAGGACCTCCCTGGCCTCCGCCCTCCGCCCTTCACCCGGCGCGCCCTTCACCGCGCCCTTCTCTATCTCCCGCTGCGCAGCGCATATTTAGCTAAGCCCTGCTCGCGATCACCTCGCCCGGTAATTTATGGACGAGGGGGTAATTTTCCCTTTTATGGCCGTACCTTTGTTGTTATTATTTTCCAAAGTTTGGACGAGGGTGCCTGCTGCAGGCCGGCGCAGAACGCGCCCGATGGCGGCAACTAGATAGCGCGGCCAACATTAAAAGTTGAAACATTTTTTATTTTATTTTTATTTTTGGAAGATGTCGGCCCTGAAATATTACCGATGTTGCAGTTTTTTGAACTAATCCTGGCTGAATGCAAATTGAAACGATAGAATCGCTCCTTTATTACGATTGTCCGTCCCAAGCGATACCCCTCGCATCGAGAGACTGGCCGCTGCAGCGCGTGGAGTATCGCCCACGCCAGTCAACACACCGAGATCCGTCGAGACACCACGACGCCGCTCCGGCGATACTCCGCGCTCGGCGGTGGAGAGTCGCGCCGTGCACGCGGGGTATCGCCGGCGGGGTATCGCCGGCAGGAGACTTCCCCGAGGCCGCAGCGGCCTGCTAATTGTTCCCCTCGATTGCGCATGTCGCTCATTTGGAGTGGCACTCAGTGGGCAGCGAGCCGGGTGCAATCCAGAACAAAAGAACCTAACACAATGGGGTATCTCCGGGGCCGTGACGACGGTGCAGTCCATTGGACCGCGAGGGCGGCGGGCCGAGCCGCACAGTGGGCCGCCGTGCCCAGCAGAGCGAGCCGATAAGGTGGAAAGAAAAATAGCATTTCGATAAAGTCAGGCCGCCGCCGCAGCTTTGTTGTCAGTGGCCAGGAGGCGCCACACGTGGGGATACATCCGCATTAGTGACGCATGCATGGCCTGCAGGCACACTCCGTCGCACTGTCACTGTCATGGGGCGCCCCGGAGCCGTGGTTAGAGCACCGAACGGCACCCAGTTTCTAATCAAAAATAAAGACTTCATCCTGAGACAAGATTGTAGTCGCCGCACTCACGCTCTCGACCACTGTGATCCACGCCTAGGATTATGCAAGTAGAAGTCTTCGCAATAGTCTTGCCTGCCAAAATTAGACCGCTGCGTGGCTTACAGCGCCAGCCCGACCCGGAAGCACTGAAGGGAGGCTTTCCGTTCCCCCACCCCCCGCTGCTCCCTGCCGGCGGAGGCTTGGGCAGGGCGGCCCTTCTTCCTGATTCTCGTATTCACTTGGCAGGGTCGCAGGGTCCCGTTCCTTCCTCGCCGTGCTCATGATTTTACGTGTCTTCCTGCGTCTTCCCCACCCACGCGTGCCCCACTGGCCTCATGAATCTTGCACTGATATACGTGACGTGATTTTCGGCAGCTCGACCCGCACTCTCCCCTTCATGCAGCGCCGCTTAGAGCAACCACAGCGTCACAAAGGTGCTCCTAGTTTCATTTTTGTCCCGAAAAACATGGCGCACGTTAAGACATCGCCCACACATTTAAGCACAAAAATGTACACAAAGAAGAAAATAGGGTCGAAGACTTATCATTTTTCAGTGCTAATCTGAACTTTCTATTGGACGTGTCGCTGCTGTCCATTTTCCCGCTAAAAGCGTGCGCTGTCATCGGCTCAGTGAGCGGCTCTGGCGGAAAGCCGATGGGCGTCACTGCGGGTGCATGCGCTGCGCGACAGTGAACAGGCCTGCCGCTGAAAGGCCCCACACAGTGGGCCGGAACACCGGCGCGGCCGGACAAAATTCTAAATCGGGTCGGCGCGAGGGGGAAACAACTCGAAATTTTTGTGTACGTTTTTTTAGCAGATGATACCTTCACACCTCACATTTCATTTCAACATACTTAAAACTACTATACACATGAAGGTGTCAGCTTTTTTTTAAAATTTTTGAAATTTTTTGAATTTTTGGAATTTTTTGAAATTTTTGGTGTTTGGATATGGGAAACGGTGTTCCCGGGCGCTGGCGGCGATCGTGTTTAACTAAAAATAAATTTAAAAAAATGGAACTCTACACCCCCTCCCCAGTCTGAGTGGGGAGGCCTCCTGCTTTACTTCGGTGTTCGGGATGGGAACCGGTGCTATCAGGTAACTGGGGTTAATCCGATCCAGCGACTTCGATATCGTACGCCGGGGGACCCAGTAGGACCCGAGCCGCCGACACGGCCCAACATGGGCAGAGTAGAGTAAGGCCGAGACGATAGAGAGACAAAGAAAGAAAGAGAGAGAGAGAGTAGTTTTGGGAGCTTTTGTTTGCGCAGGCTGGTCGGTACCCAAATGGTACACCCGCTGTCCGGCGCTCCCAGACCCGAACATGCAGTCAGTGGGCCAGCTTCAAAGGACTTATCAACTCCATCCGACGAATCGGAATGGACCCACTCGCGACCAATTTCGAGTGGCTGGCTCGATCGGGGATCGAACCAGTGCCGAGGCCAATCCGCCGAAGCGGACTGCTTTTTAGACACCCGGGTGTAATGGCCTGGATTGAGCCTAGACCACTACACCACCCTGACTTGCACGTCTGCCGAGAGTTGGACGACGGGTTTGAGTCGCAGTGGGAGGAAGCCAGTCGAAAAATGAATGCTATTGTTAGGATTCGATCCCCGGATCTTACTGTCGGGGTCAGACGCCTTAACGCCCTCAGCCACCACGGCTCATGTCTGTGGCCGATTGAAGAGGGCTCTTGTCGTGACAACGAGCAGTGGCCAGAGAAAAAAGTTGTGAAGTAATAGGATTTGAACCGCCGATATTCTCGTACCGGGAAACCGACGCATCGACACCTCCAGCCACCACGGCACATGGCAAGTGGTGCGCGTTGCCGTGTGTTTGAGGTACATTGGGGATGGCAGTGAAAAATAATAAATGTTGGAAAGAGAATTTCGTGATTTTTTTACCATAAATCATCATTTTTTTTTTTTCAAATGTTCAATAAAATTTTTCAAAATTTTTGATTTTTTTTAAAATTTAATTTTTGGTGTACATGCTTTTGGTTAGTTATTTCCCCCTCGGATCGGCGCGTCTAGTGAGGACGAGTGCTGGCGCGCGCCGCTGCGGTATGCGGCTAATGCCAGTATATTGATATGGAAATGGCCGGCCAAACCATTTTAGAGGACAACGCGCCGGGCCACAGTGACGGGATGCTGATGCCGCGTGGAAACCAAATCCAACTGGCGCTGCCCTGTTGAGCCGCCCCAGTCGCCCCCGCCGCCCCCGCCATCGGCATGCCGGCGCGTTTCGATTTTCCCTGCTTTCATTTCCATTTTGAGGAACGTCATTGGCCCGCGTTGCGAACCAAGAAATTTCTTCTCGGAAACGACGAAACGAACGACCCGCCGGGCCGCGGGGAAGGAGCTAAGGTTTGTCGGCCTGGGAGCCCCGCCTGGTCGTGTCATCAGCTTGTGTGAGCCATCATTGCATATCGTCTCTATTGGCCGAGATGCTAGAGGCGTCGGGTCCCCACATTTATCATCTTTTTCCGACTGGCTCACGGGCTAGTACGATGCTAACAGCGCAGAGGCATTCGCACCAGACCCTCTAGTCCCAGGTTCAACTCCCAACATTTATTTACTTTATTTTTCACTGCCTCTCCTAGCCTAGTGAGGTTCAAACCCCGCTCGGGTGGTCCGCGTGCGAGTTGGTCGTATTCAGGCCGACCGCCTCGCTGCTGCCGGCTGTGAGTTATCGGCCCACTGTGCCATGAAGGGAGACGTCGCCGGGCACGCCGCCCCAGCCAATAATCACCTTTACTCACACACACACGCACGCGTATAATTTTGCTGTCTTGGCTATCATGTCTGCTTGTTTTAATTGATGGCGATATGCCTCACGCTGGCACGTAAGACACGTCGTCTGTGTGCGTGCGTGTGGCTGGGCAGGTGCGAACAAGGGCGTGCGGTGAGCCCAGCTGTGAGCTAACACGGTCATGCCCCCCGCGGAGGCCGGGCTGCCTGGGCCTGCCTGGGCCTGCCTGGGCGCCCCGCTCGGAGGGTGGCTGGCCGGCCTTATCGCCGAACAGCCTAATTTCTCATGCACAGATCCCATCTGGCGGCCGCACTGCGATTCCGAAGCGCGCCGTCGCCGCGTCTCCCTCAGCGCCTCATCCACGAGTGCGACGGAGACGGAGCTTTTCGTCATCGGTCCGCTGCTGCTTGCCGCATGGCACTGTGAGCTCGCGTCCCGGTCAAGTGTCCCGTTGTAGTTCTGGTGGATGAGTGGTGGACAGACGGACAGACAGGGGCCCCCGCTGCAAGGGTAATCTCACCGTCTTTTATTCTCCCCTTTTTTGTCACTCCGGCGCCTCCCAATTAAACCCCCCAGCAGCCAAAGCATGGCGGCGGCGGGTTGTGATAGAAGTGGGCCGTGTGATTGTGAGAGCGCCGCGCCCGATAGCCGCCATTTGTCAAGGGACTCTCGCATGGCGGTCGGGGCAGGATGTGGTGCCAGTGCGGAAGGGGTCCTAAAGGTGTGTGTGTGTGTGAGAGAGAGAGAGAGAGAGAGAGAGAGAGAGAGAGAGAGAGAGAGAGAGAGAGAGAGAGAGAGAGAGAGAGAGAGAGAGAGAGAGAGAGAGAGAGAGAGGGCGTTTTGGCAATGTCCTTCTAACGCTCTGACACATCCATCACACATGGATGCATGTAATGCCACTCGGACTCACGCATACACTCACACCCACACACGCTCTAGTAGTTCCAAGTGATCGTTGTCACGCGGCGTGCAGCGTGCATCTCGCGGCGCCGAGCGGCTTTTTCCGGATGTCGACAAAACGTTTTTACTACGGACAAAAACATGAGCAAAACAGACTAAATTCCATCCGTGTAGCAGCCACACTGGAGGGCACTGGCGCCGCGTGGGAGGGAGAGGCGACCTGGATCTCACCTCCAGCTAAGTCAGTCCGGCGGGCCGGGGATTTGTCCCACCTGACTGCTCTTGCCGGCAGCGGCCGCTCGCGCAGCAGATGGATCTTGCACGTCTCCCAACGCGGAGGAACCGGAAGAACCTCCCTGGAGGCGCACGGCTCACCTTCGGAGGCAGTTCCCTAATATTTGATGAATGGGGTCTCGTTCGCCTCGCTGGTCATTGATCAGCTCGATGCACTAGCGTCAGGGCCGAGGGGGAAACAACTGGCCAAATACATGTACACCAAAAATTTTAATGTCAAAAATTTTTAATAATTTCATTGAAAAATATATAAAAATTTATTGAAAATTTTAAATTTTTTTATAGAACAATTTAAAATATTCTTATAAAATTTGTCAAAAATTTTGAAGATTTTTTGAAAAAAAAAAAGAAAAAAGAATTTATTGCCCTCCTCAGTGTGCTTCAAAGCCACAGCAATGCGCTGTGTCCGTCATCTGCCGTGGTGGCTGGAGGTGTCGATGCGTCGGTTTCCGAAAACGAAAATCGGCGATTCAAATCCTATAACTTCACAACTTTTTTCTCTGACCGCTGCTCATTGTCAGCTTAAGGGCCCGCTTTGATGGGCGTCATACATGAGCCGAGGCGGCTGAGAGTGAAGAGGCGTCGATCCCCGACCGTATGGTCCGGGGATCGAATCCCGACATCTCCTTTCATTTTTCGAGTGGATTCATCCCACTGCGACTCAAGCCCGTCGTCCAACACTCGGCAGACGTGCAAGTCAGCGTGGTGTAGTGGTCTAGGCATTTATCCAGGCCATTACACCCGGGTGTCTAAAAAGCAGTCCGCTTCGGCGGATTGGCCTCGGCACTGGTTCGATCCCCGATCGTTCCAGCCACTCGAGATTGGTCGCGAGTGGGTCCATTCCGATTCGTCGGATGGAGTTGATAAGTCCTTTGAAGCTGGCCCGCTGACTGCATGTTCGGGTCTGGGAGCGCCGGACAGCGGGTGTACATTTGGTACCGACCAGCCTGCGCAAACAAAAGCTCCCAAAACTACTCTCTGTCTCTCTCTTTAACTCTCTGTCTCTCTGTCCTCTCTCTTCAACCCTACGATCGCCGGCTGCCTTCATCGGCGGTCCTTCATGTGTGGAAGGCTATAGCGGTCCGACAGAAGCTGAACTATGCGGTAGCAGTTAAAGCCTGGATACACCGGTTCCCATCCGAACACCGAAGTTAAGCAGGCGGCTCGAACCCCATTGCGGGAGGGAGAGGGTCGTAGGGTTCCATTTTTTATTTATTATTTTTACCAAATTTTAAATGACCAATCAACATGCGTAGCGGCTGAATTTTTTTAAAAAAAATCTTTAATTTTGGCAATTTTCTAAAAATTTACAATTTAAAAATATTTAACAAATTTCTAAAAACTAGAAAAATTTCAATAAATTTTGCACAACGTACACAAAAATTTTGAGTTGCTTCCCCCTCGGTCAGGGCAGTCCGATATATCAAGCCTGTTTCTGTCTGTTTTTTTTTTTTTTTTTTTTCGCGGCACTTGAGTTACAAACTTAACGCAACAACGGTCAGGAGAGAGAGAGATGACAGAGAGGCCTGTCGCTCTCTGTCTGTGCTAACAAATGAGCTCGGCGCGGCGGGCCCCGTCGTACGGTGCGGCGGCATGCGAGGAGCAGGGAATTACATATTTCATCCTGACACCTGGCTGCGCCGCAGCAGAACCAGCAGCTAACAGCGCGAAGGCGCCAAAGGCGTGTGAATGTTGATCAACTTACAGTGGTGCGCGTGCCCCTTTGTTCCCGCCGGAGCACGTCCCGGCAGTTCCTGCCTGTTCCCGCTCCGCCCCGGGACGAAAACGCGCGACTGTGCGAATCAAAAGCCGCCTCCACTCCGGAGCTTACTTGAGTCTCTGCCACCGCAGCGACAGCGAAGTAGCTGTGGCATGCCGTGAATAGCAATGCCACCAAACGAAACATTTCACCCTCGAATAGGCCGGGTTGCACGAGGTTGTTGCACGAGGTTATGCATTTTCCTCGCGAAGCCTCCGCTCGAAGCCCCCAGAGCTGTGGCCATGAATAATCGAACTCCCCTCGCGGCCCTGGGTCTGGCCCACTGTGGCCCCTCGATCGGAGAGCTCTTTCACCTCATCGAGTCACCTGCAGAGAGCCTCGTGGCCGGTCTTCTCTGAGGCCCTGGCGGCCGATCCCTAAAGCCCCAACCAGCCCTCAGGGAACAGGTGAAGGAATCGCCCAAGATTTTCTGTGTTCGTTGACTATGATTTCAGGGAAGCCAAACCTGGAGTTCAGGGTCACTAAGGACCCAGCAATTATTTTTTTTTTGGCTGCAGTATACATGGCGTTTTTGTGAAAACGTGATGCCCTGGTTCGGACGATACAAGCACGCCAGCGTGCGCGACCATCGCGCACTTCTTTGACTGGGCGCTAGATTTACGGTGGGAAGTGAGGTGGAGCCGAAGCGCCGCGGCGAAGAAGGGAAGGAAGGGGGAGGGGGTGAGGGCGGGGTGTCTTGGACGATGACTCCGCGAGCAATGGAGTGGCTCGAAACTGGCCCGGAGAGACGCCCGTCCGACTGAGTGTAAGATAGAAGGGCGGAGAAGCGGGGAGACCGTTTCTGCTCCGGTTGAATCCGAGTGCGACGCTCTCGGGGGGTATTTTTTCGTGCCGCTTTGTTTCTTCTGTGCCGATGAGGCGGACGAATTGAGGTACCCAATCGAGACCAATATAAAGGCATCCGATGGCCGTGCCTGGTGACACCAGTCGACTTCAAAGAGGACTGGCGGCGCCTTGTTTTCAATTACTGGGTGAATGCTTGTAGTCATCGATGAATGAATGACCAATTATTTAATGAACTCAACTGTGGTACATCATTTCAAAAAAATGATAAAAATCACAAACGTTTTAAATAATTTGTTTGGTAACAATCACACAGCAGAGTTTGCTGCTTAGCTTGAGCTTAGCTCTCTGCAAAAGTGCATCCAAAAATGACTTTGGCTTTGCGTATGACTGTAGTTTCATCCTCCGTCCGCTCGCCGCGCACAGAACGGAAACACGCCGAGCAAAGCCCCCTCCCCCCCCTCCCTCCTCGTCCCCCTTCTCTCTCACTAACAAACACACACACACTCACAGACTTTGGATTTAGGACTTCGTGTCCCATTTCACGGGGATCAAAATGATGCGCCAAAGCTGCTATGTGGATTGCGACCCCCACCCCGGCTATTTGATTACGCCACGGCCGGCACGGGGATGATTGGAAGTGTCTTTTGGCAGCCCCCCCCCCCCAAACGCCCCAAGCCAAAAATATGCACGTTAAAAATTCGATAAGTTTCTTTGGAGGTCCTCTCTTTTAAAACAAATTTAAAGGCTGGACCTACGTCACGGCAGAACGCCCCAACCAAGCCGACACGGAAAACACGGCAATACGTTGCGAGTACCACGCGACGTGTGTGTAAAAACTCGGATCGGGTCGCGAAAATAAATCTGAAGAGAGATAAAAATGCGCTTCGGCAGCCGCGGGAGCCGAAGCCAGCCCCAAACACACGGTCCATTTCTCCCTTTGTGGGCGCACAGCCTGGCGCGGCTCGTATGCCTGCGTGATGTGATCACCAGAAAGGCCTCTCTTCCCGCCCATCGCCTACAGCGGAAACAATGATTGCTCGCTTCGCAGATCAACACAACAGAACTAAGGGCGTTGGCCCAACACGTCTCTTCGCATATGTTCAGCGGGAAGTCGATCCAGGCGGCAGTAGGTCGACCTTTAGCACCTTGTTTACTGTCTAGACGAGGAATCATCTCTCCCCTCTCCCTTCTTCCTGTATCTCACCCTTCTCCCTTACTCCCCCCCCCCCCCTCTCTCTCTCTCTCTCTCTCTCTCTCTCTCTCTCTCTCTCTCTCTCTCTCTCTCTCTCTCTCTCTCTCTCACACACACACACACACACACCTGTCAGACACCTTCCGCAAGGCATTATCGTTCACCGAACTCGCCGAACAAAGCACTCCAATGTGTGTCAACATAATGGTGAAAGTTGCCTAAAAGCTTCGCCCCGCTTTGGTCTTCGCTTTCGGAGTGCCTCTAGTATACATAGCAGTGGCCCTCGCCGAAGTTACGTCCATGCCGAATCAATCCCGCACCCATTTCATTGGTTCTGGCTGTTTTTTGTTTGTTTTTTTTTTTTTTCCTTTTCTGTCAGTTTTCCTCGTCGCAGGTTAGTCGCAGGTGACTGGTTTCTTCCAGAGGGCTGCTGGCCTCTACCGGCGGGGCTTCTACTATACTGAGGAGGCATCGCGGTCTCGTCATGCTGCACCTGGAGTTCCTGAAAAAAAAAAAGAAAAAAAAGGCGGAAACGGGCATTTTTTAGCTCCGGGGCTTGGTGGGAGGGAAGTACGCAGACGGGGCTAGGTGCGTCGCGGCGGTCTTGGAAGTGCTTCCAACGCCAATTTTAGTGCGACACTCTGTCTTGTAAATTAAACGGGGCAGGCCTCGCTGCTTTCGCGTGTCACGCAGTGTAAATGATCCTCTTGCCGACGCCGTTAAAGTCAGTCAAAATTAAGCTTCCGGCCGTAATCTGTCGCCCTTGCAAAAAAAAAAATCCCTCATTTTTTTAAATTTTTTTCCTGGATGGTAATTGTGGTAGTGTAGCATTTCCAAAAGTAAACAAAAATTCGTAGAAAATTTTGCTGCCAGTAGCTGTTGCTGAAGAACTGTTCTTAAAGCTACGAGCTCCCTGCTGCTCTCCTTTACTTTTCAGAGTGACTTGTTGTTATCTTGCTGTCGTCCTTGAAGAGGACCTTGACTCTGGTAACGCGTCGGCCCTGTGTGACAGCGTCTCATCGTCGAGGCCCCGCGCTCCAAAGGGTTTTGTTTTCCGCAAGGGATGGGGCGGTCCGTTATTCATGAGCTGCCGAGCGATTCCGAAGGGTCGTGTGGGCTCGGCCGGCGGGGGAGCAGCCCCCTGGCTGGCGACATGTGACAGGCGACACGTGGATTAAGAAAAGCCTCCACAGGAGAGAGAAAAAAAAATAAGAATCTCCCAGCGGACACGAAATTGCTCTGTCTCTTGAAAGATGCAGAAGGACACGCACCTCGGCATCACCGACACCAGCTGCACTGTAAAAATCTTGCTTTGTGATGCTTTCTTTTCCATAGTCGATGGGGAAAATAATGAAACATGGGCATAAGCCAACTGGGCATTTTTATTGTGTTGTATATACAAACAAATACATACATACAACTTACGTCGTACGCTCCTATGGTGGTGAATTCCAAGTGCAAGTTTTATTTTTCACGCACCAAGGGATTTTTTATACGTTATCACATGGTTTCTTTAACAGTTCTTATGGAGCGTAAGTATACAAATGTTTCACACGATGACAAGTTTGTCAATTAACCGTGAGTCAGATATTAGGCAGTTATTTACAGTACCATACACATCTATTAAGAATTTAGAGTCGTTTTAGGAATTACAAAAATATGGTCCCCATTATAAATAACAATTTATTAATACGCCCCTTCCCCTTTTCTAACTCTGCTCGTCTAACTGATTGGAATGAGCGTTTCTCCGTGATGAGCTTCACGGCGTCCAAGACATGGATGGAATGTTTCAAAATTCAGTAAAAATAAAAACACAAAATACAATTATATAGTCCATATTTTGGTTCTGCTCTGAGAGTTTAAAGAACTGATTTGTTAGCACACAAAACACCCGATATGTTAGTATTGTTGGAGGCAGTTTTGAACCTATAATATCTAAAATGTTGCTGACATGTCTCTAAAATAACCACTAGCCTTCTCAGTTCATTTAGTTCTAACAAAATATTTCAATGGCCCAGGCCTCACACCATTTACGACGAATTTAAGACACCGCAAGGCTATCCGCAGAGAACCAAACAGTGCAACCAACTTAAAATCAAATATCACTTTTTATTTCATAAACTGTTCATACCTCCGCTCGCACCCTCGCGAGCCGATGATGGCAATGCTGATAAAACTAATGTCAGTCCCGAAGCGACGCGCGCCCGTGTGTGTCCTTCGTGTCCGGGCCCTCGAACCGCGAAGGCGCGTAGCCAGGGGCCAGCCCGCCGTGTGGCGCGGCGCTAGCACACCCTGGGCTTGAACGTCTTCAAGGGGATGTCCTCGCCGCCCTTGGCGTCCGGCGCGAACCTCACGCAGTTGCGAGACCCGGACGAGCTTGGTCAAACGCGGAGCTCCTCCATCTGCGAGGGGCAGTAGGGCCGGCCGGCGTGGCCCTTCCTGCGGATGGTCCCCAGGGCGCCGGGCCCGACGCCCACCACCGACGACGACATGCCGGAGCAGCCGGCGCGGATGCCGCTCGCCACGTCGGGCGTCGACTTCTTGTTGGCGAGCGCGTGGAGGTTGTGCGCCGAGGCGGACAGCAGCGGCTGCTCCTCGCCCACCTCCAGCGGCGGCTTGCACGCCTTGGGCGGCGGCGGCGGCCGCGGCAGCGTGGCCGACCCGCCGAACGCCGACGCGTGCAGGATGAAGCTCTGCTGCGGCACGTCGTCGAACTCGGGCGGCGGCAGCTGGTGCAGCGAGTGCGAGTGCGCGACCTGGTGGGCCAGGGGCGGCAGCACGCTGCAGCCCGGCGGCCCGCAGTGCATGTGGAAGTGCGGCCGGTGCATGACGGCGTGCCCCGACGCGTCGCCCATGTACGTCTTGAGCGCCGCGCCGCCACCAGACACCTGCAAAAAAAAAAAAAAAAAAAAAAAAAAAAAAAAGGGCAATGCAAACCGGTTATTATTGGAAAAATTTGTCTGAATGACAGCGGGCGCCCACTGTACTCACGCACGACTGCAGGTGGTCCCCGGCCTTGCACATGCCGTGCGGCCCGCCGTTCTCCACGGGCCTCTTCTTGTTGCGGATGGACGAGGGCAGCCCGCCGCTCCCCGACGAACTGCCGCGGAACGACGAGTTGTTGCTGCTCTCCGCCGCGCTGCAGTTCTGGTGCGGCTGCAACAGGACGACACGGTGCTGTCAGGCAGAGCTCTCCGTCCCCCTCCCGCTCATCGGTCAAACACTATTTTTTACAAACAAAATCTAATCGTTTTGCTGTCTTTGTCCTTAATTTGTGAGACCGAGATGGAACGGGCAACAGGAGAAACAGTGCGCGGAATTAAGTTTTCAGAGCCAGTGGAGGAGGAAACAAGCCGCGCTGTCCCTCCCTCTCCATCTAACCCCGTATAACAGGACACGCAATGCAAATCTGGGCGACTTTGTTGACGCGGAGGACGATAATTCTCGCAGCAGCAAACTCCGTGCAGCGCAGTGCCGGCTGCCGACCGCCAGAGGGCGCTGCTAGCGCTGCTAGCGCGCTAAGGGGGTCAGTGCGATAACTTGCTCATAATCCGCCAGCCTTCGTTCACTGCCGTGCCGGTGTTATCTTACACGGCTTCATCCGCTCCCGAAGCGCACTGCCCCCCTCCATTTCCCTCTTCCTCGAGTCCCACGGGAGGGATGCCCGCCCCCGCCAGACTTACGGGGAATAGGACGTGATAGAGACTGGGAGACCAGATTATCAGCTGGTATCTATATTCACATCCAGCGTGGTCCATCAATCTTCGTCGCCGGAGATCCTGCTCTGATACCGACTTCACCCCTTCCCCTCCCTCTCCATCACCGTGTCGTATCATGAGAAAATCCGCGACATCTCATCGGGAGCAGTCTCCTTCCGGACGGGCACTGTCTTTTGCCTGGCCGCCGCCGCTCATGGGGCTCCCCACCCCGGCGAGACAGCGAAAGATGCTGCGTGCGACCGACTGAGCGACCCATTGAACCCCTTAAAGTGAAACATTATTTCGTGAGTCATTCACAGAAGGAGCTTGAACGTGAGTTGTAAAAAAGGGCCAACAAATTTTTGCCTGTTTCCTCCAGGCATACACAACCACGCACACACTAACAAGCACACGTCATGGGACCAGGGACCAACACGTGACTCCATGAAGGTCTCCAGTCTGCAGGGACACAGACGGCTGCCTCAATTTCTCCCCCCCCCCCCCGGAACCCTGCAACTCCCTTGGTAGCGGCAGGAAAAACCGCTGCATTGCCGTGCCAAGGTCGGAGCCAAACAGTGTCGGAACAAAGCGGCCTTAAACAAGACACATTCGGAAAATAAAAATGCGTAGTAACGCAGTTTTCCTCTCCTCATGAATATTTTGCTTGCAGTGAATTTCGTGGACGCTCGAGTTACTCTTTTCCGCACCCAGCCCAAAGTGGGGCCTCTTCTTGACTGTCCAGAGTGGGCCGGAGAAGCAGCTGGAGCAGCCTCTGTGGAGAGGGCGTCTCTAAACGGACCTGAATATGGAAACATTGCCCGCCCCGCCCTGCCACGCCCGATTCAGCACACCGCCCAGGAAGATGCAAAGCGATGGAGCGCAGGCCAAGCGTAGGCCAGGCCCGCCGCTGGCCACAACGAAAGAGGAAAACACGACGGCACATATACGTTGCGGGTACTCTCCGGTCAGTTTGTTGGGCGAGCAGACAACAACAACGCTCCATCGGCGCGCGCGAGGCGGGGCGGGGTGGGGCGGGGTGGGGGGGTGGGGCGGCCAGGGCTTTTCGCAGCGCTTACAGGCCGTCGCGGGGATTGTTTTATATTCCGAGCTGCAATGCGTTGTCCGTCGGCCCTGCGCATTATCACACAGTGAAAAAAAAAATTACAGCGAATCCCATCATTAATATTTATCCTAGTCATTGCTGTAGTTTGAGGACTAGGATTCACAGTAGGCAATTTTGACTTTTTTTTTTTTTTTTTTTTATGACAGTGAAGGTGCACGGCGGGCAACACCGTGGGCTCACAGCGGGGCCGCCCTACTGCCGGTTCCTATACGCGCGGCCGAAGCGTGGGCATAAATCAGTCAACGGAGGAGGAATGGCGGGCCGCCGTGGGCCGGCGTGGGCCTCCAAGGGCGGCTCCGAAATTCCAGGCTTTGTGTGTAAACGGCCATGCCATACAGGAGGGGGATATTTACCCACAAAAAATGCTGAGGCAAGTGCGTCTCTCACGTCGCCCTGTCCCCCTCACACTTCCACCTCGTCGGAGTGACTTGTCGGGAACTGACATGCTCATGCCGCCTCCCCACTCGAGCTTCACAAAGTGAGGGACTGGCCAGTCGGTTCCACGCCTGAAATGCAAACGGTGACACAAAGTGGCGCTGTCAGTGGGTGGCTTTATCGCAGAGAGCCGTCTCACTTCCCGGCGCTTAGTTAGCAAACCACATAATTTCCAGGATTTTTTTTTTTTTTTTTGGGGGGGGGGGGGGCACTTGCTGTTTTGTACACGCTTGTTCTCGAGCTTTGTTGCGCTTGCCTTCACGTTGTTGCAAATCACGGCCCTTAAAAAAAGAAAAGAAAAAAGATTCCTAGTGTGTGTGTGTGTGCGGGTACGCAAGCAGAGGGGCGGGCTCCGTGCTCCGAGAATAAGTACCCCATGGCGTACCCTGCGTACCCTTCCCGCTACCCGTCGCCGTCCAGGCCAGCCAGCCCAGGTGGAGCAAAGCGGAGCGAGGGCCCCCTGAGCAATTATTCTCTCCTTGGTTCATCGTACAGCCATTAGTATGGCCGCACAGAGAGCGAGAGAGGGCCCCGCTGCTGGAGAGGTAATAGGCGTTTTCGGCCAGGGCCTCGGAACGCGCGGCAGGCCGGGCCGATCCCCCGCCCGCCCCGCCCCGCCCCGCCCCGCCCCGCCCCGCCCCGCCCCAACTCACCACGTGACACCTGAGGCAGACTTCGCGCGCACTTACTTCCCTCCTATTTTTTCCATAGAGAAGCGGGCCAGATGTTTCACTCAATAGACAGTGTCGTCGCTGGAACAGCCTCCCATCTTCCCTTCCCCCCCCCCCCTCTCTCTCTCTCTCTCTCTCTCTCTCTCTCTCTCTCTCTCTCTCTCTCTCTCTCTCTCTCTCTCTCTCTTCCCATGTCGCCTCGGCAGCAGGCTACAGGTCTAAATTGGTGTGCCAGCCGTGTCTGGGTCCGAGGGAACAATCCCTCTATTGACAAGTGCCGTGGCGGAGCGCGGAGCGGTGGCGACGCCGACCTTCCGTCAGGTTGAACCTGAAAGCCCGAAAGGGGGCGGCGAGGCAGCGACAAGAAAACGAATTTGCACGGACGAGATCTGGTCGGACAGCAACAGGGCCGGCCATGCCACTGGGACCCGGAAGCTTTCACTTCGAGAGGAAAAATCCCTCGCTTTTCAACTTACGCGCGCTAAGATGAAACTTTCCTTAAAAAAAAAAAAGTTTATTTACTGTAGGTATACTGATCCTCGTGTTGTCGAGAGTTACATTTTCATATTTATAACACTACGTCAACGTCACGTGTTCCAACCATTCATTCATAAAAATTTTACTGTGTCCCTCAAAAATATTCCCGTCCAACCCCTTTTTTTTGCGCCGTGCCAGCGCTGCGAGCAGCAGTCTCGGGAAGAGCGATTTCACGCTATGCCCCCTGGGAGAGAGATAGGTGGCCGGGCAGGGTGGACGCTGGAACGGGAGCACCCGAAGCACGGCCGGCGGAATTGCCCGATTAACGTTCAATTTTCCCCAGAGAACGGCAGGAGGACGATGGAGGAGGAGGGGGGCGATGTCTGCCCTGGCCCGACCGCAGCCCACGAGTCCGGCATGAAAAGTCGAGACCTGTCAACTATGCCCCGATTGAGTTTCTTGTTTGGCGGCGACTTGGGCGGGACGGGCTACAGCCACAGTGCGGTGGGCCAGGGACCCTCCGGATGCCTCTGGCCGGGCCTCTGGTCGCCGCCTCCGCTTCCTAAATCAGCGACGCGACGACCACCGGCGAGTCTCCTCGCCCACGAGGCTGCTGCCCCGATTCACGCGGAGAGAAATAAAAGTTGAAATAACCAAGCGTGTATTTTTGCGGTCGTTTTCTTGTTTTTGTTTTGCGGCGTCGGTCGGCCTCGGCAGCCTAGCGTGTTTACTCGACGGTAAATCATTCCGAGCCAGTAAAGCGCATCTTCCCATACCTATCGGCTCGCTTCGCCTCTGGGGGGATTTCCAGGAAAATAATAGCGAAATGTTTCAGCTGGTCCTCAAGGATTTTAAAGCCGTTGAAGCAGTTTCCATTTTATTTTTTTATAAAAATCTGCTCTATTTATTATTTCTTATCCCTCTCTCTCTTTCTTTGCAGTTTTTTTTTTCATCCACCTGGTGCAAGGGGTGTTCTCTCGTACCGATTCATATTGCTTCGCGCGAGCGTCCAAGTTCTCATTTTGCAAAGGCAGTTTACTGGCGGAGCGCATAATGCTGCTCCTGCCAGCACGCTCACTCCAAACAGTACCCTTCCTCGGCGACCCGAGTCTCTCGCACTCACGGTGCGTGCCGAGACAGACGAAGCGCATTGTTCAGCAAGATGGCACAGGAAAGCTCGCCGGCACCGCATTTCGCATTTCACGCGAGGTTGGCTGCATTGAGCGGCAGGTGGCGAGGGCGCCAAAAACCCCGGGGCAGTTGGCAGTCCTGCCTGTCTCATACCGGGAGACAGGTGGCGAACAACGCGTTATATTTCAACCCTCCGGGCACTCCCCGACGCGCCATGCAACCTCATTCCTCAGGGTGCTTTCGTCAACTCACCTTCTCCCGCTGGTGGTAGACGCAGGCGAAGACCAGCACGTTGAGCAGCAGCAGCGAGCAGCCGATGGCCACGGTGGCGGACAGCGCCGTGGAGTACGCCGCGAAGCCGCTGTCATCGCCGGCCGCGGCGGGAGTGGGGTCCGGCGCCGGGGGCGGGATGCCCGCCGCGCCCTCCCCCGTGCCGGGCACCACCTGCTGGGGCACCAGCCCCTTGGCCGCCTTGCCGTCCGCGACCACGGCCGTCACGTTGGCGTCCCTGCCGACATGAACCGTCTGCTCAGCGCTGCTCGTCACCACACCCTCAGGCACGGCGTCAGCCTCACTCACTTGGTCGTGTTGGCGGGCGCCGGCTGCTGCGGGTGGGCCGGACGCGCCGGCCGCCCAGCGTCCACGCCGCCGCCGGCGTGGTGCGCCGCGTCCGGGGGCGGCTCGGCGGGCACCGGGTCGCCGGGCAGCTGGTGGTGGCCGATGGGCACCAGGTCGCCGCCGGGCCGGTGCAGCTCCGGGACCAGGTGCAGCCAGAAGGACAGGCGGTGCGCGCGGTAGTGGCTCTTGATCCGCGGCTTGGGCTCTGCGAAGCACAACCCGTCTCGTTAGGGCCACAGCTGCTGGGACGAAAGGAGGAAGGCAGGCAAAGAAAAGCCATCTCGGGCAATCTGCTGTTTGTTTCCGGATTTGTCACACATCGCCGATAGAAAGGGCCGGAAGGGGATTCTCCGGCTGCACACACACACTCACACACACCCGCACACGCCCACAACCCCTATATCGGATACTTTTCAATGCAACGAATGCGCGCCGGTCTCGATGTTGGCACCCACACTACACGCCCAGTCGCACACACGCAAGCGCGCACACACACATGGACACACTTTGCCAACAGTTGGCAGGTCTCGCTCGGCCCATTCCTCTTTTTCCTCTTTTCTGTAAACAAAGGGTGAGGGGGTGGGAGGAGGAGGGAGGCAAGAAGGGTAGGGTGCGGTGTTTGTAGAAGCCAGAAGGCAGCTGTGACGTCCCAAGTATGTGAGACTAGGGCCGTGCCGGTCGGAGCCGTGCCTGCAGGACAGAGGGAGTGGGGCATTGCGGCATTCCAGGACCTGCCGAGACCCTCCAGGACCTTACAGGACCTTACAGGAGCGGCACAGACAGAATGGAGACGCCGCCCCTCACAGCGTCACCCCTTACGAGTCCACAGACGAGCAGTCCGACCTTTGAACGCGGAGGTATGTGCGGGGCCGGAGGCCGCGCCCCGGTGCGAAACGGCACCGCTGGAAAGGGCAGTCAGCTTACACGAACGGACACAGACACACAGACAGACAGACACATACAAACAAACAAACACGGGAGCCATTGAAACCGACAGACACACAGACCGGCGGGCAGACACAGACAGACAGACATGCAGAAATACACGAACATCCTGACGAAGAGACGACATTCCAGAAAAAAAAAGAGAGATCAACAAGGATAAATTGCTTTTTTGTCGCCCGAATTTTGGTGGGGGAACGCTCAATGACCAAGTGTCACTGGACGAAGGACACGCGGAGAACGCCTGCAGATAGGCCGCGCCGCGGCTCGGCGGTGAGCGTGTTGCCTAGCCTCTGGATGGCAGGCGCTGAGGATCAGGCTGGAGCCGCGCCGACTCACCCAGCACGATGTACTTGTTGTGCATGCTCTCGTACGGCGGCCACTCCAGGCTGCGGTGGCGGCCGCCTCTCGCCGGCTCCACTGGATCATTGGGAGTCCTGCAACCAAAGACATTCAATTTTCGCACCTTTTTTTTTTCCTTTATCGGCTTTGCGGCAGGCGTCGTCGTCAGCCCCCGGGCGAGAACGGGAAAGAATAATATAAGCAGGGGAAGTGAATGAGAGTAAAAGGGGGCGGCGGGGGGGTCGCGCGCTAGCTCCGAGGAGAAACGGGAAGAAAAATGTAGCAAAGGTGCACGACCTTCACTTCCGGCGTCACGTCGTTCGATGACTTCGCACGGGGGGAGGGGGAAGGGGCGACCACAGTCGCAAAAAAAAAGCGGAATAATCAGGAATAACTTTTGACTGCCGTTTTCACTTGTTCTGTGCTGATATCAACACGATGCTTAAAAAAAAGGAAAAACGAGCACGCGTTGCATGCTGCGTAAAAGGCGCTGAGCAGTCAAGAAACAAAGCTGACCTGCGAATCCAATATCGGCGACATCGATTTCCAGGTTAGTTTCAACGCGGCGACTGGATGGGGAAAATATGGAGGAACGAAAGGACGCGTAAGGACGAGGGGAATGGCGGCGGATGTGACTCCGTAGGATGCACAGTGGAAGCGGGGCGGGGCGGGGCGGCCGGATTCGGGAGTGTCGGAGTCGTGCATATTGCATGCTGCGGTAGTTGGGGTCGGCGGGGGCATCGCGACGAGGCGGCTGCCTGCTCTGAGTATTCATACGCCACCATAGCCGTGCGGCACATTCTAATTCCAGAGCCAACATCTGCCGCTAAGGCGCGTGTTGTCGCTCATTGTCTTCACTCTCCGACTTGGTCCGTGTTTCAGAAACAAACGTCAGACCGGTGCCGCGCTGCTTCGAATTCCGCAGCGCGAAAGGAAGCCAGCAGGCTCCAGTTCCGGAAGAAAGGTCCTGCATCCGTCTGAAAACGGCTACGCTGAAGAAGAAGAAAAAAAATAACACTTACCCTGTCCGGGCAAAGTTGATCCAGTAGTTCATGGTGGCCTCGGAGAGCATGGCCTCGGACTTGGTGAAGTTCCTCGGGAGGTGCGAGTGGCGCAGTCCAGCCGACAGCGGGGCCCCGAGAACATATGCCATCTCCTCGCCGTGGATGCAGCCCTGGCGCTGAACAGGACGCAAAAACGCACTTATTAACTGAACTGTTTCATAGAGATAAAAAGATAAAAAAATTGCACGCATAGCGTAAAATGGACGACGTGCGTTTTCCGCACTAATTCAAGTACGCAGTGAACCCGAGCGGCAAATTTGAACAACTGGGATTCCCAGGCGCGTCAAGTGTGAGGCGTCGCGGCAATGTTTACGGGCTAAACTTCTTGACCGCAACTTTAAGCAAACTTCCGTCGGCATGTTTACGGTATAGCCCCGCGGCAAACGCAAAAGTTCTCCGGCCGAGGACAGCGTGGGATAGGGGAGGGGGAGACGTGTCAGACACTGAATATGTCCGGAGGGAGGCGGGTCGTGCGGGAGGAGGTGACGTATGGGGGCCGTATGGAGCAGCGGCCTGCCGGCACAGCAGGCTGCTCTGTCTCTCTCGCACTCACGGGGCGTCCCGGACGGGTGCGAGAGAGACAGACCGACGCTGTCCTCGGAACGAGGCCGCCGGCCGTCCTTCTTTCCCCCACCTCCCCGAGGGTGCGACGTGGGACACCGGCTCAGCTGAACAAATCACGGATGAAAAATCAATGAAGACGCCGCCGCGCGCGCGTTTAAAACGTAAACATAGTTTACAGTCGGGGCGCGGCAAGGGGTAGCACGCGGGGGGCGGCAGGCCTAGCGGGCTTGCGCGGCGAGCGGCAATTTAATATCGGTGGTCAAGGTTAGGCAAGCCTGCCGGGCCTCCGCAGCCCTTCATTATCGTGCCCATTAGTTATTCCAATTAAAAGTTTCAACGACTCGGAATGGCATTGGCGAGGTTAATTTCGAGGCGATAAGAGGCAGCAGACCATTAATGCACGTCGACTCGGTCCGCCACGTTGCCACATCGTGCCATCCGTGTGCGACCCGCAGCCGCGCCAAATAAACAACAACAATGAAAGTAATAGTCTTCCTTGAATCACAGGTGAGGAATAAAAATTGAGGGTCAATGCAGATGCCAATCTTCACTGCACCCGAACCATGCGTTTGGAAATGAACCGATATTCCCGGGAATCCCAGGAGATGGACCCACTGTGTTTTTCTGGTGCAGGTTAGCGACTGGCGCCCTTCAGTTGCCGTCCTACTTTGCGCGGTGTGCGTTGTGGCCTTTGAGCTTTAAACGCCGAGAGTGCGTCTGTTTGTGGCAGTGCTGCCCGCCAAAGTGGCCATAACCTGTTTCGAACGACCGTTCGCTGGCCTCGTCCATTTGCATCCGATTCCGATGGGAATTTACGATCGCCGGCCGCCGGACTGCCAGACTGCCGGGCTGCCAGGTGAATAAGCCCGGCGGATTGAATCCCCGCGCGGTGACCTTATCGGCGGCTGGGTCGCCAGCACACGGGCAGCGAAGGCACGGCGACGGCACAGTGTCGCAGGCCTGGCTGGGACCGGACACGTTTTCAGCGCCTTGCCCAGATCAGGCTTTAATCGAATGCATGAGCGGGTTTGATTGATATAAAGAGCCCGACGGTAAAACCTGAACACCGCCTATAGCAAATTACTGCCAGTAAAGAGTGAAAATATGACCGCCTTTCAATTTAGAGTGCAGTCGCTGGGCCCGGCGACGCGGCGACGCAGTCTGAGACGGTCGGCTTTAATTAAATCGCTGAGGTGTCGGCTGACCCGGGTACTTTGCCGCAGTGAGCGACACTCTCGTCACCTTGCCTGCTGAGTTCCTCCCTGCTCGCAGCACAGTCACTGCAGACGGCTCGCTTTAGTCTGTCTCAGCGGCCCGCTTTTAAGTTGAAACGCGCGAGTGAGCCGAAGCACTCGCCGGGTTCGGCGTGTTGGCACAGCCGCGGTCGCGTCGTTACCCACCTGCTGGTAGTCGCCGTTCTTGGTCTGGTAGTCGAAGACGTAGAGGAAGGACTTGTTGGAGGCGGCGGACGAGTGCACGTCGGCCGTGAGCACGACGGGCGCCACGACCTGCGCGTCGGACAGCGCCTCCAGGGTCTCGTCGCGGAGGTTGACGGGGTGCTGCACGGGCCGCTCCCAGTCCGTGTACTCGTTCAGGATCGTCGCCAGGATCTCGGAGCGGTGGTACCTGCGCCGCGTTAGAGTGGTGCTTCCATCGGGAGAAAAAATGCATTCCTGTGTTTTGGTGCTGAGTCGCTCACCTGTACGTGTTCCTCACGAAGTCCCGCAGGATCCTGGTGCGGCGGTCGGCCTCCAGCCCGAACTGCTCGTCGGCCGAGGAGAAGGCGAGGAAGGCCTCGGCGCGCACCACGCCGCACAGCAGCGCGTAGCGCGACAGCTTGGCGGCCACGGCCTTGCGCAGCACCAGGTCCAGCACGGGGTCCGCCGTGAGGCCGGCGAGGCCAGCGCCGCCCAGCCCCAGCCCCATGCCCACGCCCGGCAGCTGGCCCGGCACGGGCAGGCGCCGACTGATGCCCGCCCGGCTCATGACCGCCGACGCCGAGCCCAGCCCGCTGGTGGCGCCGCGACCGGGGACCTGCCGACAACGAGAAGGCCCCCTCCGTGAAGCAGCAGGCCAGCAGCAGCCCGAGGGGGTTGTTCCAGGTCACATCGGAACAGTAAGGAAACCAACTATCTGACAATCGGGTTTGGAAAAGGAAAAGGTTTGCTGTTGCTTTTTATTAAACGGAATATTGCAACACTACGGCTCTCTACGGCTCACACACTGACACCGCCAACTTCGATGCGTCAATTGATTCGCGATCCTAGCAGCCGTTCCCTTTGAGGCCTTTGCAGCGCTTTTAGCCGCGCGAGCCCCGACGGCAGTCCAATGCGTGGATGATAGTCGCGCGACAAAGTTTGATTTGTCCGGCCGGGCCGCGACGCGCCGAGCCGCGGCCTGCCGCGCCCTCACCCACCCTCTTGGATTTCAAAAGCAACTTTCCCTTTGCAGCATAGCGAGCCGCCCTCGCTATCCCAGTACCCTCCCCGCCCCCTAGCTTCCCCCATTCCTCTGATATCCTTCTCTGCCCTGAATTATTCTCATTACATTTTCTGCCTCTTCGTTTGATTTTATTTCCCTTCTCCCAATTTTTTGAATATTTCTCGGGCAGTATACTGATTGTCGCCGAAGTACTTGCAAACTCATTTCGTATGGCGCTCAAGCAGCGTGCCAGCCCCGTGCATGCCGTCCAGATGGATCGCCCGCAAAATTATAATTTTTTTTTTAAAGTGCAGACGTATTTTTTCAGTTAGACACGAATAACGCTAATGACGTGCGAAATTCGCCCTGCGTCAAATCCCCCCCTACCCCGCCACTACCCGAAACCTGGCAACACCGCAGCAGGCGTTTCTTTCTGCTGTGACCTGCCATCGTTGGACCGCGGAGGGAATAGCTAATGCCGGGGAGACTCGATAAGCCTCGTGATTCCCGCCCCTCTTCCCACCGCAATCCCGTGACCCCCGCTCTCTCTCTCTCTCTCTCTCTCTCTCTCTCTCTCTCTCTCTCTCTCTCTCTCTCTCTCTCTCTCTCTCTCTCTCTCTGGGTTAATCGCTCCCCAGTCCGCTCGTCTTTCTCTATCCATCTCACTTACACACCTCAATCCCACGGTGGTGGGAATCTTTCATACATTTGACCGATGGTGAAGTAATGAGGTTTCGATCAATAACAAAAAACCGTCCCCTTTTTTTTCTTCTCTTTTTTATTCGTCACGGCTTTTTTAATTGCGTTGCGGCCGCACGAGCTCGGCGTAAGTGGGTGCAGCTGGACGCGTCGGAGCGGCCGCACAGTGGGCCGCCTCCCTCGGCAGATTATTTAGGGCGCCACTTGGCCCCGGTGCACCTGCCGCCGCCCGTCCGTTTCCCTTTTATATATCTCTGCCTCTGTCTCTCTCTATTTCTCTCTCTCTCTTTCTGTCTGTCTCTCTCTCTCTCTCTCTCTCTCTCTCTCTCTCTCTCTCTCTCTCTCCCCGTCGTCGCGCGCGCACCGTTTGTCCAGGCCGAAGGGTTTCACAAGCGAGACGACACCCGGGCACCTTGGGAGAGGGGGGGGCGGAGTAAAACAAAAGGAAGACTCACGCGCAGAGTGAGGGGAGAAAGTGAGAGATAGGGCGGCCACGGTGAGAACACCGGAGGTTACGAGAGAGAAAGAACACACACAGAAGGCAGCCATACAATCTGCAAAACTTTGTCGCGGTACTCGGGCAAGTTGTTAGTCTGGGGCCTCTTGTTGTGTTACGGCGGTGCCCCGGCGGTGCCATAGGCGCCACAGGTAGGCCACAGCTCAAGACGGGGTGGGGCGCGGTGAGGCGGGGCGGTGTCATGCCGCGGCCTGGTGCACGCCGCTCAACTACGGAGGACGGGATAACGCCATGGAGGGCGGCATCGTGGACGACAAGTATGCCGCTTCTCTCACTTTTACGACTACGAGCAGACGCTCCATGAGTGCGACAGCGGAACCAAGCGCATCGAACGGCTTAACCCCGTCCGTACCTGCCGCGAGTTGTCGTTGGGGTAGGGGCGGTGGTCCGGGGCGGGGGCGGGCTCCTCGCCGGCGTCGATCACCACGCCGTCGACGGAGGGGCCGAAGGCCGCCAGGGCACCGCCGCCGAAGGCGCTGACCCCCGCGCCGTGGTCCACGCTGGCCGCGCTGGCCGCCTCCACGGCCGCCAGCAGCACGGAGAGGGGTCGCTCGCGCAGGCAGGCCAGCAGGAACCGGGACGCCACGTCGTCCGAGCAGTTGACGATCCTGGCCACGGCGCGGGCCTGCGCGCCCGGGTCGCGGACCAGCGCGCCAGGAGCCAGCGCCGAGCCCGACATCAGGATGGCGCGGTGGAACAGCTGACCTGCAACCAAGACAGCGAGCAGGCGCTCGGTCACTTGGCAAAAACGAGGACTTCGACCGAACTCCACATTGAGCCTCACGCATTTTGCGAATGATAGCTGAAGCTTCGATACGCTTGACCTAAAAATAAATTTAAAAAAGGGGGATAACACACACACACATACACACACACACACACATATGACGAAAAGTTTAGAATCTTTGGACGCAGTGTAACAGCAAGCTGACGCCTTAAGTGTCTTGTACTTAGTTTATAGTAAAGGTGTGGAATAAAAAAAATAAAAAACATAAACCAAAATCGACAGTAACCGTAACGCCTGCTGACACTGTTTACGGGCGGAGGGGCTCGATAAGTGTGGCTGCGCAGCCTCCAGCCCCACGCCCCAGCCAGGCGCAACCAGATCGCAGCAGCCCTGCCGGAAACCTGCTCCCCTTAACACGAGCAAGCGCGCATCTATCCGAGCGGGGCCCAGCGGCCGCCGCGCCGCAGCCCCGGCCCAGCCCGCCGCCTCATTTCCCTCCACCAACAAGCACGGCGTATCGAAGCATTAATTTATTGGGCCAGGGTGGGGGGTGGGGATGGGGGGGCCTTGTTGGAGATATAAATCTGCATCGGCCGTAGCAGCAAGTCGTGTCGTGTCCTGCGGGAACAAACGAGGCCAAGTTTGCTACAAGCCACACCGCTAAAATAGTGCGGCAGTGCGTTCGGGCCAAATACCCGAGTGAGTAGCCGCTAAATTCACAGGATTCAGAGGGGTTGCATTGTCGGGAACCGAAATCCAATAATAAAGATTTTCAGTGCCTGCGTCGAGCGAGCGCCATTTTTCGGCGTGTCCAGTATGCTCCTTATCGAGGTATTTTGACGCAGCTCCCCGTTTGATAGCGTCCCCGCTATGCGGCTTTGAGCTTAGTACCGAGGAATACCGACCCTTTGGAGAGCGGTCGGGGTCGCCCAGCGACGGTAACGTGCCGGTACAGTACGGCCACGGCACGGGCAGGCTGGCAGGCACGGGTCACCGCACCAGGCCGCAGCCCCGCCCACGGCAGGGGCAGGGGCAGGGGGGGCAGGGCGGCCGGTCCGTCTTCAGTTCCAGTTGATCCGAGCGACTTCGCTTTCATCTCTTCGGCAGTCTCCTGTCCCCGCAAAGCAACCGCCGCCAGGCCCTGCAGCGGCGGCAGCAGCGGCAGCAGTAGCAGCGGTGCGGTCAGAATGGGACCCTGCTGACCCAGCGCGTTTGGCGGCGTCGGCTCCCTGCCTAACCGCCAGGGCGACCCTTGTTCGCGTCTGGGCCCTGCCACACCCCGCCCCGCCCCGCCCCGGGTACGCAAAGGCGCGCCCAAAAAAGGAAACGAGCCGTAAAAGACGGCGACAAAGGAAAGTTGGCCGCAGCCGTCCCCTCGCCCCCGCCACGCCCCGCCACGCCCCGCCACGCCCTGCCCCACTCCCGGCAAATTGGAAGCCATAGTCCGCGTGCCGGGCGTTCAGGGTGTTTGCCGCGTGCCGCCTAGTCGGGCAAGCGCTTTCTTATTGGTCGTCGCATCAAACCAGTGGCGGGGCATCACGCAGAAAATTATTCCAAAGGGAGCGAGGGGAAAAAAAAAGAAGTTTGTAGACGCGCGCGGGGCTGCCTGCGGTTCATCAGGGACGTCCGTGGGGACTCGTGGCGAGGTCATGCCTCCGCCGCTGCCACGGTCTGAGGCGTCTTTTTTCGCATCCCGAGTGGTGCGGCTCCATCGTCTTGTCCGGCGCGCCATATATCTCAAGCGCGCGACACATTTGTTGATTTGTTTTATGGAAGGCGAGTCGCCTGGAGTGGGTTTACGAGTGCAGCTTTACGAGGCATTCTTCAAGGCGCGGCCCGCCAGTGTCGTCTGCTGGTCTAGACAGACGAACTTCACCCGCTCCAGGTAGTAATGTGCGACTCAACCTTGGACAAAGCCAAGTTTTGTTGTTGTTTTCCGTCCCTTATTTCAAGGCTGGGAGGGCGTGGAAACGGGGGGGAGGGCAAGATTTAGCATCCCGGCCGGTGGCGTGTGTGGGGGTTGTGTGGCGCAGCACCACGCGACAACGCGCAGCCCCGCCCAGTCGGCCCGCTCTGTAAATAACGCTCGGCCGTGCGAATACAACGGCTACTCGCATTAACGCCGCACTGCCACTGATGTAAGATCCCACCTGCCGTCTTTCGCTGCACTTTACGCGCGCGGGCACGGCTTGCGGTGTGGGGCACGCCGAGCCCAATTGGAATAAGAAATACGTTGTTTACCAAATTCCCGCCGCCGCTGCTGGAGTACACCCGCAGGCAAAAGTTATTTATACTGCAACACGACGGCGGCGTGTTCCGTGTAAAGTGGCGCAGCACTCCTCGACAACGACCCGACTACGCGCCGCGCCCTCCAGCCAGGCCGGTCGCTCCGGCACTCCAGCTAAACGGCGCAAGTGGGGCCTTGTTGTGTACGTCTGCGCCCTCCGAGGCCCCCGCCGCCCCCGCCGCCCCCACCGCCCCCGCCATCACGCGGCAACTGGGCCGTGGGAATTCGCGTCATAATGTTTGAATGTGGCGGCGCGGCGAGGAGCAGCGCCGTAGACAAACAGGGCCATCTTGTGGGCATACCGGGCGTGCGCCGCGTACCGGGCCCAACGGCCGGTAATGGGCCGTATGGCAGGAGGGGGCGCAAGGCGGGGAGGGGGCTGCTTAAGAGGCTGAGGGGGAGGGGCGTTGCCAAAGCGGCCAACGGATCCAAACTGCTTGAGCCAGCGTGTCTGAGACCCACGCGCCGACCCTCCCCCGGACATGCCGCTGCCGCAGCAGGCTGATTCCGAAGTGCCCCGACCACCTGCCTCTCTCGCAGCCCGCCCACGCCTCGCTAGTGCAAGGAGGACAGGAGAGCGACGAAGCCGCCGCGTTCCAAACCGCCTGCTGGCGGGGACAGGAATTTGCATCTGGTGGGCGTGAGCGGATTCGAGGATGATCACATAGCCCGCCGGATTTGAAACCAAAACAGAAACGGCTTCATGATGAACTACCAAACGCATTGCATCCCTCTCCTCGTCCACCTCGACCAGGCAATACTACTAGCGTGTGCAGCTTCAACTCAAGCAGACGCAGGAAAGAGAAAAGGAGAGAGAGAGAGAGAGAGAGAGAGAGAGAGAGAGAGAGAGAGAGAGAGAGAGAGAGAGAGAGAAAGAGAGAGCTCTGCAAGAGTTGGTACCGTGCGGGCGGGGCGGTCAGGCAGCTTGACGCGCAGCCAGTGTTGCCGCCGTGTGTGCCAACGAGGTCCAGAGCAGGCCAACCAGGCCCTAATGCAATTAAAAGGCCCCGCAACACGGTTCCTTCAACGCAGCACACACATACACACACACATATACACTCTCACACACACACCCGCCCAGCATGTAGTTAAAACATCACACGGTAGCACGTGTACGCACGAAAAGAGGGGCATGAATAAATTTATCCGCTTAAGCGACCCGGCTGATGAAAAATTTACGAGTGCGAGTGCGGCGCAACGCTGCGGTGCCGAATCAGCGCGCCCAGGTGGGAAGTGGCTTTGCTAAAACAAGGCGGACTAATCTACCGAAAAATTGCTTCCGGCTTGCCGCTCTAATTTTGCCGGAAATAATTCGGTGATAGGGTTTTTTTTTCAGTTTGTATTGCGTCGCGCGCGCGCGCGCACACACACACGCACGCACACACACAGAGCCAGGCACACGCCTCTGTCCGAGGCGACGTCGAGTAAATCGAATTTTATACTATGTGGGGGGCCACGCGTCACGCCGGGGCGCGGGGCCTACATATCGATTCCTTTATGGCACTCCGAGCAGGTGCAGGGCGAGGCAGAGAAACAGAATCATACGCGCGGCTCCGACCAGCACAGAAAAGCTATGGTCGCATAAATACCGGCGGGTACAATCGGTGCCTGAACACACGCCCAAAAAAAGCGAAGGCGACGCACATTAATTTCACGGGTAATTTCTTGAAACTTTTTCTTTTGCTGGGGGACTGGGTGATCTGGGTAGTGGGTAAGGGGACGGCGCGAGTAAGAAGCGCGCAAGGGGAAATGACATAAGTTAACCCGGTCCCGCTCCACTACGCCGCTCTTACGGGGGCTGGCGGGGAGCCAGATTTAATCGCACTCGTCAACATCGGGTGGGGGTGGGGGGGAGGGGGAGGGGTGTCTCCCGACAAACCCCGAGCCAGCACCAGGGAAGTCCCGGCCAGTGCAAAATGAGTCGAGGCGGCGCGCGGGGGAGGGCGGCCGATCACCCGGGGCAAAAACTTCCAGCAGCAGCGCAGTTGTTGATTCTCTGCCAAACCGTAGCCGAGCAGCCCGGCGCGCTACTGCTGCTGCTGCTGCTGCTGCTGCAGAAGCTCGTGGGGGAAAAGGGCGGCGTCTCCGCAGCCACGGTGGCCCGCGCAACAAAGTATTGGGTGCGCCGAAGAGACCTTCGACGGCAAGTGAAAACTGTCACAGAACAAAAAGAATTTTGTGAAGATTATACTGTCCTTGCCGATTGTCGATTGAGTGGCGAACGTTGCAACGACTAGGAGACGATAAACAGGCCGGTCCGTGGGCTCGAAGGTCAACAATTCGAAAAGCGAGACGGCGCGTTTCTTGTAAGCTCCTTCTTGGAGGAATGCTCGTCCGAAAGGAAACCGATTGCCTGCCAACACAGCCGCATCCCCAGCCTGCGCTGAGTCCCCCCCTCGATCCCAATTACAGTGGGACGAACGCGTGGAGGGGCATCATTACTTCGCAAACCCGATTCAGCACAACAAACTTGGTGCACCTCGTGATGCGGTGGTGAAAACGAGCCCGCCCAGGCTCACGTCTTGCTTGGATGTGTTTCCGGACGGCCAAGCGTAGCTTGCATTTAGTGAAGGCACACCAGAAAAAAAACTTCCGTTTCTTAATGAACACAAGAAAAAAGTTTAACCGTCCTGCAGTACGTCGCGGAAAAAATAATAATCGGTTTAAACGGAATTGAAAAAGATTTCGTTCTCTCATTTTTCCCCCTGCCACTGAGATAAGCCAGGCCGAGCAAGCGCGGGTTGCGCCGCTAGGCGAGGTGGAGTCAGGCGAGGCCCGGCCAGGTCACTCCGTTTAGCCGGGGCGCCCCCCTCGCAGCAAAGTTTGCGCCCGGCTAAAATCCGAGTGCAACAGTGCGGTTCATTATTTCAGGGGTGCCCGCAAGAGCACCCCCTGGGGAGCCAGGGCCTCGGCCAGGGCCTCGGTTGGGGAGGCGGCGGCATAGCCACGGCCTCTGCCAGCGCGGGCGGCACGCTGTTGTGTGCGGTTCGCGGCAACAAACCACTCCGAGCTCACCCCGCCCCCACCACGCCCCACCACGCCCCGGCACGCCCTACCCCGCGCCGCGCCACCGCACCACGCAGACGCCTCTTCTTTCCATGGGCCTGTAATTTCAGGCGCTGGCATCCACCCATCGTTGAGAGCCGCGCACCGTGGAGCTTTCTCTTTCACGAAATGGGCCCGCACTCGCAGGCAGCCTGCGGGCCTAGTATTGAACAGGCCACGTGAGAACGGAGTGTCCACGATTAGAGTTTGTGCAGGATGACGATGCGACAATGAGGCAAGTTCCTTGTTAGCAATTCTTTTTCATTTACGCTTTTTGTGTTCGAACACTGCGCTTTAGTTTGGGTGTTTTAATTTTGTTTTTGTTCGGCCGCGGAAGGGTTTCCCTTTCCGGCTGGGGTTCCGAAAAAAGGTCTGCATTCAGTGGAAACTTTGAGATTGGAACCTGACCCGGCAGGGCAAAGCCAGACCAAGCCCCGGGAACACGCACACCAAGCAAGGGAGCAGAGACTCTGCCCGCAGTTGCCTGGGTAATGTGTCGGTGCACTCGCAGCAACTCTTGCAACTCTTGTTTTCAAAACAACGTCAAAGACGCACGTCTTTTGGGAAGCCCCTTGTTTTTCCCTCTGTTTCTCTGTTCCGACTTACGGAGCGGCGTGAACCAGAGCGTGGCGAGCGGGAAGCGACCTCCCTTGCCGTGTCTCCAGTCCGAACACTGCCTCGCTCGCGGTCTCTCTTGGGGCGTTCCGAAATGGTGAGAGAGAGAGAGAGAGAGAGAGAGAGAGAGAGAGAGAGAGAGAGAGAGAGAGAGAGAGAGAGAGAGAGAGAGAGAGAGAGAGAGCGACGAAGCAACTATTCGGATTCAGTCCACTGTGCCCCGCGCCTAATAGAGGGTAATAGAGGTGGAGCGTTTTGGGGACCCCGAGGGCCCCGCCCTTGCCCCGCCGTGGTTCCGGCCATTGATGTCGCGAGGGTGGCAAAAGGGGCTCAGATGGCGGGGCTGGCGCGGACCGCCGCGCACACGGAGCAGCGGCATCTTTTTATACTGCGAATCTGGATGGAAAGAAGCCAATGCTGCGCCTATTCGGCGCACACGACTCAATGGAATCAAGCAGCGAATTGAAAAAGTTTGCTCCTCCATCATAAGCAAGCACACACACGAGACGCCCTCTTACTCACACACACATAGAAACTCGCCCTCTCACACAGAAACCTACATTCTGTCTCGCTCACACACACACACACACACACACACACACACACACACACACACACACACACACACACACACATGCGCGCGCGTGCGGAGTACCTGACGCGTCTAACACGTGCGGCATATGAAGAAAGGCTTCGTTGCATATGCAGCAGCATCTCTCTCTCTCTCCCTCTCTCTCTCTCTCTCTCTCTCTCTCTCTCTCTCTCTCTCTCTCTCTCTCTCTCTCTCTCTCTCTCTCTCTCTCAGAACTTCAGAGCGCTACTCTTTCATGGACGACGGTCGGGACTTCCCGAATTCTTTTCACCAGTGAAGGAGGTCATCACTTGATTGGGATATTGGTCGTATCTGTCCGTACGGCGACACACTACACTGGCCGCGTCGGCCGGCCCACGCCGCCGGAAATCCGCAGCAGGACTTAAGCGGGGAGCGGAAGCGCCCCGATCGCCGCCCTTAATCGTTCAGTCGCTTCCAAAAAGGCTCTTTTCACCGCCCCGTCTCTCTTACGCCCTCAAGGTCCTTACTACGAGAGAGAGAGAGAGAGAGAGAGAGAGAGAGAGAGAGAGAGAGAGAGAGAGAGAGAGAGAGAGAGAGATGACGGTTCGGAGTGAGACGACTGGCGGCACCCTGCTGGCGTCCCGCCAAATCATTTATTAAATATCGCCTGGCCGGCCGAGGCGAGGCGAGGCGGTAGCGCCAAGCCTGAGCCGGGCCGAGCCACGCCGGGCGCCGCTCGGCACAGATTCAACACAGCCGCCTCCGAGGGTCCGACTGTCCGATTCCAGAGTGGTAATTTGATTTGGATTCCAGCGCTGCATTGTCCTGATGAGTCGGGCCTTGCGGCGCTGTGCTGTGCTGCTGAAGCACATTCCGTGCCACCACGCCCCCGTCCAGCCTTTCCCCCTCTTTCCCTTTTTAACACAAAATCATTTTCGGCGGGGAAAACAAATGAATCTGTCCCCCCTCGCCTCTTTTCTCGCACCCCCCAGGCCCCCTGCTTTGATCCATTTATCTCGTTGGAGGGCCGCGCGTGGCACCCGGAAGAAAAGATGATGAGTTGCTCCAAGTCACGTTTGGAAAGACGCAACACAAATTCCTTTAAATTTAATTTCATTGAATTTTATTTTACTGGACGCTTAATTCGAGGCTCACGCTTCTTCTCCCTTTTTTATGCTAAATTATTTGTGGCTCGCAAACAAAAAGATAAATCCGTCCCTTTGATCCGTTTGTTGCGTCGAAAGGGTCACGAGTCCGCCCATCGTGACGTCAGACTGTGTAGCGTAGTGCAGTCGCCTCAACTACTGGAACGGCCAACGGCGGGATCGCTCCTAAGCCTTTTTGGTCGGGCCGGCTCTTTTGAGTCGCGCTGCCCAGAACTACACAGGGAGACACGCACGCGCTCGCTCTCTCTCTCTCTCTCTCTCTCTCTCTCTCTCTCTCTCTCTCTCTCTCTCTCTCTCTCTCTCTCTCTCTCTCTCTCTCACACACACACACACCATCGTGCCAGGAATAGGGTACAGAGCCGAAACGTTGACCTGAATACAATTGACAATGGGAAATAATTTCCAAATTGTTTTCCAAGACCTCTTTTCTAGCTTAAATCAACGACGGCGGTGGATTGCTTTTCATCGACGAACACTCTCCGCCTCACCCCGTGACCCTCAGAGAGGAACATGGCGGTCTGCGCCAGAGGCCGCGCAGTCAACTTGGCGAACGACGGCAGGGTTTTAAGAATGGGAAGTAGCGCGGAATGTAACGACGAACAGGCGGTCCTTGAGCGGGCCGTGCCGCGGCCACGCCACCAAACTGACGGCGCTCTGTCTCTCTCGCACCCCTACGGGACGCCCCCCAGTGCGTGAGAGAGACGGAGAGAGCGCTGTTGTTCGGAGCGGGCCCGGCGGCAGTGCGTGCCGCGGTGTGCGCTTTACGAGCACCGTAAGACTCGCTACAAACTCTCCTTCTTCTGGCCGGGAAGGAGGGAATCCCCGCGCCGCAGTCTGGAAGAGGCCGGCGCCACTCCAGAGAGGGATGGCTCCAGGAGGGAGCGGGGAAGTGCCGCCGCCGCCGCCGCCGCCACCGCCGCCGCCGCCGCCCTCGTCGTGCTCGTCGTGGGGCGGCGGCTTCGTGCCGAACAGTGGACCGCAAGCAGGGGCGGCTCCAGGAACTTATTTCTCAGAGTGGGTCACGTCGCGACACATCGTGCCCATAGACTGAGGAGGCGCACGTTCTCCGAAGAAAAGGAAATTTTTGGCACTGATCGGTTGATTGCGACGCTGCGCTATGGGTCGCAACTGTAGACATCCCGTTGTGAGCTCGATGGTCGCGAATGGAACCCATGATGGCAACAATGAATCACCCTTCGGACGGTGGAACTACTGTAAATACAATGATGAGTTCAATTCGAGGCTTTGTCGGAAGGCCTCCCAAAGGCGCCCAGAGTTGGTGCTTTCAACAGGCCATCCGGCCCGCTGTGCACCGGCGGACCGAAAAGCGAAAGTGTTCCCGCGGGGTCACGCACCCGCCGTTCTGATTGCGAAACCAACTTGGCGATGGCTCACGCACTCTACTAACTTTTGCATTAGGACCAGCCTACCAAAGCGGCGTGTTTGAGTTGAGAATTCTCGCCCGTATAACCCAGCACAGCGGGCCCAGCCCCCGGCAACGTTTCACTCGGAATAAAATGGGCGACGCAAATGGACCGGCATTACGAACTTGCTTTGCTGTTCAAGTGGACCGCGTCGCCCGGCTCCTGGGGATCCCTTGATTTTCAAGGACAGAGATGATTTTTTTCCTCGATGGATTGCACGTAATTCTGTCGCAATCCGAGCAATCACACAGTTCTCCATCATCGCTCGCGGCGTGTACTTAATCGTTATCGGTTTTCCTCTGCCAGTGCCGCGGTTCACGCGTAATCAATTGCTGTCCAGCACCTCATCATGGATCATAAAAGAGGAAACAAACAAAAAATCGTTTTCTTTCTCGTTTGACATCAGTATTGATTGGACATTGCTCGGCCCGGTGGTCACTGTCAGTGGAAAGGCCCGCTCAGCCGGGCATAACTTTGGACACGTTTTGAGCTGTATGGCTCTAACGGCAAGCAGATGAGTTAGCCAATGGATTGATTACCCATCGAACGAGGAATCCGTTTGCCACCATCGTTCATTCGATCAAACACCCGTTCGAGGGGCCGTGGCGCTCACACCGCGTCCAGAGCTACTTTCCCCTGAACGGGTCCTCTGATCCCGCGCCATGTAGCGCCGTTTGATTCGACTGCCCGCCTTTCGTACGTCCGTCCACTCACGGCGATAAGACGCAACAAGCTGCCGGCTCATTCGTAACTCCGTCGCTCTGCCTCTCTCGCACCCGCGGCGCGTCCCGTCGGATTACAAGGGAGACAGAGCGACGCTCGTTCGGTGCTTTATCCGCCGGGAGCACTGGTCCACTGCCAGCTGCAATCGGAAAGGCATCAGTGGCAACAAGAATTATGTCCTATATCACGCGCGCCGCGCCGGCATGGCCCCGCCACCCGTAATTCAGCGCCCACTGAAGCCAAGTAAAAGGGAACGGCCGAATTAAAGTGCTTAAGTAGCCTTTGTTTCAGGGAACGGCCGGGAGGCGAAACGGCCAGACGGCGAGACGGCGGCGCCGCACCGCTGGAGTACTCCATCAGGACGCAGGGTTTCGGTCCATCGTCACTGAGCAGCAGTGGAAATAAAGAAGACGCTGCTGGAGGGAGGCGAGGGGGTATGCACTCGCGTAATAGTCGGGTCACTCCATCCGTAATAGCGCGCGTAATAGTTCGCGTAATAGCCGAAATTCTCAAGATTTTGCCTATTTTTCGGTTGTTTTGAGCTGTTTTTTGGTTGTTTTGGGCTATTTTTATCTAAAATTGGGAACTTTGAGGCGTAATAGACTATTACAGGCGTAATAGTCGGGTCACTGGTATTGAGAGTGCATACCCCCTCGGAGGGAGGAGGCCGTAGACCGTGCTGATAAGGCGCGCCGCCAGCTGGCCGAGGCCTCCTCCTTGAGGCCGTCACACCAGCCGAGGCCTGCGACGAGGGCCGCAGGCCGCACAGGCTCGCCAAGGCCTGGCGGCCCGCCAGAGGCTCCTTAAATCATCGCGGGCTACACCAGGCGAGCAGCGTCGCGGTCTCATTGCGGGTGAAAACTGGCCGAAGCCTGGCCGAAGTCTAGCCGAAGCCTGGCCGAAGACGGGCACGCTGCCTGTGGTCCAGCGGCTAGGCCACCCGCCACGCTCAGCCGCTCGGCGGCTCTGCCTACCGCCCACTTCGCAGGCGCTGGCCGTGAAGATGCCGCCGAGCCGTTTTGCCGCAAAAGTGGACAAAAATTCCCACGATGCTCTACTGGAGTGATAAAAGAAAGTATGCATAGATTTGAAATAGTGCCTTGCTTATGCGACTCACCGTCGGGCACAGCGCTGGACATCATGAGGAAGTGCACGCAGGCGGCCCCGTGCCGTGGCCCAGCAGGGTCACGTTGCCCGGGTCGCCGCCGAAGGACGCCACGTTCTCCTGGATCCAGTGCAGCGCGGCGATCTGGTCCATGAGGCCGTAGTTGGCGGGGCTGCGGGCGTGCGGGTCGGGGTTCACGTTCAGGAAGCCTGCGGAAGGAGAGAACACGACGAAATTATTATTTATCGGCGTCGGGGCCAGTGACCGCCGCTGGAAGGTGAAGATGTACCAGCACTGTTTCAATTAAAGCGCGGACCGAGACAACTGTTAATGGGACCCGTCCGTTCACCGCGGCATCTTTTCATATTTATGTTCATTACCAGAGGTCGACGCCGCTGGGAGCACAGTGACCGGAGAGGTCAAAGGCCAACAATGTAAATGAAAAACTTGATTCACTCCCGGTGCATATTAAGTTATTTTTTTAGATTGCTCAAGCACATGATTGACAAGGAAGATTTTGCTGTGGCAGAACACTTATGTTGAAAATCATTTGCCGGGTTTCCCATCTACAGTATACTCATGCTTTTTTTGTAATTTG